>OY757919.1:11639998-11647498 GCA_963585895.1 Sepioteuthis lessoniana
TACTTGAATATTATATTAGAAAATATAATTAATTTACATTTGTTTAATAGCTGTTTAATAGATGTTCAAAGAGAGGTTTAATAGCAATGAGGAGATCATGGATATTAGGTTGCAGGTTCATAATATTGTGCCGCAAATCCATATGTTCTATGTTCAAACGGCTTCTCTGTTTGCTTCGTAAATAATGCACGGGGTTAAACCTAGATTCCACCATATATGAACTTAGAAAATCTAATAAGATTGGCTTAACAGTTTCACAAAGCTAGTGATATTTGACTATTTTTTTTTCTTTCATTGATTAACATACAATTCCTTTAAATATCCGTAGACTTCGCTTCAAGATCGAAAGTCATTTCAATAAATCCTTCTTCTTTAGTAAGACGTTTACATTTTTACTTTCAACTCTAACGCCAAATGGAGAAATAATCTATTCAGTCGTATGTTTGTAAGATCTTTCAATTAAGTTTGTAAATTATTAATGTGGTCTATATCCAAAACCTTACGACTGATTGCTCTCTAGAAGACAAATTTGCAAAATACTAAAAACTGTATAGGCCTAGGAATACATGTATAAAGCAAGTTCAACCTTAATATACAAATGGATTAATGAATGTAAACTAGTAAAGTTATATCCTGTGAATCCCTATTCATGATGCTGAAATTTTATTCACCGATTCCCACCCAGAAGTCTCTGTCGACCACTTCAGAAGCCCTGCTCTTCGTTACATGCTGAGATTAGTTTACAAAACACAGGACTACGGTAGTCGCACACATTCTAAATACGTACAAAAGTCAAACACCATCCAATTTATGACGATTTAATTTCCCTTGAAATAAAGTAATTTCACCAAATTATACAAGGGTCATCGAAAGTTTCCAAATCTCGCCCAGATTTTAGATTTTTCGCACACTTCACCTTTGTCTTCGTCTTAAAAGATATTAAGACCGAAATCGAATTATTTTTTCTAGTTTATGAGAAGTAGCAGTGTGTTGCCTCAACGAATATATTCAGCTATAGCAATTCTTTCTAGAACGACTTTTGTAGTGTACTTTGAATCGTTATCATAGCTCGAATGGAAACCAAAAAGAAATACACTACCATTCTCTGTGCATGTGACATTTTCCAATATACAACCTAGCCATGCATGGCAAAGTCGTTGTTCAACTATTTCTAAAGAAAGCAGTTCGCCGTTCGATTCTGCTTTTTACAGAGCCTGGTTTTTCTAATCTTAACATACTGTAATGTCAAATCGAAGAATTAGTGACAAACCACGTTGGCAGATTATAGGAATTCTTAGTACAGGATTGTCTTGTAGGAAAATTTGATGACATTTCAACATAAACTGACAATACTAATGTTGTCTTGTAAAAAGAAATGAACACAAAAGAAAACAATTTGAAGGATATGCTGAGGGTCAGATCCTATTTACCCAACCCCTCCGCTCGGGCAGGATATGACACAAGGTCAATTTTTAAGCGGAGTTTAACAGGTTTGAATTCAGAGTTGTCCTTCTCCTAGACTAGTTGCCTCACCAAGGCTGAAGAACCTAGTCTGTCCTACTATTTTACCCATAGCTGGAGGGAGAATAATTGGATTCATACCTTTCCCAAGGGTATTAGTGCTATGTGAAATGCAATCAGTCAGGTCCAGGATTTGAACTCGTGTAACCATTACACCATGGGCACCTCCAATGCTGAGGGTCAGATGATCAAGAAAACCTAATTCTCGGACGCCCAGGTTGCTTTAGAGACTAGCCAGAAAACAAATCACAACAGTTCAAGGAATATCTTTCTTTTGGATGTAAGGTATATCAATTCCAGAAACTTCCTTAGCACCGTTAAAAGAAGGATAAAAGTTGGGAATCTTGCTTCATGGTTCAGTTGGCCGGGGCTATAGAATAAACCGACTGCATCTCTGTAGAGGGGTAAACTTCCCCACAACAAGTGTCCTGGATAGGACACTAAATAATCTGATGCTGAGGCTCCAGTAATGCTGGAACTTTGGTGAATGTGGAGTTGCCATCAATCCCATGTACACCCTGGCCCGGAATGGTAGAAGCTGATAGGGTTCTATCTATGGGTCAAATATAACTTCTTGACAAAAAAATGACTTATACTAAACTAATTTTTTTTTAAATAGAACTGTTTGATCATTTAAGTGTGTGTAAATAAATAGCAGATGTTTGATTGAAATGTTAGTGTTAAAGAGCATTATAAGGTGCCTGTGGTGTAATGGTTATCGTCGTAGGAAATGGACACGGCGACACGAGTTCAAATCCTGGACGAGACTGACTGCATTTCACATAGTACTAATACCCTTGGGAATGGTATGAATCCAATAATTCTCCCACCAGTTATGGGTAAATAGTAGGACAGACTAGGTTCTTCAGCCTTGCAGAGGCAACTAGTCTAGGAGAAGGAAAAACTCTGAATTGAAACCTGTTAAACCCCGCTTAAAAATTGACCTTGTGTTATATCCTGCCCGAGCGGAGGGGTTGGGTAAATATGGTTAAAGAGCAATACCTGGAAACATTTAAGAGTGTGCAAATAAATGTTTAATAGTAAATAGAATTATTTGTATTAGATAGAAATAAGTGAAACCATTTAAATGTTAGAACAAAAAAAGCTTATGGGTGTTTGAAAATAAAATCTACAATAAGTGTTCAGAAATGAAATATTTGATATATATGTCTAAAAATGATTTGGCATTAAATGACCTACAGTGTTTGATATGTAATAAAACCAAATCAAACCAAACCAAACCTTGCTTGATGACATCCCTTCACTCCATGATAACTTCAGGAACATTTTTCAGCGATTGTTGGCACATCCGATCTTGAAAGATGATGCAGTGGTCAGAGGTATATCAATTCCAGAAACTTCCTTAGCACCGTTTATATATTTTTGGAATATATAAAGTTAAATCCTGTACATTAGTTTTGCATGCGTAATATGGCTGAATATGCGTTTTTTAATAACTTTTTTTTTTCGTATTTGTACTTTCAAAACTACTCTCTTTAGTATTTTTCAGCAGGCAAGTTTTAATACAGTTAGACCATGAAACTCCATATAATCAAACTAAAATCTTGGAAAGTTTTTATTTGGTTATACTTCTGCAAAGATTTTCGATAGCTTCTCATATAAATTCAAGCTTAATCCCCGAATATTGCAAGACAAGCACTCGGGCTAAATCTTAAAACATTTGTTGAATATTTTAGGCAGTAAGGTGCACGTTATGACTCTCCTACACGAAGACTTGTAGAATATCTCCAGCAATACAGAAAGAATGGCACAATATGCCCCAGTTGGAAGTGAGGTTAACAAAGTCTTTTGTAAAAAAATCCTTCACGCAAATGGCAGTTGCAGTAATCATTTCCATCGTGACGTAAACCGGGCCAAACAATGTGTAATTATTCTTCTGATAAGTGTTCATGCCAGTGGAAAACCGATAAGCGTGCAGAAACATATTTGTTTTTTACATTGTTCTTTAAAAATCTTGGGTTTAAAAAAATCACCTTTGAATTACACAAATTCTCTGTGATATCATCTTTTATGTAATTACCTATGCTTACAATTGCTTACACTTAGCTTGGTAAAAATCTATCACGGCATTTTTGAGCTAATTCTATTCTAAATCCAAGAAAAATACGGCGTCACTTCTCATTTAAGCGAGTATAAACGCACCTAACACACACACACACACACACACACACACACACACACACATATATATATATATATATATATATATATAATATATTATATATATATATATATATATATATGTATATATTTCTGATTAAAGTTCTATAGCACAGCATTTAAAAAACATTCATGCCCAACAATAGAATTACAGAAAATTCTCACCGAAAAGACAACAATATTAGACCATCAAAATAACAATAAAAAATTAAAGATTCTCGAAGCACTACATATTAGAAACATGCAACCCAAACTAAACTGAATTAATTTTCAAACCAGTGCTAATGTACTTAAATGTCTTTATCTATGACACTATTTATAGAACAATTTTAAAAGTAAACACTACACATCGGCCCAGGTACTCTTCTTCCTACAAAGTAGTAATGTACATACAAAAGTTAAATTACTTTTGTAATAGATCCTCCCTTGATGATGGCCCAAAGTCGGGCAGAAAGTTTTTGGAATATAAACAATAATGGAAAATATGTCAATCAATTTCCGCCGAATACTATAAAATCAATACGGCAATATGAAAGGATCAACAAGAAAATATGTAGACAGAAAATGTCTATTATATACAACTGATTTATATATATATATATATAGATAGATATTGAAGTTGACTCAACAAAATAGTTTAAAAGATTAGCAGAAATCTTTAAACAACATATTTCGATTTTTAATAAGAGTTTAATCACGACAAAGCTAAAGGGTGATCTTCATGTTGATAATTATGCAAATACGGAGGCGTTCTCAGTGTAATGGTTATTGTCATAAGGAATGGTATCGGCGACCCGAATTCGAATATTGGACAATGCTGTTTGTATTTCACTTCACGTTAATGTCACACAGAAATGCATGAAATCATCTTCTTCTGATTTACATACCGTATACACTCGTGTAATGAACGATTTGATGTTCTGAATGATCAGTAATTTTTAATCTTATAAATGTTTTGCGGAATTGTCATATATTGAACGATAGTAAGCTTCAACGGGCTCAAAAGCGTATCTCGTATAATGAACGACCCCTTGTTTTTGAGTCACTCATTACTCAAGTATATACGTGAAATGACTGGAAGACTGGTATTTGAAGAAAAGTAACGCACGAAAAACCTCGTTTTAATCGGGATGTAATGTGCTGTTGATCATTTCATGCAAGAATCATCATATGTCCATTATTTACACCTAAAATTTAACTTCTGCTTCATGTGATCAGTTGACTAGTATCATACAGTTAGAAGAGACATCATCAGTAATCATATATATTGATCGATAGCTTGTCATAGCTTTTTTTGTTCATTTTTTTTTTTTTTTTTTTTACAATTTTGTTAGAAAAAAACAGTTTTTTTCTGAAATAACAAAGAACGGACACCACTTCATTTATCAGCGTCGAAATTCAGAGAGCTCTTCAGACTTTTATAATAGGCTATCGATTTTAATTCTCTGCCTTTCGGTTTTCATTTTTAATCAAATGTAAAAAAAAATCCTGTACATTAGTTGCACATGCGTAATATGGCTGAATATGCGTCAGGGAGTGGAAGCGATCCTTTTTGTTTTTTAAATATATTTTCTTTTTCGTATTTGTACTTTCAAAACTACTCTCTTTAGTATTTTTTACTTTTTTTTAATCTTTCCATCCAATTCGTTCAAAATTAAATAAATAGATAAATAAATTAATTAATTTAAAAGATGCGCTTCTTTCAGAATATTATTTCTTTTTTTTCTTTCATCTATCCATCGTTCCTTCTTTCTTTTGTTTCTTTCTTTCTTTCTTTCTTTCTTATATTCATCTATGGGGGTGGGGCTAGTTCTCTTATTCTTCTTTCTTTGTTTATTTCTATTCCCAATAATTTATACCTAAAATGTGTGAAATACTTAATCTCATTAGAGATTGATGCTGGGAATAGGCATGTGCTGTGAAATAACATAAATCCGTAACAGGCATTGAAATACGGAATCAGTGAGCGTGAATCTTCAGTGTGTTTTGTTAAGAAAACGAAAAGTTAAACGTATACACTGGCTTACGCGTGCAAATCCCGAAAAGTTGCCAATACTAACTCATAAGTAGAAATGAACCACGTAAAACGTGTGAAAGAGTGTCTGTCAGTGTCAATATCTGTACAGTATTTATGTTTTGGCCTTCTCAAAATGTATCCTGGTGAATGGTTAATTGGAAAAAAAAATCATCCAATCAGTGAATGCCTTATAGCAATAAGAGAGAACTGCATAACGGACGACAGAGGGTAATGTGTATGAACAATTTAAAGAAATTTACCGAAATCTTTCGTTGGATAAATGAAGTCTAGGAATTAATAGAAAACGCACGTGAAGATAGATACCATACATGTCTTAAACATTTATAAAACCAGAAAAATTTTTAATGATTTGTTGCCAATTCCTTGATTCAGTAAATAGAGCAAAAAAGCTGGGAATAAAAAAATACTTGAAGATAAAAAATATCAATTATCAGTTTAATTTGTATCAAATCAGAAAATGATTGCAGGTTTCTCTGTCTCGTGTCATGCCTGTTGAAATATATATGCCTGACCAACACTCTTCTCAGTCCTTTACCAAGGTCTGTTATACAATGTTGAGGAGGTACTTGTGGTGTAATGGTTATCATCGTAGGAAATGGACACGACGACACGAGTTCAAATACTAGACGAGACTGATTGCATTTCACATAGCACTAATACCCTTGGGAAAGGTATGAATCCGATTATTCTCCTTCCAGCTATGGGTAAATAGTAGGGCAGACTCGGTTCTTCAGCCTTTGTGAGGCAACTAGTCTAGATGAAAAAATCTAAATTCAAACCTGTTATACACCGCTTAAAAAATTGACCTTGTGTCATATCCTGCCCGAGCGGAGGGATTGGTAAAAATGGTAATATGATGTTCAGTGGTGTCTTTTTTTTTCTCCACACATTTCATTCGAGTCCAACGATACAGAATAACTGACATAGTTACAGCTTGGAAAAATTCGCGTTTTATTTTATCTAAGAGGTCAGATTTCAATATAATCGATAACCTGTCATTAGCAACATATACAGGGTCTGGCAAAATGATCTGACACATTTGTAGGTTTAATAAAAGACAATTAAAGTAAAGAAACAAAAAAGTGTTTTTATTTTCGAAAAGTACATATAATGCCATTCTGTTTCATTAGGTTTTGAAAATTAAATCAGTCAAATGGGATTCGTTATTGTCTGCACACCGTCGAAGGCGATCACGAAAGTTGTCTATAACTCGGCGGGTCATTTCATGTGGAATGGCAGTAATTTCTTGACGAATTGCATCTTTAAGTTGTTCAATAGAGTGAGGGAGATTACTGTATACCTTTGACTTGAAGTATCCACAGAGAAAAAAATCGCACGGATTTAAATCTACAAATGTGTCAGATCATTTTGCGTGACCCTATACTTTACCTAAGTCTACGTTGACATCAATTTCAGTAGATTAGATAAGGCAACCAAGATGGGAACCACGCAATTATGCTGCGAACCGTGTTGAACAAATCCTGGAAGAAGTAGCTTGCAAAACAGCATTTTAAAAGCTATTTACACCCATCATCTCGCAAACCATGAAAGAAAGACGAGCTGGGCTTTACGGAATAAGTAAAGAAGAACTCATAGGCAACATTCTCCTATGGACTCCTACACATGGGCATACTTAGTGTATCAAAAGTCAAAGAAAATAGAGTAATTCATCTAAAATAAACAAAAGAAAAAAAGAAAATACAGAGAAATAAGTCGACTGCTAATTTTCTCTTGTAAATTATAAAAGCAAGAATTTATGA
>OY757919.1:11649011-11726511 GCA_963585895.1 Sepioteuthis lessoniana
ATATCCTACGGAAAAATATAAATCCAATCCTTTTCCCTCCCGCCATTGATAAATTGGAGGTGCCCGTGGTGTAATGGTTATCGTCGTAGGAATTGAACACGACGATACGAGTTCAAATCCTGGACGAGACTGATTGCATTTCACATAGCACTATTACCCTTGGGAAAGGTATGAATCCAATTATTCTCCCTCCAGCTATGGGTAAATAGTGGGACAGATTAGGTTTTTCAGCTTTGGTGAGGCAACTAGTCTATGAGAAGGAAATCTTTGAATTCAAACCTGTTAAACTCCGCTTTAAAATTGACCTTGTGTCATATCCTGCTCGAGAGGAGGGGTTGGGTAAATATGATAAATTGTAGTGCAGACTGTGCTCTTTAGCCATGCGGCAGCTAGTCTAAGAGAATTAAAATTTCTGAATTTAAACCTGAGGAATTCTGGTTAAAAATTGACTTTGTATCGCAGCCAGCTCGTCTGGCGGCGTTGGTAAATGCATTCGATAATATTAATTTCTGTTTTAGACAATTATAACCTTATGCAATTATAAACTAATTTGACTAGGTAATTACCAAACAAAAGGACTTTGAAAATCTCTTTTTATGAGGATCATAGTGTGGTATCTGTTTTATAAACTTTATCTTTTTCATACATACATAAGTGTATATGTGAGCTCGTGTATCTCTGTGAATTATATAAAAATAATCCAAACTTTGAAGTATTTTAGCAAGGCTGTGATTGATAGTTTTAGCTGGTACTTTGGCGTAATGTTTCAAAAGGTTGTCTCACCCTAAAGTAATTAATGGCGTTCGGAATATGCTGCTAAACGGTTAGACCCAGACCCCCTAGACACACCTACAAAAATGGATGTTCTACATCTGATGATGATCAGGGGAGTGTAGAGAATGTCCCTCGGGTCAACTCATCCAAAGTGGTAGTAAGACCTGTTTGTGTCTCATTTAGGGATCAAATAGACCTCTTAGGGTCCCATCTATCAGTCAGATAGATCTGTTAGGGTCCCATCTAAGAGTCAAATAGATGCTTCAGATTCCCATCTATACGTCAAATAGATCTGTTAGGGTTCAATCTAGGGGTCAAATAGATCTTTTAGGGTTCAATCTAGAGGTCAAATAGATATTCTATAATCCCATCAATGGGTCAATAGATTTGTTATGGTCACATATAGGAGTCAAATTGATCTGTTAGGGTCCCATCTTAGGGATCTTAGGGTCAATTAGATGTCTTATGGTCTCATCAATAGTCAAATAGATCCATTAGGGTTTCATCAATGGGTTAAATAGATGCTTTAGGGTTCCCTCTTGGGCTCAAATAGAACTGCTAGGGTATCGTCTAGGGGTCTAATAGATCTATTTGGGCCCCATCTTGGGGTGAAATACATCCGGTAGGGTTCCCTCTTGGGGTCAAATAGAACTGTTAGGTCAAATGTAGGGGTTCAAACAAATCTGTTTAAAAATTATTTGAATTCAGTAGGACACGTGTAAAAAAAATAAAAATAAAAAAATAAAATTCATAAGAAACAAGTACACAAAAATTTAAATATGAATGTACCATAAACGTGGTTCCTAAAACTCTCAGCATAAAATAACCTAGAGGAGTTGACGTGCAGTTAAAATCAATCAATCAATCTGGTTAGGATTGACGTAGAAATGCCTGCCTCAACCTTCATGTCACATGCAAAGTGTTTAAAGATTGCTTCACTTGATGGGTTATCTAGAACAAAGTCATCATTCCAGAAGGACAGTCTTGGTACTATTTAAACCCCATACTTGGAATAAAGGCAGCTCATGCCTTTTCCAAGGTTATAGCTGAGTGCTTGCGGGAAATTATATTTCAAATTAGCAAAAATTGAAGACATTTCTAATATTGAAACAAGCTTGCGGGGTTTTTTGCTGATTTATTCTTTATTCATTTATTTATTTTGCTGTACTCAGTATCACGACCGAACAAGTCGTCAAATAAAAAAAAAGAAGAAAAAAAAAGAAACGTTTCGAAAAGACGATGTCATATCTGAATAAAATTCTGCAGCAACACGCAAGGAATTTGCGTTCTTTGGCCTGTAAAACTCGTCGCTTGACAGTCTCTGAAATTTCAGAAGTAAAAATCTGTAAAAGCTGTGTCGCAGTTAAGCAAAAATGATGTTCGTGAAAAGATTAACCTGTGTCTCTGATTAAATAAACATAATGTCAGTAAAATACATTTTCAAACTTTAAAAAACAATAGATATAAATATAAAACATGGGAGATGTACTTCTTTCTACACATACAGTTAAAAGTTGGTCAAAAAATGAGAATTAGTTTAATTATTAGATGACAATCTTTTTTTTCTTAAATACACTATATATCATAAATAATAACAAATTTTGTAAAGCTCTCTGTGTAACGAAGAATTTTGAATGCAATACAAAAAGAAAAAAGAAGAAAGTGAAAAGAACTGAAAATTGAAAAACAATAAAATATAAAGAAAAAAAAAACGAAGCATGACACAGCCCAGTGGAACATGAAAGTGACGTTTATATCAATTGTAATTGGTGCTCTCAGTACAGCCACCAAAGGATTATTAAAGGGACTGGATGACTAGGAAATGAGAGGACGAGTGGAGACAATCCACACTACTGCATTATTGAGATCGGCTAGAATACTGAAAAGAGTCCTGGTGATTTGAGGTGACTTGCTGTCACTCAAACTCTAATAAAGACAATCAGCAATCGCAAATGGGAAAAAACTCTCAAAGAGTAACTATAATAATAATAATAATAATGATAATAATAATAATAGCAGCAGCTAATGTATGTTATGTGGTGACAGAAACGAAACGATCAATTACATAATAAGTGAATGCAGCAAATTAGCACAGAAGGGGTATAAGACTAGACACGTCTGGGTGGGCAAGGTGGTCCACTGGAGAAATTTGCAAGAAATTTAAATTTGATCATCTGAACTAATGGTATATGATCAACCCAGCATCTGTTCTAGAAAATTACACACATAAACTCCTACGGGACTTTGACATACATACGGATCACCTAATCTCGGCCAGATAACTAGACCTTATAATAATCAACAACAAAAAGAAGGACTTGCAATATTGTCGACTTTGCTGTCCCGACTGACCACAGAATAAAACTGAAAGAATGTGAAAAGAAGGATAAGTACCTCGACCTAGCTAGGGAATTGAAAAAACTATGGAACATGCAGATGACAATTATACCAACTGTAATTGGTGCGTTTGGAACATAACAAGAGGATTACTAAAAGGACTGGCGGGCTTGGAAGTTGGAGAAGGAGTGGAGACCATCCAAACTACTACATTATTGAGAACGGCCAGAATACTGAGAAGAGTGCTGGTGACTTGAGAAGACTTGCTGTCACTCAAACTCCAGTGAAAAACCATCAGCTAACGCTGATGTGAAAAAACTCTAATGAGTAAATAATAATAAGAAGAATCCTTACTAAATGATTAAAAAGTTATATTTGATCAATAGATGGGACCATAACAACTACTATCACTTCAGGTCTGAGTGGACCTGGGGGTAATGGCAATGGAATGGTACTCTGCATTCCGAAACACCAAGAGTGGAGATTCACAATGAGAAGCAAATTAACATCTTTCTCTGGATAAATAGGATAAAAGAAGAGTTTAAGAGAAAGAGAGATGAAAGAAAGAGAGAGATAGAATGGTTTCGGTTTGTTTGTTTAATGGCAAATCAACCTTTTGGGGTTATTTAATACCAAAGAGTAAAGAGGAGAGTGATAGAACAAGAGAAAAGAAAGGGAAATAGAGTGAGACAGAGAATAAAAGAGAGAGAGAGAGAGAGAGAGAGAGAGAGAGAGACATGTGTGTGTGTGTGTGTGTGTGTGTGTGTGTGTGTGTGTGTGTGTGTGTGTGTGTGTGTGTGTGTGTGATTGAAGGAAAATAACTAATACGGAAATGAAGGAAAAATTAAAACGGAGAAATTATACAAAAATGAAAAATATTGTTCAGATGAAAGCAAATTAAATATGGAAAGAATAGAACAAAACGTTTGAAATGAAAGAAGGAACTAATTCAAACAGGAACTCAGTGTACTACGTCTCAGAAGCCATAAAATAATGAAACACAACAATAGAAAAGAAGCTGAGTCAGTTAGGACGAAATACAACCCAAATGATAACAATAAGAAAAATTAGGATTAAAAAATCTCCCGAAATGAAATGAAAACAATCGTAAACAAAGCCAAGAGAGAAAGAAAGAAAAAACGAAAATAGAAACAAAGGAAGAAATACCAAAACGTAAAACTTAGAAAAGAGAGAGCTAGAAAGAGAAAGAGAAAGGGGTGGAGAGAGAGAGAGAGAGAGAGAGAGAGAGAGAGAGAGAGAGAAAGAAAAAAATGAGAAATGCTTTACCAGCATGAATTCGTGAGGCGCCGTTGGCCAGTCATGGATGCCACGCAGAGACACGTGATGTCGAGTGGAAGTTTTACTTGTTCGTAATGTTATCTTTTTCCCGCCAAACCACACACGCACTTACATTTAAATTTTTTTTTTTTTGACGAGGGGGGTCTTTTTGTTGTTTTGCTTTTTGTATCTATTCATATGTAATAGGAAAACAATAAATTTTTTACTTTTTCACCAAATGTAATATTTACTTTGAATTCACAATATGTAGGTATGTATTGAACAGCGTATTGTATCATACGCTTGTGATATTTTGTGTTACAATTGATTGTGTCTTTATATATCTTCCTTTTTTAATTCCAAAGATAGCTAGCTTGCTAGATAGACAGTTGAAGAAAGAGATCACCCTATATATATATATATATATATATATATATATATATATATATATATATATATATATATATATATATATTCTTCTCCTACACCATTTAAAGCGACAAGTCTGCCTTGCTATTCCCTCCATAGTTGAATTAGGAATGATTGGATTATGAATAGCTGGGTTCATGCCTTTTCCAAGCTGTGTGAGCCACGTCCAGGTTTTAAACTTGGGTTAGTGAGTCTAGTTCCAACGATGATAATCGTTACAATCCGAGTGCTTCTTATACACACACACACACACACACACACACACACACACACACACACACACACACACACACACACACACACACACACATATATATATATACATATATATATATATAGAGAGAGAGAGTGGGGTGGGGTTGATGGAGGTAGGTAGACAGACAGATCACGCAATCTGATCTCACTAGGATTTATTATCCATTTTAATGTCGCTTTTCCCAAGACGTAAACACGTACGTATACATTGTCGATTACCGAACGCAAATATTATCCTGATCCTTTTCTGGTGATAGCAGAGCAACTCGTCGAAGGAAAGAAAACAGTGACTCCAAGCAAATCTTCTAATCAATAGTGGACTATTTCGTATTTTCTGAGGCCAGCCGGGTTTACCACTTGTAGGTCTTCGGTCCAGTTTGAAGGAATAGGTGGTCTTACCGTTCTGCAGGTAATGCAGTCGCTAAATCTTTAGCACCCTCAGCCGGACAAAATTTAGAATTAACATATAGATTGCAATTCGTAGTGATTTGCAAACACACCATAAACTAAAACGTAAAGAACATATACGTCTTTTACGCATAGATTTTTCTCTTTCCCTGTTTTAAGACAAATTAGAGGTGTCTACTCCCACATTTTCAGTGTCATGATAATAAAAGTAAACAGCATCTGTTGGTGATATTCTACTTCAGAATAAGCGGGGTTTAACAGGTTTAAATTCAGAGTTTTCCTTCACCTATGCTAGTTGCCTCACCAATACTGATGAAACCAGTCCGCCCTACTATTTACCCATTCATTATGACATGTCGAAGCAAAAAACTTGGTAATTTACTACACTACTGTCAGAGTGCGGTCGTCTAGTCGAGACCACGACGTATGCACTACCATTTATTCGGCCTTGTGGCACATCGAAGCAAAGAACTTCGTTAATTACAACAGTACTTCTCAGAGTACAGTCGTCTAGTCGAGAGCACGCCGTATGCATCACCATTCATTTGGCCTTGAGCCATATCGAAACAAAGAGCTTCAGAAATTACTACAGTACTCTCAGAGTGCAATAGTCTAGTCGACACCACAACGCACGCGCCACCATTAATTCAGCCTTGTGCCACATCGAAGCAAAGAGCTTCGTAAATTACTACAGTATTGTCAGAATGCAGTTGTCTAGTCGACACGACGCCGTATGGACCACCATTCATTCGACCTTGAGCCACATCGAAGTGAAGATCCTCGTAAATTACTGCTATCAGAGTGATCGACTAGTGGGGTGTAATGGTTAGCAAGCTAGTCTAGTGTGTTCCAGTCTCTATTGTGCGCTCCATTCATTTGGCCTTGCACCACATCGAAGCAAAAAAGAATCGAATATTATTACTATAAGAGTGGGCACCTAGGGCGGTTAGCAAGCTCGACTTGCTAACCTTCACGACTGATTTCAGTTACTATGGCCAGAAAAAACAGCAAACACTTGCGCGTGACATACTGGACAACTGTTTCGATTTTATTTTTAATCAGCAGTGTATACTGTGATCTCCAAGCCCCTGGAGTTCGAACCAGCGACCACGGAATGCAGAGCCGAACTTCTATCACTGAGCAACTGGTTCACATCCCACACAAGCGACACCAAATTAACAAGTAATAGCAATTGCGCGGCCATTTAAAAAAAGAAATGTATTACGCAAGTAAGCTCAAGGATCCTTGTGCGCCCCGTTCATTCGTCCTTGTATCATGTCTTAGCAAAAAGATTCGTGAATAACTACAATACTATCATAGTGCTGCCATCTAATCGACATCACACCGTACGTACCGCCGACACTCTAGTCCGACTACAACCAGTAATAACCTCAGCCAACTGTACGTACCACCAACACTCTAGTCCGACTACAACCAGTAATAACCACAGCCAACTGTAAGTACCACCAACACTCTAGTCCGACTACAACCAGTAGTAACCGCAGCCAAATGTACGTACCACGAACACTCTAGTCCGACGATAACCAGTAATAACCTCAGCCAACTGTACGTACCATCAACACTCTAGACCGACTACAACCAGTAATAACCTCAGCCAACTGTACGTACCACCAACACTCTAGTCCGACTACAACCAATAATAACCTCAGCCAACTGTACGTACCACCAACACTCTAGTCCGACTACAACCAGTAATAACCTCAGCCAACTGTACATACCACCAACACTCTAGTCCGACTACAACCAGTAATAACCTCAGGCAACTGTACGTACCACCAACAATCTAGTCTAACTACAACCAGTAATTACCTCAGCCAACTATACGTACCACCAACACTCTAGACCGACTACAACCAGTAATAACCTCAGCCAACGGTACGTACGACCAACACTAGACCGACTACAACCAGTAATAACCTCAGCCAACTGTACGTACCACCAACACTCTAGTCCGACTACAACCAGTAATAACCTCAGCCAACTGTACGTACCACCAACACTCTAGTCCGACTACAACCAGTAATAACCTCAGCCAACTGTACATACCGCCAACACTCTAGTCCGACTACAACCAGTAATAACCTCTGCCAACTGTACGTACCACCAACACTCTGGACCGACTACAACCAGTAATAACCTCAGCCAACTGTACGTACCACCAACCATCTAGTCTAACTACAACCAGTAATTACCTCAGCCAACTATACGTACCACCAACACTCTAGTCTGACTACAACCAATAATAACCTCAGCCAACTGTACGCACCGCTAACACTCTAGTCCGACTACAACCAGTAATAACCTCAACCAACTGAACGTACCACCAACACTCTAGTCCGACTACAACCAGTAATAACCTCAGCCAACTGTACGTACCACCAACACTCTAGTCTGACTACAACCAGTAATAACCTCAGAAACTTACGTACCACCAACACTCTAGTCCGACTACAACCAGTAATAACCACAGCCAACTGTACGTACCACCAACACTCTAGTCCGACTATAACCAGTAATAACCTCTGCCAACTGTACGTACCGCCAACACTCTAGTCCGACTACAACCAATAATAACCTCAGACAACTGTACGTACCACCAACACCCTAGTCCGACTGCAACCAGTAATAACCTCGGCCAACTGTACGTACCACCAACACTCTAGTCTAACTACAACCAGTAATGATGACCTCAGCCAACCGGAAATGTGCAAAAAATGAATAATGAAAAAAAAAAAAGACTAGTTCTAAATAGCAGTAACTTAAACCATTTAAACTATGCGAAAACAAATCATTAATATTGAATTGAATTAGTTGTGTTGAATAGCAATACTTGAAACCATGTCAACTACACAAATAAAATTATTTGCGTTAAATAGAAAGACAGGGAACCATGTAAAGTGTGCGTAAACAAATGTTTAGTATCAAATGGATTTATTAGAGTTAAATAGAAATACTTGAAACTATTTAACAGTTTGCCAACAAATGAGCTCTAATATGAAAGGTCTCTTTGGTTTGGTCTCTTTGGTTAATGGCATATCAACCTTTGTAGGTTATTTAATGCCAAAGCTATTCTTCTAGAAGAACAGTGGTGGTACTATTTAACCCATAGCTGGGAGGATAAGGGGGTTCATACCTTTCCCAAGGGTATTTGCCCGAAAGTGAAGCAATAGCCCGACTGGAGTACGAACTCGCTTACAACGATCCCGCAGTCCACCGCTTTAACTATTACACCACTAGGATACCCACTAACATGAAAGAGACAGTGTGTGTGTGTGTGTGTGTGTGTCTGTTGGTTGCATTTTATGGCATATCAAACTTTGTTGGTTATTTGATGTCAAATCCATTTTTTACACACATAATCAGTTCTCTTTCAAACAATTTAGTTAAGCATGGGTACACAGTTTAATTATCAAAAACATTTTTATTTTAAGATATTTAGCTTATTCAAACAGTTCTAGTAAATAGGAAAGTAAAGTTGGCAACCGTAGTCGAGGGTGACACAAAGGCTCCCTTTTCGATAGCTACTACATCCAGGTGTAGAGGTGGGTGTAACTCCTTTCTCTGGATTTCTCCACTTTGCCCTTGATCCGTACCGCATAATACTGACTATTAAGCAATGAGGCATCAAGTACGATTTTTTAAGTCGTTGGTATGACTCGACCAGGGATCGAACGTAGGTCTCCTGGGCCATTGGTGAACACTCTAATCATCATGCCAATGTCTGGTACTAATTGAGCTAATTCAGTTTAGTTAGAGTATAGATTTTGTTTACACATGGTTAAATATCAAAACAGTTCTATATTAAACAATTCAGTTTAGCGTAAGTACAGTTTCAATGTCAAGAACAGTTCCATTGCAAAAAATTCAGTTTAGCATAAGTACGCAGTTTAAATGTAAGTACACAGTTTAATTGTAAAAAACATTTCTATTTCAAGCTATTCAGTTTAGTCAAACAGTTCAAATTCAAACGATTCAGTTTAGCATAAATATGCCGTTTAGGTCTATTTAACCCATATATAGCGCCCTATCAGGTGCTACCATTACGGGCCAGAGTGGACCTAGGAGATATGGCAATGAAGGAGTGCTCTGCATTCCCCAAAAGATCCAGCATCACTGGAACTTCACTATCAGATCGTTTAGTGTCATATCAGGACATTCGTTGAGGGGTCTTTCCCCTCTGTAAAGGTGCAGTCGGTATATCCTACAGCTCCAGCTGATAGGATGGTATGTATCTGTGAAATCTGTATGATCAAGACGACTCGATCATTATGAGATAAAAAGACAGATGGATATGAATGATATACATAGACATGAACAGATAGATAGATAGATAGATAGATAGATATGAACAGAATAAGATAGATAGATAGATAGATAGATAGATAGATAGATAGATAGATATGAACAGAATAAGATAGATAGATAGATAAATAGATAGATGGATAGATAGATATGAACAGAATAAGATAGATAGATAGATAGATAGATAGATAGATAGATAGATAGATAGATAGATAGATAGATATGAAGAGAATAAGATAGATAGATAGATAGATAGATAAATATGAAGAGAATAAGATAGATAGATAGATAGATAGATAGATAGATAGATATGAACAGAATAAGATAGATAGATAGATATGAAGAGAATAAGATAGATAGATAGATAGATATGAAGAGAATAAGATGGATAAATAGATATGAAGAGAATAAGATAGATAGATAGATAGATATGAAGAGAATAAGATAGATAAATAGATATGAAGAGAATAAGATAGATTGATAGATAGATATGAAGAGAATAAGATGGATAAATAGATATGAAGAGAATAAGATAGATAGATAGATAGATAGATAGATAGATAGATAGATAGATATGAAGAGAATAAGATGGATAAATAGATATGAAGAGAATAAGATAGATAGATAGATAGATATGAAGAGAATAAGATAGATAGATAGATAGATATGAAGAGAATAAGATAGATAAATAGATATGAAGAGAATAAAATAGATAGATAGATAGATAGATAGATAGATATGAACAGAATAAGATAGATAGATAGATAGATAGATAGATAGATAGATATGAAGAGAATAAGATAGATAAATAGATATGAAGAGAATAAGATAGATAGATAGATAGATAGATAGTTTTTAATGAAAATAACTTGGAATCTATGCAGTTTAGAAAAACTTAATCTCTGTGATACCCTGGCTCTTTCAAAAATGGAATACTTCTCCCCATCCCGTTTTTTTTTTGTTTTTTTTTGTTCTCTTCAGTTTGACGTCACAGTGCTTTTCTCAAGCAGTAAACGGTTAGTCACCAGAATGTTCTCGTCTTTGCAGTCAGAATACTTTTTCATTTTTTTCTTATCTGAAAATATTGACATTGTATTGGTCATTTTCAGAGATGTCAACAGACTGGCGCTGATAGTAAATATTAACAATGCGCATGGATTTTGTTTTTATGGAGTTGCAGTCAACATCTTATGATGATTTTATTTTCTATTTTTTTTTTTTTTTAGTTTTTCCATATGCTCGTTTTGATTGATCGCACGCTTCCTTACCCAATGAGAAAAATAAACTACTATAGCCAATATTTGTATTGTATACATAAATATCCGCTGGAGTCATTGATTGGCTCTTTTTTTAACCAGTGTTGATAACCTGGAAATAATTATAACTTTCTCTATTGTTATTTTACACTAAACAAAATAACACCCAATTTTTTTGTAAATCTCTTCAGCTTTCTAGCACACTTCTCAGTGATCAAACTGATGTTAGCCATGGTATGATCTGGACATTGTCAATTCTTCCGCAGTTTTTTTTAGTTCCCTAAATTTTCGTCAAGTTCGCGATTATTATTGCAATACATTTCTACCATAACAATCATATTCGTATTTCACAACTGTTTTTGGCCAATTAACTCTGGTCTATTGACTTCCTTACTCCTCCCACACCTCTCATCATTCCTCACAGACTCCCTGCCTTCCTTGAATCTCTTATGCCACTCAAAAACTCATGTTCGATTCATGTAAGATGCTCCAAAAGCAGTCTGAAGCATTCCATATGTTTTTGTGTCATCGTTTTTTCCAAGTTTAAAACACAATTTTATTGGATATCGTTCTTATAAAGTGTCCTCACGTCCAGATTGCATTTTTGAAATTCACCAGCTGCGACAAGCAGGCTTTAGTAGGATGTATTCCAATTGCTGCTATAGCTGTTCATTTGAAGCTGAAATCATAAAAATTGGTCAGTCATCTTATAAAATGTATAACAATAACATAGTGAATTTTCAAGAGTCTACGACAATTTTAAATGCCTGAACAAAAAAGTCTGGAAACTTATTGACGGTACCATATAGCTTTGTGTCGAATCCTGCTCTTGAGGAGGGGTTGACGATTATTTACATATGTGGTACATCCGTACTATCGCAAAACGGAATCAAGTCAGAAGATATTGCGTTGAATTGCAAACTGGGCTAATTATGTTTTAGTATCAAAACTATGACCGATAAGAAATTCGTTACATATGTCGTTAAAACTAATATCGTCACGTGTGTCTTTCAAAAAACATGTTTCTAATAATGTTTTCTTTTCTATTTCTTACAGGTGAGTCAATTCTTTAGCATCGAAGTTCCTTTGGAAAGTTCGAAATAGATAAAAAGGTAAATTCTATTATTTTCTATTGGATTTCATTCCTTTTCCATAATCTCAGTATATATCTTCACCTACACAATAAGTTACACATGTATTATTGGAAAAGCAGAAACGTACCTTCTTCAGCACTGTGAAGATACTAGATGCTGTCTAGACCACACGGCCGAGAGTAAAGCCGTAGGGATTGATGGCCAGAGAGATTCAAAGAAATTCCTGCTGTCATTATATCTTGATGATCATAGTGGAGGTGCCTGTTGTGTAATGGTTATCGTCGTAGGAAATGGACACAGCGACACGAGTTCAAATCCTGGACGAGGCTGATTGTATTTCACATAGCACTAATACCCTTGGGAAAGGTATGAATCCAATTATTCTCCCTCCAGCTATCGGTAAATAGTAGGACAGACTGGTTTCTTCAGCCTTGGTGAAGCAACTAGTCTCGTAGAAGAAAAACTCTGAATTCAAACAAGTTAAACTCCGCTTAAAAATTGACCTTGTGTTATATCCTGCCCAAACGGAGGGGTTGGTACATAGGATTATACCTTGATGATCACGATGTATGGTCAAAGGTTAGTCGTTTGCACAATTACAAGTAGTTAGCTTTTCCTATGTAGAAGAACTTGAAAAGGTAAAAAGAGTTAAGCATATCTAAATATTTCTATTAAGGACGGGAAGAATTACGTTGGGAATGAAAGAAATAGATATGAAGAAATAAGCAAAGGAGAAGCTAAAATATTTACATGAATGAATTATATAATAAATAGTAATGAACAATACTACACTCTAAAGAAATCGAAGACTTTGTCACAGAATTAAGATGGATGAAATATGAGTTAAACAGATTTTACAGTAAATGAAATACAAAAAGTATTTGTGTAGATTGTTGGTGAAAAAATACATATGATAAACTAAACACAGAAATTTAACCATATAAAATTCTGTCGGTTGTGAGATCAGCATTTTTTAAGCACTCAGTTTTCCATAATGTTTTCATTAAACTCACTAAATTAACTAGTTTTCTCTCCTTAATTATATGTTGTAAAAAAAAAAGGATCTGATAACACCGTGCGCAGCTGTCATTAAGTGAGGTTACGAAACAATACAAGCTTCTTTCGCGACCCGATTCTCAGGTCTCTTAACCACAAGTAACAAAGACTATAGTATTTATCGCTGCCTCCCACAAGATAGGACTTGACACAAGTTCAAAATCCTGACGGCCGATTAAAGTGGGGGTAAAGGGGAGGGGATGGTCGGGAACGAGCCGAGACTTGAACCCTGCTAGTCTGTACTGCTAATCGACCCACGAAGTGCAATGTGGGTCAAATAAGGCAAGCAGTTTCACGAATCCATATCTAGATCCGGGCACGTATGCCGGATTATGGCTTAAACTACAAGTAACAAAGACTATATAGTAATTTACAAAGCTCTTTGCTTGGATGTGACACAAGGCTGACTGAATGGGGCGCCCAATGAGACTCCAACTCTCTCGTGTAGGTTTGCTAGTCTAGCTTGCTAACCATTACACCACCAGAGGTGCCCAGTGACAAAGATTATATGTAATTTACAAAGCACTTTGCTTTGATGTGGCACAAGGCCAAATGAATGGGGCGCCCAATGAGACTCGAACTCACTCGTGTAGGTCTGCTAGTCTAGCTTGCTAACCGTTACACCACCAGAGGTGCCCTCTATTTGTCGCTGCCTCCCACCAGACACGACTTGACACAAGGTCAAAAGCCCGAAGGCCAATTAAAGTGGGGATAAAGGGGAGGGGAGGTCGGGAAGGAGCCGAGACTCGAACCCTGCTTGTCTGTGCTGCTCATCGGCTCACTTAGTGCAATGTGAGCCTGATGAGGCAAGCAGTTTCACGAACCCAAATGTGGGTCCGGGCACGTATGCCAGTTAACGGCTTAAACTAGACGCTTGGTCTAGTGCCGTGCATGGGGGACAAAGGAGACAAAAATGCAGCTCGCCCACCCGAAGGTAGCCTAGTCGAAACTAGGTGCCTAATTAAAGGCCCCAAGTCAGCCATTGTTCCTTTTGCAGTGCCACGCTCCGGACCGAAGTCCAGAACAGGCCCCGGGGCGCTCGCCGGGAGCGTGCCCAGTGACAAAGATTATATTGAGCTCTCCACTTGTGAGGAAGGTTTTTATAACAAATGAACCTTCCTCTATTAGTATAAATAGCCACGGAGCTATCGTTCGTCTTGGACGTTAGAAGAGCCTCCTCAGAGAGGTCCCCGCGGACTTTCTCGAAACCTTTGTATGGCACTAGACCTTGGTGTCTTGTTCAAGCCATAACCTGGCATACGTGCCCGGGCCCACAATTGGGTTCGTGAAACTGTTTGCCTCATCAGACTCACATTGCGCTAAGTGAGCCGATGAGCAGTATAGACCAGCAGGGTTCGAGTCTCGGCTCGTTCCCGGCCTTTCCATCCTCTTTATCCCCTCTTTAATCGGTCTTCGGGCTTTTGACCATGTGTCAAGTCGTGTCGGGTGGGAGGCAGTGACAAATAAATAGAAGAGCCTCCTCAGCCCCGGCAGCTACTCTCTGCTAAGTTAACCCATTATTTACTTCTTATATTCATTATTAGTTATTTGTCTCCAAAATATTTGTTACATTCATAACAGGACTGGAAATACTTTGTTAACGCCATTAGTTGACGTAGATTTTTTTTTCCTTTTTAAATTGACTTGCATCTGCGGCTTCAGTTGGTAGCGGTCAACGGAAGAACTCTCAGAAATAACTATTCCGGGAAAGAATAATTCATTTGGACACGCGAACAAGAACTTAAAATGTAAAGAAAAGCATTAATTTGGAAGCAAAAAAAAAAAAAACTGAATATCGTTGAGATTGAATTCCATTCTTGAAAGTCTTTTTCTTGAGAGAATCAATCGATCGATGGCATGCACGTAGATAGATTTCTGTATATATCCAAGCTTTTGAATAAACAAAAAGACAACACTGAAAACAAAATGAGCGTATACAATGTGGAAAAAAAAAAATTAAATATTTCAAAGAAATTTGGGTGTGTACTTCTCATCCGTCCAGAAAACTCTGCACTTCGCTTTATGTTCGTTTCAATGGAAAATCCTAAAAAAAAAAATGCCAAATGAAAATAAATAAAATAAAATAAGAAAAAAAACAAAAAATGTAAACACACTAAAACAAAAAAAAAAAAAGATTAATAAGTGAATAAATAAATACAAATACATACGGAAAGGGGTGGGAGTCACTGGCCAATCAATAAAATATTTTATTATGTGACAAAATGAAAATATCTATTATCTTTGAATGCTCTATTATCTTTGAATGCTCTGTGTTTCCATAGGTTAAACAAGATACTGCCGAGTAAGGAATTTGGACAGAAAACGGTTGTATTGACTCACATACTCAGTCTTTAATGTCTCTCTTGCATAGCCCGTTTGAACATAAATACAGGATAATAAAAGAGTATAATCATTTAACAATATATAGACATATATATATATATATATATATATATAGAGAGAGAGAGAGAGAGAGAGAGAGAGAGAATCCTCCCGCGTGACATAAGGTCAATTCTAAACGGAGTTATTCAAATTTGAATTCAGTTTTCTCTCCGATAGACAGGTTTCTATACCAAGATGAAAATGTCTTGTCTGTTCTATTTACCCATAGATGGAAAGAGAATTGTCGGACTCTTATATTTCCCAAGTGTATAAGCGCTTAGTGAAATGATAGCCTCGTCCAGGGTTTGAATACAGGTCACCGTGGTCATTTCCTGAGACAGTGACCATTACAAGACGAGCATCTCCTATATATATATATATATATATATATATATATATGCGTACTTATATACACATACATGTAGATATAAACACATACATAATAGTACACACACACACACACACACACACACACACACATATATATATATATATATATATATATATATATATATATATATATATCGAAGAGTGACTTAGGAACTGAGGCATACTATCCATTATGCAGACTAATCACCGAGACGGAGAGGGTGCATCCCGGAAAATTATTTGTCCCCTTCATTTGAGAATGTTTTGTTAAATAATTTTAATGTGAGAACATGCCAACAGGCCCGTCCCAGATTGATACCCCTTCCCACTAAGCTTCATGTCCCCCCACGATTAATAATACGCAAACAACGATGATGAATTCTATTGGTTACGAGAGAAAATAATAACAGACCCCTCTTCAGACTTGTAACCCTTCCCTCGTCGACCTAATGCCCCTTGCTATCAGTGATACCCTGGCGATTGAGATGACCGCTATTGTTTAGGAGAGAATATAACATCTACAAATAATGATATATTCAAATTAATTTGTAAATTAAATTCTTTCTTTCTGTTTCGAAAATTAATCGATCACTTTGTTGTAAAAAGTATCGGCACCTCGTTCTCCCTTCATTGTTTTAAAAGGTCTTTATTCATAGAAATGAAAACCAAGCTACTTAATCGCTCCTGTCTTTGGGAACACCTCATATAATTACATATACGCTTTAGTGAAGGAAACGATCTCTCACAGAAAGCAGATATGCTCAAAATCGCGCGTAGTGATTTGGTTAGTTACGTCATAGTTTTGCTCGTACGAAGGGGTTGCTCAATACATACGTATGTTTGCCTATATACATCATCATCATCATCAATGTCGTGCCGCCAGCACGGATATCACTGACCATCTCTCGCCACTTCTCCCTATCATTCATCGCCTTCGGCAGGTCTTCAGGGTTACATCCTGTGTCCTCACATAGCTGCTGTATGTAAGTTTGGGCTGGTCGTCCTGCTTTTGCTTGGCCATATGTGGGGTCCATTGGAGTACATCCCTTACTGCTTCTCCAGCAGTGTCCTGCGTGTCTGTTTCGTCTAACTTGTATAGTTTTCGTGATGGGAGGCAATATACATATATATATATATATATATATATATATGTGTGTGTGTGTGTGTGTGAGAGAGAGAGAGAGAGAGAGAGAGAGAGTAGATGTATAAATAACTAAATTATATCAACCATCACATACGGATCAATAGAATCACTGATAATAAATTGGGCGTTGTACCTATAATGCAATGTTCCCATTCTCATACTATACACAGATCAAAATCGACATCATCCAACAGGTACTTGGAATTTTTATCTTCATTAATCTATATACTTACACAGACACAAATATATATATATATATATATGTGTGTGTGTTTGTGTGTATGTATGTGCGTGTGTGCGTGTGTGGAGAAAGTTTTTCTAATTTTATTTTTATGCATGAAAGCGGTTTTAGGAAGTTATATCCGCGCCTTCAATAGGATTATTATGGTCTAAAAAAAAATAACATTTGAAATACTAGCTTCTTTATCGCCTAAAGCTAGGATGGTATATACGAATCTACCAATTAATAAGTATATTCTTTGGCCACAAACGCACACACACACAATTACTAGTATTCGATTCAGCAAGCTTGCTTTTTCTAGCCCCGGGGCAAAATAAGAGCGTTCGTAAGAATCAAACGCCCTTCATTAACTTCCCAGGAAGCTGGTTAACTATCGCTTGTAGTTAGTGTCGCTGATTAGCTTATTATGCAACAGCCCTACAAACTAATAAGAATTGAACTAATTATAATTGCAACTAATTATTTCACCAAGATAATGTAGTACAGGCCCCATTTCTAAATCTATAATTGCAAGTGCGAGTATGAATAAGGGAAGTCCATGCAGCATATTTGATAATGGGAAAATGTGTGAACAACCTTATCCTCTCACTCTATAGGTTAAATAGGTCCACTAAAGTCCTTCTACAATGATTGTTTTGGCTTTTAATAAACCCCGAAGTTTGATATGCTTTTAAATAAAGAAACCAAACCTAGTATGTACAGTTAATTAATTGGTTGAGTTTACGGGATAGTGTGACAATACACCTGCTGGCCGACCCCACTATCTCAACCTCCTAAACCAGCTCGTGACCATCCGATCGTCTAGTGGTTTCTCTCATCTCCGGCCATCGGTATTTCACACTTCTTTCCTAGCACACAAGACACGACATACACAACCGAGAGGGTTGAAGAAAAGGAAAACAAACGATTACGGACTTGGGTTAGCTCCAAGCGCAAGAAGGGAGAAGTTTGTGACACTTTCCAAGCATTCTGTGCCTCTGTGAGCTATCACGAGCGTGTATTCAATTATTCTCCCTCCAGCTATGGGTAAATAGTAGGGCAGACTAGGTTCTTCAGCCTTGGTAAGGCAACTAGTCTAGGAGAAGGAAAACTCTGAATTCAAACCTGCTAAACTCCGCTTAAAAAATTGACCTTGTGTCATATCCTGCCCGAGCGGAGGGGTTGGTTAAATAGGATCACGAGCATGTATTCAAGCGAAATTCCCACACAGCCACTGTGAATGCTGATTCAACCTCTCACGTTGCCCAACCCGGCCTCTGGGTCCACAGGTCCTTGCAGACGCCTTTCTCTGACCGTCGGCTTCCCTCGACTTCTGTTGACGGCTCTCTCCTGCTGACTACATTCTTCTGCTCACTGCCTCCTTCTGTTCATTGCCTCTTTCTGTTCTGGTCTGGGATACTTGCCTTCCCTCGTCTTCTTCCAGTCTCGTAGGAGATCTCGCGAGCAAGCCCTTTATGTGGGTTTGTTGCTAAAACAGACAAAGGAATCTGACTAGCACTCACCCACACCCACACCCACAAAAACATCGTGTCACAAAAGTGCCGATATCTTTCGTAAACTTTTTTTCCGTTTTCTTTTGTTTCTTTCTTTCTTTTGTCTTGTTTTGTATTTTCTCATATAGTTGGCATCCTTAAAAAGGAGTTGCTGTAGTACCTGTCCATACCATTGGATCCAGACTGCTAACCTATGAGGTTCTTCAGCCTAGCATCTTTTGAAAAGCACCATTGACACAACTTTGAATTTATATCTGCCTTACTACATATCCACCCTGCTGCATCCCATGGTTTTCTTTTCTCCATGCTTGTATCATTCGTAAAATACTCCCTTTGCCCCAGAGACTATTATCCACTGACCAGGCGTGGCAGGATATTTAGTTGTTCAGAAAATAATTTCCGATTTTGGCATGAAATTTTATTCCCGAATTAATGAATTATAACGGTGTTTTAATCAGTCAAAATAGGATATCTGAACATCTATGAATTTTGCCAGATTATTTATTCCTGTATAATTAAAATTTGAAAGTTTTGAAGCCAAAAACTCTTTAAATACAGTTTTTACTTCTGCTTTGGAACGGGATAAGTTTTGGCGAAAGAAGAATTCAGATTCTTGAAAATTGTTGGTCAGTAAAAGACCAGCAGAATGTGGTAGATCGAACATATAATCATATCCTTAGTCAGTGAAATTCGGCAGTATCATTATGGCAACATATGACTGAGCATTGTCAAAAAGCAAAATTATGACAAAGCTTGAAATGTAAACGCATTATTTCACATTTTATGTACATGAATGGAGGCAGTTCACCTTCAAAAGCAAATTCTGTTTATTCTAAAATAAGATTTACCGAATAACCAATTATATATATATATATATATATATATATATATATATATATATATATATATATATATATTCCAATTCTAATATATTTTTGATTCAAGTAATATGTTCTCAAATATGTGCATTTCTAAATTTATCTAAATAAATGCACTTTTTCTTGTGTGGCCGTGTATAATCAACATTATATGCAAATTTAAATGCATATGCAATAGGTGCAATTATATGAAGACGATAATTTGAGAACGCGCGCACACACACACGCATACACACATACACACATATATATATATAAATAGAAGGAGAGGTAGTGAGGAAAGATGTTCCACCGTTTCTTCCTCTCTTCTTACCTTTGTCTTGAAAGTAATTCTTTCGATCAACTTCGTTTTGTAGTCCTAATTATCTATTTTTTAATGGTAATTTTATATTTTAAAAATAGATCTTTTTCTCGATATCAACTTCAGTTCGCACAGGCGTACGCACAATTCTTTCGTGATAGAAAGAGGACAATAAAATAATCATCAAAAATAAATTATCCCTATGTGCAAGTGAAAGCAGTAGTTTGCTCTACGATAAGCGTCTTTTTTGCTTTTTTTTTTTTTTTTTTTTTTTTTTTTTTGCTTTTTGTATTTTGTTTCATTATTTTTTTTATGTTTTTGTTATGTTTTTTTGCCTCAAAATGTAAAAGTCCGTAAGAACACGCATGTGCACATCAATGACGCATGCGCACATCAATGACGCAAAAAGTCACCTTGGTTTCTCCTGTATTTCTGATTTGTTCCTATCTCATTTTGATTCGTCGTTCTTTTCCTACACGCCTTTTCGACATTCTTTTTTTCTTTTTTCCCTTTTCTATCTTTTTTTTTTTTAAATAGCTGTCATCATTGTCTTTATCCTTTCCATGAGACTCCACAGCGCATTTTTTTAATATTCGCTTTTGTTTTTTCTTCTCTCATAATCATCCGTTAGCTTTTCTTTATGTATTCTTTTAACTCTTTCTTCTTGTCTACTGGATTTTTTTCTGAGAAATACTCTCTGTTATCTAATTACTTACTCACCGGCAGATGCTGAGGTCTTACTAGTGAAATAGACGACCTGCGTTCAAGTTCTACCTGAGGCTGATAATGTTCACTTAGTGTTGTATACTCATATGCAGATTCATGCAGAACACAATGATAATGACGACAAGGCAATGAAGACGAGCGACACAGTTCTTAGATAAATATACCTCTCACTTTATTTGAAAGGGTTGTGTGTTTGAGAGGGAGTTGGAGACTGAACAAAGACTGCAACATATTGACCTCCCCACCCCCTCCGGACATAGCCGTGTGTCGTTCTCGTTCTCCTGGGTTGCTCAACCGGAGGCCTGGGGGCCCACTCCGCTGGATGCTGGCTTTCTCTACCGCAACTTGTCCCCAACGGGTCTGGTCTCCAAACTCACTGACTTCTTGTCTTCACCGAGTTATATAATAGTTCAATCGCCCACTCAATATCTTTGGAATGGCATGTTTGATCATCATCAAGCGGAAATAACTGTCATGCAGTTCACAGGTCACTCTCTTCCGGTGCATCAGTCTATGACTGTACCATGGGATTTTAACTTGTCCCATATTGTCAGCCAAGCCCACCTACGCGATTTCTTCCCATAACTGCCATCGGAATGTGTCACTTCCTTCCGGAGCTTCACTTTGGAATGGCATGTTTGGCCGGGTCAAAGGTCAATATACATTAGAATTAGTACCTACAGGAAAGGCGATATTCATCGTCCTATATTCTCCTCTATCGCATTACTTGATAAAAGATTTCATCACTGGCATGTGTCAGTGTTTTCGGAATAATTAGTGATGAGTGAAAAATGACACACTCCAATAACTGCCTTTTCTTCTAGACTAGTTTGGCTTGATTTCTTTGTTTAATGGCATGTCATTCGTCAAGGATTATTAAATGCCAAATATATCCCTCCGGTAGAATAGCAGCAAAACTATATAACCCGTAGCTGGCGTGGGTAGATAAGGATATTCGTACCTTTCCCTGGGATATTAGACTGAAAGTGCACGTAATACTTGGATAAGTGTTCGAACTCGCTTCCCATGAGATAGATAAAAAAAAAGTTTAGTGACACTTGTGGTCTCAATCGATGAATCACTATTTCTGGAAAAAAAAAATATATTGTCAGTTTTTATACGAGCAGGCGGCGGATAATGGAACTGCTGTCCGATATAAGGATTAGTTGCTAAGGTTTGTAGCATAAATATTCTCGGAACAAATACAGGTTGTACCTTGGGAAGCTAAAGAGCACTGGTTCTCACCCAGAAGGAAGACGCTCATCTAGATACAATAACTTATATATATACCTACAATTTGACTCATAATTGAAGCTTTTGAAAAACATTCAGTAGACTTTATCTTCTGTTTTATTAATTATATATATATATATATATATATGTGTGTGTGTGAGTGTGTGTGTATGTGTGTGTTTCAGTTACAGAGAAAATATAGCCTGCCGAAGTAAACTCTCCTTTTTACTATCTCCAACTGTCGTCAATATATGTACCACAGAAACTCGTCTTATTTCAGAAGAAACAGAAATCTACAAGAGGAGTAGTTTTTTTTTTCTTAAAATCATTTACTTAAATACCAAAAAGACAATGCGACCTCGAGGTATTCCAACAGCAAATCTGTGACAATACCTCTTCGCCCCCCGCCCCGTACTTATCAACTTCTTGTAACAATTCTGTCTTGGCCGGTGATTCATCTAGTGGTTCCGATAGGGGTATCACACATTTTTTTATGGCCACAAGAAATACAACCGAGGGAGTGGGAGAAAAAGAACAAAGAACAAACGAACAATGTGGGCTTGGGTCAACTCAAAATGCCAGAAGGGTGGTTCCGTGACTCTGTATTTCCTGTGCATCTGCTGACTAACGCCAACGTGTATTTCTAGCGAAATTTCTACAAAGCTACGAGGAATGCCAACTCATCCTGACTGGCTTTCCCTCACTGCTTCCTTCTGCTGACTGTTGTCGACTGCCCTTCCGCGTCACCCTTCGCCAACTCCTTCTCTGAGTTCCTTTTTCAAACTCTCTGACTGGCGTTCCCTTGCCCACTTCCAGTTGCGTCGAAGATCTCGAGTTCTGGCCTTTGTATGGTTTCGCACCAAAACAAACAAAAAGATCGTGTTTTGGCGCACCCGCTTCATAGTGTCACAAATCAACTTATTTTTAATTGGGTTACATGCTACCTATTTTAATAACTTCGTAAATATCTAATAGACTGATTTTGAAAAATCCAACTTTTACATTGAATGATATGTCTCATAACATATAAGGATATCAGTGTGTTATACTTTCCCTACGTAGCATTTCTCAGGACAATGCTGTTTAGTCTCCTATACGCATTTCTATTTAGTATTAGATGAAAGTTACACGAGATCAGCAACAAGGAACTATCCCTGATTTGTGTGGAGTGTCTTTAAAAAGACAGAGAGAGCCAGATTCCATATCTATACGCTAATAGCTGGGAGAAATATTCGCACTTTCGTTGACATTATTAGGAAATAAATACTTTTGTTAACCAAATTTCATATCTATACACCAATAGCTCGAGAAATATTCGCACTTTCGTTAACATTATTAGGAAATAAATACTTTTGTTTACAACATTATTGAATATATACCGCTGAAATTTGAAATTATTTTCCTGATTACACCTTCCGAGTTATAGAAAGGAAGACAAACATATAGACAGATGGATTGATAGATAGCGTTGTAGGTGACTCACATATGACCGGAATAATGGACATACCCAAAGGGTATATTATTCAAGAACTAAGCTGGTTGAGCGGAGAGCAGTAGCTGTAATAACACTGTGCCTCTCCAGTTGTCGGGCAGCACTTTGGTTGGCCGAGTTTACTTCGGCACGGGTCTGTCCGAGTGTGTCTCGGCAACTGGAGATTTACTCCGGCCTCAAGGGGCCGTCCCCCAAGGCTTTAACCCCTTTGGGGGTCTGGGTTTATTACCTGGCGCCTGAGGCACCCCTAATAAGGAGAATGCCGACGGAGCTGAAGGTATTTTTGGCTATGCCGTGCGTGTGGGCTTCGGCTCTGCGCCCGGACCCACCAAAAGGCCTTGTGCCACACTTGCACGTTCGCTGGGGCACCTTGCCTGTCTAGTGTACATTGAACCAAGGAAACCCTCCTCAGAGATTTGGATACATTTGTGTGGCACTTCATATCTCCTTGTTGAGTTATTTATTTATTGACCCTTAGTAATCGCTCATAGATAGATAGATAGATAGATAGGTGCCACACAACATTTCTAGGAACGTGAGGTTCAACATAAGCTCTTCAGAAACAGAAAAGTGAAGAAAAAATTAGCTTATCTCTATCGAATGATATGCTAAATATCAAATGAGATAGGGGAAACTAAGTAATTTGACGGATGGACAGAAGCATCATTTTTTTTTTATCCCCAGGACATTAATCTCCTCCCCTCTTAATTTGCATATTAATGGGTTCTGCGACATGGAGCACTGTTCATTAAGCTTGTCTTGAAATTCTTTTCCACTGAATAGTACGTTCCATCCTCACTATTGGTCTTATTCTTTTAACAAACCCAAAGAACCCCAGAAAGAAAGAAAAAAACAACTTATATAATATGAGAGTGTGAACAAGTGAGGTTCAATGTTCAACATAGTGAGGTTCGAACTTACAATTCATTAGTAAATAGTTCCGAGGCAACGGTACCACACTCTTTTTTTCCAACAGTGTTTACCTTCCAGTGATCATAAAATTTATCAACTGCAGTTATGGCATCATCATATATACTCATAAGAATATGAACTTTTCAGCCTACCGTCGTATATTATTCGCTCAAAGGAGAGTCCTAAATCTGAACAGTAAATATTATCGGTAAAAAGATGTACTGTCTTCAATCTGCAGTCTGGATCGATATTCTTATTAACATGCGTTTTGAGAATGGTTGAGACGTCGGAAATACGTTAAATCACGGAAGTCACGTGACATTCTATCTCGCTTAACAGTCTTCTATGCGTAAAAATATGATAAGTATCCTTTTCCTTCATGTTATTTCGATTAAATCAAAGCCACCTCGTGTAAGCATTACCTACCTTCATTGATTGACTTGCTATTATTTTGTTCTGAGAAAATGCCTTACCTCTTTCAGATCTTGGAGTCTAAATCTTCAATTTTTTTATTTTCTTAAAGGGGTTTTCGGATTGATTTTATTCTTAATAAAGTTGCCTTTGCGATCATTATCATCGTCTTTTTTTTAAAAATATATTCTAAGTACGTGTGGTGGGTGAGGATATATGTGCATATAGATTTATGTAAGTGTGTGGGGGGGTTGTGTGATGTAAATATATATATGTAATCTAAATTATTATTAGATATTTTTTATATTTTCTTTTTCGGGTTTAATCATTTTCTTTTACTGTCGAATTTGATATAATTAAAGGAGTTAGAGTAAGTTTTCTTATTTCGTTTAATTTTGATGATAGCAGTTTAAATGTATTTACACATTGCGTACGTTCTTTTTTTTTTAATTGGTCTTCTTTTCCTTTCGTTTTTCAACTTGTTTTTACTTTTTTTAAGATCTTTTTTTTTTTTCATGGGTTTCTTCATTCTATAGGCATTCTTCCCCGTTTTTGTTCACTTTATGCTTGTTTGTCTGCATTATTTCATAGTTCAGAAGCATTTACTTATGAGTAAGTAAAGTTAGCGACCGTAGTGGAGGGTGACTAGAAGGCTTCCTTTTCAATATCTACTACAACGAGATTTAGGGGAGGGAGCTACTCCTTTTCCTGGATTACTCCACTTTACCTTTGATACGTAATCCTTATATTGCTGAGTGTTAAGCAAGGAGGCATCAAGTACCATTCTTAAAGTCTTTGGTATGACGCGACCTGGGATTGAACACAGGTCTCCTGGACCATTAGCAAACACTCTACCCCCTTTTTTTTATCCTCGTACACATTTTTTTTGCTGTTTTTTTTAAATACTTCTTTCCTTTGTTTTTTTTTTTTACATCTTTGAATTTTTTTTCATATCCTTTCTCGACTATTTCGTCTAACTATTCTAGATATGTTTCCTTTTTGTTTTTGTATCTTCATCATTCTTATCTTTGGGTGTTTGTTCTTTGTTTTGCTTTTTTTTCTTTATGGGATTTTCCTTATTTTGATGTATCAATTTATTCAGTTCTCGGGGTGATGCCTCTTTCTATGGGTTTTATCTTCTTTCTTTTTTTCTTTCTCTTTCGTAGGTTTTCTTCCTTTTCTGTATATCTTTCTTCTTTCTTTTCTTCTTTTTCTTTCGTAGGTTTTCTTTTTTTTCTCTATATCTTTCTTCTTCATTTTCTTCTTTTTCTTTCGTAGGTTTTCTTTCTTTTCTCTATATCTTTCTTCTTCCTTTTCTTCTTTTTCTTTCGTAGGTTTTCCTTCCTTTTTTCTCTGTATGTTTGTTCTTTCTTTTCTTCTTTTCCTTTCGTAGGTTTTCCTTCTTTTCTCTATATCTTTCTTCTTCCTTTTCTTATTTTTCTTTCGTAGGTTTTCCTTCCTTTTTTCTCTGTATGTTTGTTCTTTCTTTTCTTCTTTTTCTTTCGTGGGTTTCCTTCTTTTCTCTATATCTTTCTTCTTTCTTTTTTTCTCTGTCTTTCGTAGGTTTTCCTTCCTTTTTTTCTATGTATCTTTGTTCTTTCTTTTCTTTTTTTTCTTTCGTGGGTTTTCCTTCCTTTTTTTCTATGTATCTTTCTTCTTCCTTTTCTTCTTTTTCTTTCATAGTTATTTTTTCTTTTATCTATATCTTTCTTCTTCTTTTTCTTATTTTTCTCTCGTGGGTTTTCCTTCTTTTCTCTGTATCTTTCTTCTTTCTTTTCTTCTTTTTCTTTCGTGGGTTTTCCTTCTTTTCTCTGTATCTTCCTTCTTTCTTTTCTTCTTTTTCTTTCTTTGTTTCTCCTTCTTTTCTCTATATCTTTCTTCTTTCTTTTCTTCTTTGTCTTTCGTGTGCTTTCCTTCTTTTCTCTTTATATTTCTTCTTTCTTTTCTTCTTTTTCTTTCGTTGGTTTTCCTTTTTTTCAATGTATCTTTCTTCTGTCTTTTCTCCTTTTTCTTTCGTAGGTTTTCTTTCCTTTTTTCTCTGAATGTTTGTTCTTTCTTTTCTTCTTTTACTTTCGTAGGTTTTCCTTCTTTTCTCTGTATCTTTCTTCTTTCTTTTTTTCTTTTTCTTTCTTTGTTTTTCCTTCTTTTCTCTATATCTTTCTTCTTTCTTTTCTTCTTTGTCTTTCGTGGGTTTTCCTTCTTTTCTATATATCTTTCTTCTTTCTTTTTTTCTTTGTCTTTCGTAGGTTTTCCTTCCTTTTTTCTATGTATGTTTGTTCTTACTTTTCTTCTTTTTCTTTCGTAGATTTTCCTTCTTTTTTTTTCTATGCATCTTTTTTCTTCCTTTTCTTTTTCTTTCGTTGGTTTTCCTTCTTTTCTATGTATCTTTCTTCTTTCTTTTTTTCTTTGTCTTTCGAAGGTTTTCCTTCCTTCCTTTTTTTCTGTGTATCTTTGTTCTTTCTTTTCTTCTTTTTCTTTCGTAGATTTTCCTTCCTTTTTTTCTATTCATCTTTCTTCTTTCTTTTCTTCTTTGTCTTTCGTGTGTTTTCCTTCTTTTCTATGTATCTTTCTTCTTTCTTTTCTTCGTATCCCTTGTCGTTATTTAATTCTTCGTACGTTCCTTTTTTTCTTTTATAAGAATGTTTATTCTTTCTCTTTTTCGTACGCTTCTATTTCATCTTCTTTGCATGCTTCGTTGTCGTTATTCTTCTTCTTTCATTGTTCAATTCTTTTTCATCACTCGTTTCTTTTTTTTTTCTTTTTATTTATTTATTTATTTTTTATTTTTTGTTTTTGCCTATTTCTCAGCTTTGCCTCTTCTTCTGTTTGCATTTTATGATTTTTTTTTTCTTTACATCATCTGTCAGCTTGATTTTTATTCATTCGAATTATTCTTCTTTTTCCTTCTTTACCAATAAGTTTTTTTTTTCGTCTGCTGCTGCTGCTTATTCTTCCTTCTGCCAAGTACCGGATGTTCTTGACAGTCGTTCTGGACTGTTTCAAGTTGACTCAGACACTTTTCAGAAGATATGCCGTCAGCGAGCAACAAGGTTAGAGTGCTTCGCATTGTTGAAAAATCGATCGCAATCAGTTAGAGAATTAGTCTGTGGCCGGACGTAGAAGACATATGCGCCTGGATCAGTCACGTGTTCTGCTTACTGGAAATTGGGTAGAGACGTAGACTGAAGGATACTTAGCACGACCCAGTCTTAAACTGCTACAGATTCCACCCCCACGTAATATGCGCATAACCAAATAGATGGATAGATAGATAAATAGATAGATAGCATTTCACATAGCACTAATACCCTTGGGAAAGGTATGAATCCAATTATTCTCCCTCCAACTATGGGTAAATAGTTGGGCAGTCTGGGTTCCTCAGCCTTGGTGAGGCAACTAGTCTAGGAGAAGGAAAACTCTGAATTCAAACGTATTAAACTCTGCTTAAAAATTGACCTCGTGTCATGTCCTGCCCGAGCGGAGGGGTTGGTAAAAGGAGGTGTCCGTGGTGTAATGGTAATCGTCGTAGGAAATGGACACGGCGGCACGAGTTCAAACCTGGACGAGACTGATTGCATTTCACATAGCACTAATACCCTTGGGAAAGGTATGAATCCAATTATTCTTCCTCCAGCTATAGGTAAATAGTAGAGCAGTCTGTGTTCTTCAGCCTTGGTGAGGCAACTAGTCTAGGAGAAGGAAAACTCTGAATTCAAACCTGTTGAACTCCGTTTAAAAATTGATCTTGTGTCATATCCTGCCCAAGTGGAGGGGTTGGTAAATATGCATAGATAGATTTTTTCAACGCATCATAGGTGTTAGTGAGCTTACGTCCACACTTAACTATTATAGGGAGGCTTATTCTCATTCAATTTGTGAATGTGGGTTAAATGAAATAGCAAAAGTACGTCGTCAGGGTAACCAGACAAACAAGTGACATAGTCAAAAGATAATTTTTTTTATTTATATTATAATTTCTAAATTCGAAATCTTAAGTGTAAATAGTCCATAGCTGCCTTGATTAATATGTCAAGCGAGGTAGAGAAAATCCACGCTAGGTCACATAATATGTTGGTTTGGAATTTTCTTCAGATTTAGCCCCCAGAAATGAGGAGGATATCTTAGACTCAGAGAGAAAGAGGGACCAAGATGAGCCCCAAAAGAGTCAGTGTGTGTCAAAAAGAAAACCAGACGGATGACGGAGATTTATTAGGTAACAAAAATGTTGCATTTATTTCGAGGTGTAGGTAGTAGTTGTCAGAGAAGGGTTAGATTCTATTGGGATGATGTTGAGCTGCATATCTGACTTCTCTTTCTTCTTCTTACACTACCAACTTGTAATTTTCTTTTGTCTCTGGGAAGCTTTCAGAGAATTAAGACCGGAAGGAAAGAAACTAGGATACTTTTAAAATGTAAACTTTATTTTGGGATTACCGACTACTCTAGACTAGGAGCATTTTCTAGTACCAACAGAAGTACTCGTGTTTCCCAGAAAAGGTGATGAAAATACTAAAGTCATTTTCGGCCTTAAAATTTAAAAGTTCATAAGTCCAGTATATGTGTCATTGAGGTATGATTAGCGGAAGCAACTACCAACAGGAGAAAAAAACTGGCATTAAGCGGGGACTGTTTACTGAAAAAGAATTATTTTATATATATCCATTGTATATGTATATATATATATATATATACATTCATATATGTATGTATATATTTATATATGTACGTATATATATATATATATATATATATATACATTGTCCGTGTGTATATATACATACACACGCACACACACACACACATATATATATATATATATATATATATATATATATATATATATATATATACGTACATATATAAATATATACATACATATATATATACGTATATATACTTATATGTATGTAAAGATATATATATATATTTACATATATATGTACATATATATACAGACACACACACACACAGACACATATATATATATATACATATATACATATATCTACGTATATATATACAAATATACATATGTATATATACATATATACATATATATATGCATGTGTACATATATATATTCATGTATACATAAGTATATATATATATATATGTATATACATACACACATATATATATATATTTGAATATATGCACACATATATATACATATATATACATATGTATAGATGTATGTGCATATATATATATATATATATATACATACATAAATACATGAATATATACATATATATATATATATATATATATATACATATATTTATATATACATAGACATATATATACGTATATATATATACATATGTATATATATATATATGGATACAGATATATATACACGTACATATATATATATATATATATATATATATATATACGCATACTTATATGTATATACATATATATACATATATATACATTTATATATATATATACTCATGTATATATATATATATATGTACATTTAAATATATAAACATATATATATATATATATATATATACACATACACAAATATATACATGCGTATATATATATATATATATATATATATATATATATATATATATTTAAACATATATATATACATATATGCATATATATATGCACATATATATATGCATATATATATATATATATATATATATATATATATATATATATATGCATATATGTATATTTAGGCAGCATTTCTTCGTTAATGTAAATTTCATTGAATATAATAGACATTTTATGCCTACATATTTTCTTCTGGATCCGTTCGAATTCCCGTATTACTTTTATTGTATTCGGGGGAATTGATTTATATATTGTCCATTGTTGTATGTATCTCTAGTACTTTCTGCCCGACTTTGGGCCATCATCCAGAGAGTATCTATTACAAAAGTGATGTAACTTTTGTTTTAGCATATTACTACTGTGTAAGCGCGTCTTTGCCGTTGAAGATTATGGCGTATGCTTTTAAATGTTATTCTATAATTCGTGCCAATAGCTAAAGACATTTAAGTACATTAGCACTGGTTTGAAAATTAATTCTATTAAGTGTTGGTTGCAGGTTTATAATTTCTTCGAGAATCTGAAGTTTTTGTTTATTATTTTGATGTTCTAATATTGTTGTGTTGTCGGTAGGAATTTTTCGTAGATGTGTTGTTGGGCATGAATGTTTTTTTAAATGCTGAGCTATTGAACTTGTGTCAGAAAGGTGCATTGTAAGTCTCCTCGACAAGGTAGTTGAGGTTAAACCAACATATATATTATTATTATCAGAGATATAATCTCCTGAAGGACATTTGAATTTATATATAACGTTGGTTTTTTGCAAAACCCCAATCGAGGGAGAGGAATTATTTCTAATGACTAAATTCGAGGTTATTATAATATATATTAAGTTTTTTTTTTATTAGGATCAGTGGGGAGTGTGTTTTTGTGAATCAATGTTTTCAATATTTTTTTTTCGTATTTATAATTGTAGTGCATTTGGTTACGATAAAAATGTTTGATATATTTTTGTTGACCGGGTGGAGTAGTACAGTGTTTATTTTGTTGGTTAACATTTTTAATCATACGTTTATTTTGTTCAACAACAATATAGTTAGGAAACCCATTATTTATGGGAGCCTGTTTCATGTTTTCTATCTCATTAAAAAATATTGTTTTGGGGGAGGAGATTAGTTGGGCACGGGATATTAGATTATAAATGATTGCTTTTTTATATCTGAAGGGGCATTCACTTTTAAAGTTGAGGGTACAGGAGTTATTATTAGAGGGTTTTTTGTAAGGGGTGGTAGTGAAGTTATTATTGTTGTTAGTATCAATGAAAATTGATAAAAAAATTTTTTTCAAAACGTTTTGAGTTGTTTTCAAAAAGTTTCCACAATTTTTTCAAAAAAAATCTGAGATTATTTTCAAAAAATTTCCAGATTTTTTCAAAAATTTTGAGATTTTTTAAAAAAGAATTTTGAAAAAGAGCTCAAAATATTTTTTTTAAGAAATCTCAAGAATTTTGAGATTTAAAAAAAAAAAAAATTTGAGCTACTTTTCAAAAAAATTTCCAGATTTTTTTGAAAAACTTTTGAGGTCGTTTTCAAAAAGTTTCCAGACTTTTTTTCAAAAAATTTTGAGGTCGTTTTTTAAAAGTTTCTATGTATATTTTTTCTTTTACTTCTTAGAGTTTTTGAAAAAAAGTCTGGATACTTTTTGAAAACGCCCTCAAAATTTTGAAAAAAAAAGTCTGGAAACTTTTTGAAAACGCCCTCAAAATTTTGAAAAAATAGTCTGGAAACTTTTTGAAAACGACCTCAAAATTTTGAAAAAATAAGTCTGGAAACTTTTTGAAAACGACCTCAAGATTTTGAAAAAAACAGTCTAGAAACTTTTTGAAAACGACCCCAAAATTTTGAAAAAATAATCAGGAAACTTTTTGAAAACGACCTCAAAATTTTTGAGAAAATACTCTGGAAACTTTTTGAAAACGCCCTCAAAATTTTGAAAAATTAAGTCTGGAAACTTTTTGAAAACGACCTCAAAATTTTTGAAAAAATAGTCTGGAAACTTTTTGAAAACGCCCTCAAAATTTTGAAAAAATAAGTCTGGAAACTTTTTGAAAACGTACTCAAAATTTTTGAAAAAATAAGTCTGGAAACTTTTTGAAAACGACCTCAAAATTTTGAAAAAAATAGTCTGGAAACTTTTTGAAAACGCCCTCAAAATTTTGAAAAAATAAGTCTGGAAACTTTTTGAAAACGCCCTCAAAATTTTGAAAAAATAGTCTGGAAACTTTTTTAAAACGACCTCAAAATTTTGAAAAAATAGTCTGGAAACTTTTTGAAAACGACCTCAAAATTTTGAAAAAATAAGTCTGGAAACTTTTTGAAAACGTCCTCAAAACTTTGAAAAAATAGTCTGGAAACTTTTTGAAAACGACCTCAAAATTTTGAAAAAATAAGTCTGGAAACTTTTTGAAAACGCCCTCAAAATTTTGAAAAATTAAGTCTGGAAACTTTTTGAAAACGACCTCAAAATTTTTGAAAAAATAGTCTGGAAACTTTTTGAAAACGCCCTCAAAATTTTGAAAAAATAAGTCTGGAAACTTTTTGAAAACGTACTCAAAATTTTTGAAAAAATAAGTCTGGAAACTTTTTGAAAACGACCTCAAAATTTTGAAAAAAATAGTCTGGAAACTTTTTGAAAACGCCCTCAAAATTTTGAAAAAATAAGTCTGGAAACTTTTTGAAAACGCCCTCAAAATTTTGAAAAAATAAGTCTGGAAACTTTTTGAAAACGACCTCAAAATTTTTGAAAAAATAGTCTGAAAACTTTTTGAAAACGCCCTCAAAATTTTGAAAAAATAAGTCTGGAAACTTTTTGAAAACGCCCTCAAAATTTTGAAAAAAATAGTCTGGAAACTTTTTGAAAACGACCTCAAAATTTTGAAAAAAATAGTCTGGAAACTTTTTGAAAACGACCTCAATATTTTTGAAAAAATAGTCTGGAAACTTTTTGAAAACGACCTCAAAATTTTTGAAAAAATAGTCTGGAAACTTTTTGAAAACGACCTCAAAATTTTTGAAAAAATAGTCTGGAAACTTTTTGAAAACGCCCTCAAAATTTTGAAAAAATAAGTCTGGAAACTTTTTGAAAACGACCTGAAAATTTTGAAAAAAATAGTCTGGAAACTTTTTGAAAACGCCCTCAAAATTTTTGAAAAAATAGTCTGGAAACTTTTTGAAAACGCCCTCAAAATTTTGAAAAAATAAGTCTGGAAACTTTTTGAAAACGCCCTCAAAATTTTGAAAAAAACAGTCTGGAAACTTTTTGAAAACGACCTCAAAATTTTTGAAAAAATAGTCTGGAAACTTTTTGAAAACGACCTCAAAATTTTTGAAAAAATAGTCTGGAAACTTTTTGAAAACGCCCTCAAAATTTTGAAAAAATAAGTCTGGAAACTTTTTGAAAACGCCCTCAAAATTTTGAAAAAATAAGTCAGGAAACTTTTTGAAAACGACCTCAAAATTTTTGAAAAAATAGTCTGGAAACTTTTTGAAAACGCCCTCAAAATTTTGAAAAAATAAGTCTGGAAACTTTTTGAAAACGCCCTTAAAATTTTGAAAAAGTAAGTCTGGAAACTTTTTGAAAACGACCTCAAAATTTTGAAAAAAATAGTCTGGAAACTTTTTGAAAACGACCTCAAAATTTTCTGAAAAAAAGTCTGGAAACTTTTTGAAAAAAACCTCAAAATTTTCTGAAAAAAAGTCTGGAAACTTTTTGAAAACGACATCAAAATTTTTTGAAATATTGTCTGGAAACTTTGTGAAAGCGTCTTTAAATTGTTATGAAATATAGTCTGGAAACTTTTTGAAAACGACCTCAAAATCTTTTTTAAAAAAGTCTGGAAACTTTTTGAAAACGACCTCAAAATTTTGAAAAAAAAAAGTCTGAAAACTTTTTGAAAACGACCTCAAGATTAATTTCATTCGAGAAAGTTTGATTGGAAGTACTTGTCTACGGAATGACAATAATTGTAGAAAAAGATATTTGAATCAATCTACTGTAGTAATGGAGTTAGACATTGTCAAGCTCATCGGTTGTTCATGTCCGGGCTGTCAAAATAGGAAATGCACCTATGTAAATAACAAGTGAATCCGGTCGAGGAATATCAGAATTATAACCTTGACAGTGGATGGGTTGAATGAGTGCAATTGTGACGCCTACAAGAAGAAGGGGGCGTTGAACTATTATTGAGCATGAGGAGAACGAGAAAGACACAACGCCGATGGCCATAAGAGTGGGGGTCAATATATGTTGCAGTTATGTTGGGTCTCCAACTCCCTCTCACACACAACCCTTTTGAACCTTGCAAATATATTGAGAGGTATATTTTTTTAAGAAGTCATCGCTCGTTATTATATATTGTGTCGTTATGATTAAGCATGAATCTGCTTATGCCTATACAACACATGAATATGTCATTTAGTTACTTACGAATGTATTCTCCAAAGGACATTTTTAATGATGAATTCAAATTTGGAGGGAAAAAAATTCATTCGAATACACCAATGTGTATAATTACATTTCAATACATAAATATATATTGTCATCTACAGACAAGCTGTTTCGTTGTATAACATCTCTTCAGTGTGGCTAGACCCGCTAGATTCTCGAAGCTGGGATTGAAAGCCAATCCAAGATTCTAGCACACATCCTCGAGGAAGCTTGCGTAACCGAAGAAATTTTAAACGCTTATGTATCACATTTGTTTTTGTTTACATATATCCGCTTAACGGCTACCGAGAGCTCAATTCATTCGAAGAGCCTTGCTTTACGGTAGTGGCAACCATTACGTCTTTCGCGCGAAACCTCAACCCCACAGGGGTAGAGCAGCATATGTATTGTCATCCGTAAACAGACTGTTTCGTTGTATCTCAATATATATATATATATATATATATATGTCCATATCAGGAAAAAAGACTATATATATATATATATATATATATATATATGTGCGCGTGTGTGTGTACATACGCAAGCATATATATGTATTTACCAACCCCTTCCGGACGAACAGAATGGGAGAAAAGGACTTTTTATATGCGGAGATTAACAGGATAAAATTGAACGTTTCACTTTCCCCAAGACCAGTTGCTATACCAAGGTCAAAGAGCTCTGTATACCCAACAATTTAGACATAGCCGGTGGGAAAATAGCTAAGTGTATTCCTTTCCCAAGTGTATAAGCCTTATGTGAAATGCAAATAGCCTGTTCTAGGATTTTAAAATCGGGTAGCTTTGTTTATTTCCCACAACGGTATCCATTAAATACCGTCGGCAATATATATATATATATATATATATATATATATATATATATATATATATATATATATATATATATAAAAATAAATATATATATATATATATATATATACACGATTTTGCATAAATATATATATAAATATACATATATATATATATATATTTATGCATAATCGTGTATATATATATATAAAGATATGCATAAATACATCAACATATATATATACGTTTACATATAAACACTTTTAAACGTGCATATAAATACATATATAAAGGTATATATAAATGTATAAACATATATATATATATATATATAAATATATATATATATATATATATATATAAATGAAGTGGTATATACAGAGGAATATATATCGGAATATATATGTATATATATATATATATATATATATATATATATATATATATATATAAGCACACACACATGTGTTTATGGGAGTGTGTGTGTGTGTGTGTGTGTGTTTAAAAGTTCGAATGGGCAATATTCATATTCTTTAGGTTCGTAAATATTTTTTTTTAAATTCCAAAGAGCAATTATATTTTGAACAAAAAGAATCTTCAAATCACAAGCATTTTCATACAACTTCCTGCTCCAAGCATTGTCAGACAATCTCGTCATTTCTTCGAATCTCTAATTATTTAAGTCTCGTCTCTACAGTTTAATTAGAAAGAGGAAAAGAAAAAAAAAACAAAACTTACCAAACGTTTATATTCGAAAATCTGACTTCTATTAGAAATAATCGTTTTTTTTTTTTGTTTTTGTTTTTTCTTTTTTTTGTTGACGTCTCGTTAAGCTCTCCTTCAATCTATTCTATTAAATCTTATTTTCTCTGTCGAGATTCAACAATCGAGACAAAGTCAATAATTATTGCGCTACACAAATTAACAGGAATGTCTTTAGAGGAATATCACCATTTAGGTCTGGAAAATCATATACGCCTCGATAGTGGAAACTGTTTTATTATAGAAATGCTTTGGAAAATGTTTTATAATAGAAATGCTTAAGAAGTTTCAAACAATTCAGTTTAGTATAAGTATAGTTTTTGTTTACACATAGTTTTATTTCAAAACAGTTGTATTTCAAACAATTCAGTTTAGTATAAATACATTTTTTGTTTATAAACCATTAAATGTCAAAGTGGTTCTATTTCAAACAGTATAATTTTGTATGAATATAAATTTTTGTTTGACTCAGTAAAAAGTAAAAACAGTTTCCAACAATTAAGTTTCGAGTAATTACACAGATTACCTCTATTTGGCCCCTATCACGTGCTACCACTCCGGGTCAGAGTGGACCTGAGAACGATGTCAATGAAGGGGTACTTCGCGTTCTCCAAAGCTCCAGCATTACTGAAGCCTCAACAGCAGATTTTTTAGTGTCATATCCTGAATACTCTTTGTGGGTATCGCAGAGATTTAGTCAATGTATTCTGCTGCCCCAGCTAATTGGGACAGCATTAAAAATGGATTGTATTTTAAGAAATCGTTTGAAAGGGGTTTTGCGATAAGAATGCATTTAAATGAATTTCAGTACATGGATGCATTGTGAAGGATTTTACAATAAGTATGTACTACGCCGATGACATAGCGATACTGGCAAATACACCCAACCAAGCCGAAACACTACTGCATACTTTGGAACGAGCAGCCGCAGGCATAGGCCTCTATGTCAATGCACACAAAACGGAATATATGTGCTATAATCGAACGGGGGACATCTCCACTCAAGACGGAACCCCTCTTAAACTAGTAGACAAATTCACTTAACTAGGAAGCAGCGTCGCTTCAACCGAAAAGGACATCAACACGAGGATGACGAAAGCATGGACAGCTATCAATAGGGTATCGATTAAATGGAAATCAGACCTAACCGATAAAATGAAACGCAGTTTCTTCCAGGCAGCGGTCACATCGATACTGCTATATGGATGCACTACATGGACTCTAACAAAACGGCTGGAGAAAAAGCTAGACGGCAATAACACAAGAATACTGCGAGCAATCTTGAACAAGTCCTGGCGGCAACAGCAGGGACGAACTCAGAAGTGATGTACTCTTATGGACCCCCACACATGGCCGTGCAAAAGCAGGACGACCAGCACGAGCATACATTTAGCAACTATGTGAGGATACGGGATGTTGTCCAGAAGACCTTCCTGAGGCGATGAACGATTGGGAAAAGTGGTGAGAGAGGGTCAGGGATATCCGTGCTACCAGCACGACATGATGATGATGATGTACTAAAAAGTTTTTTTTCGGAGGAGAGCATTGGAATGGGTTTTTATAATAGGAATTTATTGAGATCTGCTTATAATATGAATTCATTAGGATTGGCTTTATTATAGGGATATATGTGAAAAAGGTTTTTTACTATTAAGATATATTGGAGTTTTTTGGGTTTTTTTTTAGTCATGGAATTTATTGGAAAGCACTAATAAATCACTCATGTGTGTAAAACACACAGAGAAACACTAGCCGATATTTATCTCTGCCTACCACGAAACAGGACTTGAAACAAGATCAATGATCCGAAGGTTGATTATAGTCGGAATTAGGTGGGTGGTAAGGTCGGGAACAAGCCGAGGCTCGAGCCCCGCTGGACTTTGATGGTCATCGGCCCACTTAGCACAATGTGGGGCTGATGAGCCTATCTGGACCATGACCCAAATCTTTGTTTTCATCACCCTGAGCACGTCCCTGTTATTCGTGGCAATCCAGATTTGCATTTTGAGGGTGGTAGCAATGGTCCTGTTGTCATAGTTTGGATCGGTAGAGAGCATGAGTTGTACAACGACGCATCTCCGATCTCGCTCGTTGAACATTGTGTCACTTTCAGACATGACAGAAGGCCCCTATTGCTCTTGGGATATGTACACAACTCGCCAAGTAGTAGATGGTCTGCAACAAAAAAAGAAAACCGGTTTTCATTAAACGGAAATGGAATCATGTCGTCTTTTCTTGGGCGACAATTTTATCGTTCCACCCTGTACTGACGGAAAGCTACTATGATTGACACCATATCTTCTTAACCCACGCTGTGATTCCATATTCAAAAGGCCACTTATTCTTTGACGGGGCTGATCAGAGTCAATTCTCTTCGCCTCCCTGGCCACTGCCCCAGATGGCTTCTACTCTTACTGTCCGCTTCTCCTGACAGACCACCTGTCATGTGGGAGATAAAACTCTGTTTCTCTTCATAATATAATATTTTTAAACCCCACATATTTTCCTCTCGGTTCGTGATTGATTTTCTGTTGTCTCCTTGTTTACCCTGGTGCAATATCCGGTTTTGAAATCCACAACTAACTGTCCAAGGTCAATATATCTATATATTTATTTGAAAATGCATGCCCAAGGAAATTGTCAAAGCGAGACGAGTTCAAATCCTGCTGAAAGCTGTTTATATTTTACTTCAAACTTATGTTCTTTAAGAAACCATGAATCAATCGGTTTTTCCTCAAGCTTTGGCGAAATGCACCAGGCAGAATAAAGCAAGAAAAACTCAAAATTTGAACCAGCTTGACTCCGCTTAAAAACTGACTTTGCGTTGGGTCTTACCCATAGTAGAAGGTTGGGGAAGACACATGCTTACATTCATGCTGTTCCAGAGAAAAAAAAATTCTGCCTCAAGAACACTTAACGTTACTCAAGTGGATCATCCACCGGTCTAATTTTGACGAGTAACTTAGAATAAATGCTTTGTAAAATAACAAAAATTATTATGAGGACTCGTTACAGTTTGGGTAAAAGACAAATCCATGTACACCTGCGGAAAGGATCTCAATCTCTCCTATTATGGCCTGATTGCCTGCGTGAAAGGTACGTTAAAAGAGGGTTTGTAACATATCCATGATACAAATACGGATATGTAAAATGTTCATATGCATAGGAATCCCGAAACACTGACGACTTTCTTTAGTTCAGGTACGAAACGTTTATTAACTTTTATTTTGCTTTTATTTTTTCGGCACGAGGAGAGAGAGACACAATTTTTACTATGCTACATCGTCCTTCAGTCAAGTCCCCAGCTGAACTGACCTCGCCAAGGTCCAAATCTCAACTCACTGACCCAACAAACGCACGGCGCATCTCGTAGACCACAACTGGACTGGCCGCACCCAGGTCCAAATCTCAACTAGCCTCACCCAGAGACTAATCTCAACTAACTGCTTTTTTAAAAAATCGCCCAAATTCATAGCCCCTCGCTTCTGGGCATGACGTAATTCCCACTCCAATTTCATTTTCCATCTGGGGTTTTTATTATGACATCTGTGATTGTTACATCCTCTGCGCGTGCGAGTGTGAACTGTACTCAATGTGTGCACCTGCACCTGCACTAAGCCAAATAGTTCTAAGCCTAACCAAACCTAATGATAAGATATAACCAACGAAAAATGATAATATAAAAGATCCTTTCGCAATTATATAACACCATTAAAGAAACAAACAAAACACACACTCACATATTTTTTCCAATAGAATGAATTCGTCAAACGAATTGGTTCACGAACGAAAAAGCAAATACATTGTTATTGCTTAAACTAAAGCAGCCAGAAGATAGGTAATTTGTTCTGCTTGGTCACTGTGTTCCGGATCGTTTAAAATGAAAGAGCGAATCCAGATCAAAGACTACATTTTTCAATCATCAAATAACTGGAATAACCTATTTCCTAAATCCAATTGTGGATTTTTAATACGCATCAGCAGAAAATATTGAAATCCAAATTAGGAGAAAATTGAAGGATTTTTTTATTTCATTCCCTCACTAACCCTCAGATGAAGATATATATAAAATGACAGGGTTTGCTCCTCGCAGACGTAAACCAGGAGAAGGAGAAGATTTCACCACGCTCTGGGCTCTGACCTTTTTTGGAAATTGACTTGAAATTACAATGGATCATTGACAAAATTGACTTGAATTCCAGATGGATTCCTTGACAAAAGGACAAACAACTTAAGGGGTAAATCGAACTTCGATAGTAATGTTTCTTCCTTAAATTTTGATTTTATAGCTCTTCGATGACCGGAAGCAGAACGGTAATTTAAACTCAACTACTAATAAACACAGGAAAGGTTTTAGACAAGTATTGTTTTGATGCTATTGAGTAGCTCAGTTTTGATGCTGTTGAGAAACCCAGTTTTCATATTATTGAGCAGCTCAGTTTTGTTTACAAGTGTTTATTACGTACAATTTCCTTTTTGTTGTTGTTTCTTTCGCAGCGTTGTATTATAGTCGACTTTATTTGCTTTCTATACTCAGGGCTGTCTGGCACACAGTTAAAGATTCAGAGCTCCGAGAAAACTGCTCACCGACTCTCGTGCTGCTCTGTCACCCTGTCTCTATCTCTCGCTAGTCTATTCTCCTTCTCTGAAATATATCATCTTGATTTCACATCGCTTTATCTCCATGGGTCTGGCAGAAGACTACCTATTAACGTCGCATCTCTTCGCTCATTTATATGGATGCCTATCGGTAAGACTACATCACGTCCAAACAACATCTGGTATGTTTTTTTCTCTGCCACTCCACTCTGAGTCGATATCTTGAATCAAAGTTTATTAATTCACAAACTGAATTGTCGGTGTAATTCGACATATATTGGTCGTACGAGCCAACGTTTGGAGGTTCCAATAAGACAAATGTACCCAGAGGTATTTAAAACAGAGGCCTATTAACATCCAGGAAATCTCAGGCTATAGACTCGGCTATTGGAAAACATCTGTTAGTAATAAATAGTTACAGGACCAATTATCAAGATGACTGTTTTTCAGTACTACATAGAGCTAGGGACAAAGTCCAATTGAACATCTTAGAGGGGATCTACATTACTTTATATCACCCCTTTTTATGTAGATAGAGAAGCAGTCATACCTTACATATATTGGGGGACGTTTTGAGTTCCGTCATGCAGTCGTCTCATATTTAAAAAATTAAATAACCGGTTTTTAATATTCTGCATAAATAGAGCCGGACGAAAGGGCCCTCGCATTTTTTTATTTTTTTAGAATGGTTTTGTCTCCCTTTCACCGATAATTCCTTTTGACTTTATAAATTTTCGAGTACCACTAGATTATTTATATATATATATATATATATATATATATATACATAAGTGTTGTTAACTTAAATTGTTCGTGTTATATAGCAATGATTGAAACCATTTTACTGTGTACAAAAAACGAGCTCTGGCTCGTTATCTAAAATTTGTTTGGTTTGGTTTCCTAATAGGTTATTTAATGCCAAATCTATTCTCCTAGAAGAACAGTAGTGGTACTATTTAACCCATAGCTGGGTCTACAATTTGTGTTCACAAACCGTATATCTAATATGTAAATATAAAGATTATTTGGCTTTACATTGTCTACAAGGTTGATATGCCATAAACCAAACCAAATTATATATATATAAATATATATATATATGTGTGTGTGTGTGTGTGTGTGTGTGTGTGTGTGTGTGTGTGTGTGTGTGTTAAAATGAAAAACTTTCATTTCCATAAATTTATAACATGATTATTATATCATGAAAAAGATTTTCGTGAATTTCATTGGCATTACACAATATTTCATATATGCTGGGAATACTGCATATAGAAATAATTTTTCTTTTCGTTCGGTGATGTCTTCGAGAAATCTTCTGAAATTTTCAAATGTTTAACTCCACTATAGACAACGTGTCTTTCTTGGAAACTGGAAGCAGAATAATTTTGACGTGTCTGAAGAATATACTTCATTAAAAATATACTTAATAGCTACGTGATGGTTTGGTCGTCGTAATCTGATTTTCTTTTAGCTTATATTTTAGGGAAGCATTTTATTTCATTGTATTTTATTTTGTATTATTTTATTTTCCAAAGGCGCCATTTAGTAAAGCCACTCGCATAGTAAAACACTGTTTGGTAAGTTAGTCGAGATTACAGCTCATCGTAATAAAGAACTACTTATTTATTTTTGTTCTTTTGTTTTTGTTTTTGCTTCTGTTTTTCTTCTTTTTTTTTTATCAAGATATACTATTAACGAGGATATATTTCCTGGATGTTGTCAAGATTCACCTTTTCTTTTTTCCACTTTTTTCTTTTTTTCTCCTGATCATCGTAATAAATGAAATGTTTAATCGCTGATATCTACTTGGTTTCAAATTGATTTTTTTTTTCAGTGTTGAACAAGAAAAGAAGAATATTATCATGTAATATATGACTAGATTCTTGTCTGAATTTTTAAGTCGAAACTTGTAGATGCTTGTCTACGAAAATTTTAAAACGAAACCGTTTTACTCGCCTCGGAATTTTTTCAGGCTTTTAAATCATCAACCACAGTTGACTCCCCCTCACTCTCTCTCTCTCTCTCTCTCTTTCTCTTTCTCTTTCTCTTTCCCTCTCTCTCTCTCTACACACACACACACAAACGCACACACACACACACACACACACACACACACACACACACACACACACATATATATATATATATATATATATATATACATATATATATATATATATATATATATATATATCTGAAAACGATTTTGTAATACACAGAGATTGCTATTAAAACCTAAACGCTGGAGTGTTCACCATGAAATGAAATATGTTCACTGTTGAATGTTTTTTTTGTCCTGGTGGAATTACTCCCAACTCCAATTTAACTGGACCGAATAATACTATATATATATATATATATATATATATATATATATATATATATATATATATATATATATATATATATATAAAGTGTTCATTATGTACACACCAAAGTATCTACGCCACACACTTATGCGTATCTTAAAGTTGATTTTAGCCTATCTACAATATATATATATATATATATATATATATATATATATATATATATATATATATATTAATGCAAGTTTCTAAAATCAGACAGTGTAATTGGTGATTCTTATTTATTGTTGTTTCGTACTCAAACAGAGAAATTAGAAAAGCCACAGATAAATTTGTAGTATACACCAAGACAAAAATACCGTCTATTTTGACTTAGCCAGCTTAGACCTTTATTAGTGGGTTCAATTTTAACAAGACTGTTCCACGATTCTTACCTCGTAACCAACAAAGCTTAGCTTAGTAAACCACTTTACTGAGAGAAAAAAAAAAAGAATTCAAATATGATTTTCTTACACTTGATCCTCGTGAAACTCAAGTAACAATAAAATAAAGCAAATTATTATTTTACTCATTCGAGTGTTTTTCACAACAACGTTAGGTAATGGTCTTCCACTAGAGTTTGAGTGATAGCAAGTTTCCGCAAGACACCAGAACTATTCTCAGTATTCTAGCCGATTTTAATAGTGCTATAGTTTAGGTTTTCTCTTCTCATCCTCTTTTTTTCTAGTCCTCCTGTCTCTTTACCAATAATTTGGTGACTGTACCAAGTGCACCAGTTACAATTTGTATCACCGTCATTTTCATGCTCCATAGTTTTTTTTTCCGTTCTCAAGGAGGGTCCAGTTATTTATCTCTCTTTTCACTTTCTTTCAATTTTTGTCTGTTGTCTGCTGGGAAGGCGAAATCCAGTATTCAGGAGGTTCTCTTTTTTTTTTTAAACTTTCACTAGGTGTGGTCGTCTGGCTGAAATTAGATGATCTGTCCATATCTTAAAATACCACAGATTTTGGAGCATCTCATTCTCCAGGACAAATTCTAGTTTGTGCATGTAGTATTTGGTCATATGGTTAGATTTTAACTCCTTGCATTTGAATCCCCTTCTCCACCGAATCGTGTCTAGTCGTATATTCTTTTTGAGCTGATTTGTTTGCATTCACTTATGATTTGATTGATCGGTTCGTCTCGATCACCAAACAATCAACATTTTCTATTTTGTTGCGTCTTATCTATCATCACTTTGACATCGTTTGTCTTTATGGTGTTTTTGTGCAGCTATTTGAAGAGATTCAATTTCACTCTCAAAGTTTTCTTTGTGTAGTTATTTCGGAATCTTCTAGAGTGAAATTTTCCTTGTTTGTCGTTTAAAATATCCTTTCACTGTCGGCTGAGGCTGTAGAATATATCGACTGCACCTCTGCAGAGGGGTAAGAACCTCAACAACGAGTGTCCTAGTTATGAAACTAAACAATCTGATGGTGAGATTCCAGTGATGCTGGAGATTTGGGGAATGAGAAGGGTTCCTTCATTGCCATCGCTCCCAGGTCCATTCTGACGCAGAGTGGTAGCACCTGATAGGGCCCTATCTCTATGGGTTAAATATAACTAATCTGTGTACTTATGCTAAACAGAATTGTTTGAAATAGAACTATTTTTGACGTTGAAACTGAACTTACAAGAACTGTTTTTGACATAGAAACTGTACTTACGCTAAACTGAATTGTTTGAATTAGAATTGTTTGACTAAACGGAATAGCTTGAAATAGAAAAGTTTTTGTCAAATAAACTGTGTACTTACATTTACACTGCGTACCTATGTTAAACTGAATTGTTTGAAAGAGAACTGTTTTGACATTTAACTCTGTGTAAACAAAATCTATACTTATACTAAAACGAATTGTTTGAATTAGAACTGCTTGACTAAACTTAATAGCTTAAAATAGAAATGTTTTTGACAATTAAACTGTGTACTCATGGTAAACTGAATGGTTTGAAATAGAACTGATTATTTGTATAAAAATAGATTTGGCATTGAATAACCTACAAAGGTTGATGTACCATAAAATTCAAACAAACAACCAAGCAACTTAAAATATTCATTCATTCGTTTTTCTTCCCATTTTTGTTTACTATTCATTTTTGTTCTTTTGATCCTTGTCTTGTCTGTGTTGTTTCTGGTCATTGTAATCAGTTTCATGTGAGCTTTTCATTGTAGTCTTTGTATCGTCGAATCTTCAATACCGCCAATTCCTCCTTTATTTCTTTCCTTGACACATATATATTCAGTCAACATCATCTCGGAGATGTAAAGCCTGATGCATTGTCATAGGTTTTCTCCTTCTCTTGACCATTTGTTTAAGCTCTTCCCTCGTCCAGTTCAAGAATGATCCCGAGTATCTTATAAGGTGGGCAGCCCAAGTGTTTATCCCTTGCGTAAGATTTCTGCTACTTAGTTTTGACTCAAGTAGTTTTCTCGTCCTCTTGTCCATTTGTTTAAATTCTTCCCTCGTCCATGTTATCAATGGTTGGTTGGTTGGTTGGTTGGGTTTAATGGCATATCAACCTCTATAGGCTATTTAATGCCAAAGCCTGTTTACATGAATGTACGGTTTGTAAACACATAATTTAATGATACCATACTAAAACCGAACGACTCATTTACTCGCATACGAGAAAGTATTTTCAAGTATTTCTATATGACATTAGTTTATTTTGTGATGATAGTTTTTTTAAATTATTTCTCACTACTATTTCTACTAACTCAAACATAATGGTATTTCTATTCAGCAATAGTTTGCTTTTAGTTGATTAGTTTATTGTGTTTTCAGGATTGTAACCAATTCTATATTTTCTGGTCAACTCAGTCTCTTTCAAGAAAGACAAAACATTATCCATGTGGATAATAAGTACTTCATGATATTTGCGTGGAAATATCGCTTTCTGGTGTCACTAAAACTAACGTGTTTGGTGTCAAGAATGGTCCCGAGTATCTTGCAAGTACAAGAAGAATAGCCCCGGTGTTTATCCCTTGGTTGAGATTTCTGCAACATAGTTTTGTCTCCAGTAGTTTTTTTTCATTCTCCTTACTCTCATTATTATTATTACTCTATGCAAGTTTTTCGCACCAGCTTTAATTGGTGATTCTTCTCTGATCTCAAACTCTCCTGAGGATTCTTGGACTCTTCTAAATCTATTTCAGTTTTTCCTCCCATCTAAAGTTTAAAGAGTCTCTTTATTATGTTCATAATAACAGTTTCTAGAGTCCTAACTGCGATGGGCATCACTGTCACTTCCTAGTTGACAACCTTTCCGGTTCGCAGACAAAGATTTATTATTATTATTATTATTAAGTCCTGGCAGTAACACCCCACAAGACACCAACTGTACGGCCACCTGCCCCCTATCACGAAAACTATTCAAGTTAGGCGAACCAGACATGCAGGACATTGCTGGAGAAGCAGAGATGAACTCATAAGAGATGTACTCTTATGGATCCCCACACACGGCCGCGCAAAAGCAGGACGACCAGCACGAACGTACATTCAGCAGCTATGTGAGGATACAGGTTGTTGTCCTACCTAGGGCGATGAACGATAGGGAGGAGTGGCGAGAGAGGGTCAGGGATATCCGTGCTGCCAGCACGATATGATGATGATGATGATTATTATTATACTCCTCGTGCGTCTTTCACATCAGCATAACCTAATCACCTTCCACAAGAATCTGAGTAACAGCATGTCTCCCCAGGCCTCCATGACTCTTCTCAGTATTCTGGCAAATATTAACATTGCTGTAGTATGAATAGTTTCGATTTGTCGTCCGATTTCCAACTTCTCTAGCCTTCTTTTCAAGCGTTTTAGAAATTTTTCATGCGCGAACGTATTATAATAATAATAATAATAATAATTATTATTATTATTAGGAGTTACAAGAAATGTATCAGAATTATCAAATTTTTTTTTTTTAGTATTTGATTACGTTTTTCTTCATCTTATAATTATTTAATTCATTGTGGGGTTTTTCGCACGAGCGTTAGCTGCTGGTATTCCAGTAAATCCTAAGAGACAGCAAGACTTCTGAGTATTCTATGCTCTAGTCTGGGTGGTTTTGCTTTTTCTTCTGATTTCCAATTTCCTCAGTTTTTTTCCTAGCATTTTGGGGCTGTTCTACGCCGACCAACATCTGTTTTTACAATCGTAGATTTTTTTCCCAGTTGTCTGTCTGATTGCGAGTCTCCTCGGGTATCCAGAATGGTTCTAAGTATTCTCGTGAATCTTAACATTGCTATGGTCCGGAAGGCTTCGATTTTTCCAAGTCCTTTTCGAAAGGGACCCACTAAAATTGTTTTCTTCATCATCTTCATGTTCTCTTCTTCCTGATATTAGGAAATTGAGTTTATGCAACATACATTTTTACATGTTATGTATAGTTGTTTCACAAGTTCCAATGAAGCTTCGATTAATGGCATATCAACCTTCCCGGGTTGTTTGATGCCAAAGCCATCCTACTAGAAGAACATCGGGGATGCTATTAAAGCCACTGCTGGGAGAATAAGGGGGTTCATACCTTTCCCAAGGGTATTTGTCCGAAAGTGAACACAATAGCTCGACTGGAGTTCGAACTCGCGTACTACGATTCAGCAGTCCGTCGCTTTAACCATTATACCACTAGGACACCAATCAGATACGAATAATTCTTAAGAAGATCTATTGACCAATAGATAGGACTACCAACTCTTCCTAAAATCAACCTGGGTGTAAAGGCAATGTAAAGTTACTCTCCGTTACCCACAAATTAGAAACTGTAGCCTCACCATCAGATACAGTTTATTATCATACACAATACACCTATTTTGCATAGATCTTCCCATTTTGCAAAGGATACAGTCAGGATCTTCCCATTCTGAATGTGATTCACTCAGGATCTTCCCATTTTGCAAAGGATACAGTCAGGATCTTCCCATTCTGAATGTGATACATTCAGGATCTTTCCATTTTGCAAAAGATACAGTCAGGGTATTTTAAACCCCGCCAAAAAGGCAAAGTATTAGTTGTGGTATTATTAATTTCGCCAGCTTTAAATATAAAATACGAAATAAGACAAAACATATCTCGGATTTATTATTTACTGGTGAAGTTGAACTAGTTGCAACACCACTCAGAAAGCGCAGTTGATTTTTTTTCCTTTAGCCTTTTAAGCATTTAGTTAAAACAACACAAATAAGAAAAATATATATCAACTAAAACTCACCAGTGATTATTGAATGACCGCAAAGAAAATACCACTTGTTCCCATATATATTTCTGTAGTCGCAACGGTGAATAGAAACTACCTTAAAAACGTGAAATTATATATATATATATATATATATATATTTCAAAGCCTGAAGTCAGGGCTATTCACGAAGGAACTGACAATGGTCTGCAAGATTGCTTACTCCCCATTACACCATGAATTGTGTCGCAACCAAAAAATAGGCAGAGTTTAAATTTTCGCTCCAGGTGTCAATTATTTTTTCGTTAACCATAACACAATGCGAACTGTCCTTATACATAAAACTAGCTGTAGCTTAATTTTGGCACAAGGTCTCAATCATTTATTCACTGATCATTGCATCGGCCGTGGTGCCCTTAGAAAAATATGTTTGGCTCAAAGCCTTAATTCTCTTTTTGTTAACCATTACCCAGCGATATGCCCTCATAAAAAAGTAGACATAGTTTAAATTTTGGCACAAAGCTTCAATTATTTGCTCGCTGATCATTTCACCAACCGTGATACCCTAAGGAAAATATAGGCGTAGTTTAAATTTTGGCTCAAGGCCCTAATTCTCAGTTAACCATTATCCTACGATATGCCCTCATAAAAAGTAGAGTTTAAATTTTGGCACAAGGCCTCAATTATTTCCTCGCTAACCATTATGCCATGTGACGTACTCTTATAAAAATTAGAAGTTTAGATTTTGGCTCAAGGTCTCTATTTAGTGACTATCGATACTAGCTTGTTCACAATGACACTGCGATGAATTGTTCGAGATTGTACTTCTGTAATGATCAAATTTATTATCTACAAACATTTCAGGGAAGAATCTCAAACGACCAAGGCACTATCATTAAAGTTTTAATCTCTTATGTTTAATGGAAACCCTATGTTTCTTTTTTTTTTTTTCATTAATTACAGTGAATCTTATTTAATGCCACACTTGATTGAATCGTTTCTATTTCAGGAGTAACCAGCAGAGAATTGAGGTGTCTAGAGATTAACATGCTAAACTCGACATCAGAGTAAGCAATGTTCAAACTCTAACTTCGGTATTACGTTTACCGTCGGACTATTTCTCTTTGAAAAGATTAGGACCCCTTATTCTTTAGTTATAGCTTGAATTGTTCTATCATTGTTCTACTAGGCTTACGTCGGAAAAAGTAAGCCATGAAGGTTGATATGCCATTAGACAAAGAAATCAAACCAAACCAAAAACAACTAATGTTTTTTAAAGACTTTTTCGTCACCTATGAAATGAAAGGGGAGTTTCAATCAATACTAAAGTATAAATTATATTGAGCTGTTGTTCTCTCCACTTTACTCTATGATTCAAAACCATAGGTCCATTATAGATAGAACATAAATCAATCTGACACCTTCCATAAACGTTGCCTTCGTTCCCAATGCGGACATAAATGGCATGATCGAGTTTCCGATTATTGTCTCCTCAAGGAAGTTGATATTGGAGGAAATGAATCTTTCTTGACTGAATTACAATCCATGTGGAATTGGTCATGTTATGAGAATGAGTGACACCAGGATACCCAAGGTTTTGATGCATGGCCAATTGTCTTATGGTGAACGAAGCGGTGGCATGTGTTTGCTTTAATACAACAACAAAATAAAAGATAGTCATCCAACGCAATTCACAAAATTTTGCCGCCTAAAAATGGAGATATACTTGTTATAATAGCATTGAAAAAGATATTTTTAAAAGGCTTAAGACAGAATTTTTTGGCAAAATTTAAAGAAACCATGATAAACCATGATGAGACTTGAACTCACTCCTGTTTCCAATATAAAATAAAACAGGAGAGAGATCAAGTCTCATTGAGTACCCCATTAAAAAGGCCATGTGCCGGACATGTTCTCTGACGAAAGCAACAAGCTGGAAACATACATCTATATAACACGTACGTAAGAACAAAATAAATAAATTCAAAAATACAAATCTCTCCGTGGACTATCTTGTTTTAAATATATCCTTATTCTTTCTTTGGATCTACAACCACCATCTTTATATATATATATATATATATATATATATATATATATATATATATATATATATATATACGAGATTCTTGGCAAAATTTATGGGAACTTAAAAGAGGAAATCGTTTTCTTTCAAAAGTGAAATATGAATGAAGCTATTCACTGCCTGGGATCATGTCAAGTGATCACTAAACCAACGGTAAATTGGAAATTTTGGCTAAGTCGATAAACAGATGATTAGTCGGTGAAGATTTTACAAAAAAATCATTATAAACTTTTTATTCATTTAGAAAGAGGAAAGAATACATATAAAAAGATTACTTTTTATTCAATTTCAATTGATTTTTGCATTACATATGCATATTTTTGCTTTTAATTCGTTTGAGAATAAAGCAACTCTATTCGAAATATTAAAAAATCAAATTATTATTTGTGAGATTGCAAAGATTAAAACTATAATTTCTATTTGCTAAAATATTGATGAAAAAAAATAGTATCAATAAATAATACTTTTTGAAATTGAATTATTACGTTAAACGTATTTGAAAAAGAGTTGGTTGACTCGAAAAATAGAATAGTTTGGACGCTAGCTCTTCAAATCACTCCCAGTCTTCTTTGCTAAATTTTGCTAATTTAACTATTTAACTTAATTTGACAACGAAGTCAAAGATTGTTATTTTTTTAAATGGATTTCTTTTAAGATTTATAGACATCGCTTTTACTTATATTCATTAAAACCAGGCAATTAAAATTCAATGGTACCGAGCACACATCTATCAAAATATATTAATGTGCAAATATTCAAACTATATTTAGTTCTATATATAAATAGAACTGCCTGGGTCTGTAGCATACACCGACTGCACCTCTGCAGAGGGGTAAGACCCTCCACCAAAGAGTGTCCTGGATATGACAATAAACAATCTGATGGTGAGGTTCCTGTAAAGCTGGAGCTTTTGGGAATACGGAGTGCCCCTTTATTGCCATCGCTCCCAGGCCCACTCTGGCCCGGCGGAGTAGCACCTGATAGGGCCCTATCTATGGGCTAAATAGAACTAAGGGCATACTTATGCTAAACTGAATTGTTTGATTAAACTGAATAGCTTGAAATAGAGATGTTTTTGACAATTAAACTATGTAGTCATGCTAAACTGAATTTTTTTAAATATAACTGATTATTTACATAAAAATGGATTTGGAGTTAAATGACCTACAACGGTTGATATGCCATAAAACCCAATCAAACAATCAACCAACCAACCAACTAATATATAGCTAGAGCCAACAGTACTAATAATATAAAATATCTTTTTTGATAATTAAGATTTATATAAAAATAAAATCATGGTGAATGTGTCGTAAATAACTAAGGGAATTATGATATCGGTGGTGATGTAGTTTCGGTTACAGACAGATTTAATAATAAGATAAGAGTGTGCTTGCGTATATCATGACGAATCATGGTGGAGCTGCCCGTGGTGTAATGGTTATCGTTATAGGAAATGGACACGGCAACACAAGTTCAAATCCTGGACAAGACATAGCATTTCACATAGCACTAATACCCTTGGGGAAGGTATGAATCCAATTATTCTCCCTCCAGCTATGGGTAAATAGTAGGGCAGACTGGTTTCTTCAGCCTTGGTGAGGCAACTAGTCTAGGAGAAGGAAAACTCTGAATTAAAACCTGTTAAACTCCTCTGAAAAATTGACCTTGTGTCATATCCAGCCCGAGCGGAGGGGTTGGGTAAATATGATAACGAATAATGAAAACATAGGTCGATGTGAATCACAAAGAAGACGTTTGTGTTGACTATAAATTCATATTTCAATGAAAAACTCTTAACATCCTTGTGATTAATTTAACGCAACGAACAAAGCCAATGAGTTTCCTGATGCAGGTGATTGAGGAGCGCAATTATTTGGAGTAGACTATTTGCCTCCTTCAAGTCGTTCAAGAAATCTGACGTAAAACATCTCGAAAAATCGTTATAAAAGAAAATAATGATGTACTTATTTTGGCGAATATTTATTCATACGAAGATGTAAGTAGGAAATAATGTTTAGTAACCACCAAATATAATGTTGAACTTATAATCAAGTTGTAGCCGTGTAATTTAAATATCAGACAGAACGAAACGTCATACATTCGGCATTCAATATTCTGGCTCTTGGCTTATAGTTAAGAGCCACCTTTGGTGGGGAAATAGTTTGCAAACTAAACGAGCAAACCTTCATACGTGAGTTCGAGTCTCAATGGTTGCCCCATTGATACTGCGTCTAAATAAACAGCTTAGTTTCGTAGGATCAACGAGTCTAAGCAACGATAAGACTGCCCATGGTGTAATGGTTATTGTTGTAGGAAATGGACACGGCGACACGAGTTCAAATCCTGGACAAGACTGATTGCATTTCACATAGCACTAATACCCTTGGGAAAGGTATGAATCCAATTATTCTCCCTCCAGATATGGATAAATAGTAGGGCAGACTAGGTTTTTCAGCCTTGGTGAGGCAACTAGTCTACAAGAAGGAATACTCAGAATTCAAACCTGTTAAACTCCGCTTAAAAACTGACCTTGTCTCGTATCCTGCCCGAGCGGAGGGGTTGGGTAAATAGAATAAGACTGTTTAGTAATTTAATGAGATTAAAAAAAAGGTTCAATTAGTAATTAAAGAGATGTGTGCCAAAATAAACCGGAAGAACAGAAGGAATATAAGGCGAGACACGACTAGATCGGTAAGGTGATCCACTCGGAAATGTGCAAGAAATCTAAATTTGACCATTCAAACAAATGGTATAATAAAACGCATAAACTCCTATGGGACTTTGACATACACACGGATCTCCTAATCTCGGCCAGAAGACCAGACCTAATAATAATCAACAAAAAAAAGAGAACTTGAAAAATTGTCGACTTTACTGTCCCAGCTGACCACGGAATAAAAGTGAAAGAATGTGAAAAGAAGGATAAGTACCTCGACCTTGCTAAAGAATTGAGAAAACTATGGAACATGCAGGTGACAATTATACCAATTGTAATTCTGCGTGTGGAACAGTAATTAAAGGATTACTAAAGGGACTGGAGGACTTGAAAGTTAGCGGACGAGTGGAGGCCATCCAAACTACTACATTATTGAGAAAAGCTAGAATACTGAGAAGAGTCCTGGAGACTTGAGGAAATTTGCTGTCACTCAAACTCCCGTGAAAGACCATCAGCTAACGCTGATGGGAAAAACTCTAATGAGTAAATAATAATAATGATAAAGAAATTTTAATTTGACAATACGGACAAATGTTATATGCACACCCCAGTATACGTCCTGGAGAATGAGACACATAAACCCCTAAGAGATTTTCACTTACAAACGGATCTGCAAATCTCGGCCAGATGGTCAGACGTTATGATAATCAATGAAAAAAAAAAAGAAAACTTGCAAAATTGTGGACTTTGCAATCCTGGCTGACCACCGAATAAATGGAAAATAAATGAAAAAAAGGACAAGAACCTGTACCTAGCTAGGGAATTAAAAAAACAAAACAATAGAACATGAAAGTGACAATTATACCAGTCGTGATTGGTGCTTTTGGTACAGTCACCAAAGGATTATTAAAGGGACTGGGGGGGGGGACTTGGAAATTTGAGGACGAGAGGAGACGATTCAAACTACGGCATTATTGCAAACTGTCAGAGTACTCTCAAGGAGTAAATCATAATAATGTCCTGACTTAGTATCTGTATTACATTTCGGCAGTCATTAACACATAAGGGTTTATATGCTGTTAAACAAAGAAAGCAAAGAGAGCTCTAAATATCTGCTCTGTCTTGGATGTCTTGGAGAAAATGAAAGAGACAGAGAGAAAAGGGCAAGATGAAGAGATGAAGACAAGATATGTTGCCCATATAAGAAAGGAACGGACACGTGGTTACAGGAAAATTCCATTCATTTTTTTTTTTTTTTTTTTTTGGCTGATGTTGAAAGATTGTTTTCGTTTTCTGGGAGCTCTGATAAACTGGAAGATATGGATTGGTTTCTTGTTTAATCGATAAAGAAAAAAGTCATTCTTTTATAAATTGGATATTGGAGCATTCACTTAGCCCCGAAATTAAGGCCCTGATTTGTCGCTCTCCCGGTAATGAACAAATTGGTTTCGTTTGGTCTTGTTTAGTTTGGTTTTATGGCATATTAACCATTGTAGGTTATTTAATGCCAAATTATGTTTATAGATATATATCAGATATAGCATATTTGTAAGCATAAGTCAACAAAGTTTGATAGTTCCAAGTATTGCTATGTATCACAAACAATTCAATGAAATATCAATCATTTGTTTACTCATAGTTAAATGATCAAACGTTCCAATTACAAAAAATCCAATTTAGCATTAGTCAACAAAGTTAAATAGTTTCCAGTATCGCAATGTATCACAAACAATTCAATTAAACATCAGTCATTTGTTTACAAACAGTCAACTGATCAAACAGTTCTATTTCAAACTATTCAATTTAGCATCAGTCATTTTTTTGCACTCCGTTTAAATGACAAGCAGTTCTATTTGACATATAGATAGAAACCTTTCAGGTGCTACCACTCCGAGCCAGAGTGGACCTTGGAGCGATGAAGGGGTGCTCTGCATTCGCCAAAGCCCCAACATTACTGGAGCCTCACCATCAGAAGATGAAAGTTATATCCAGAATACTAGTTGCAGGGAGGTCTCATCCCTCTACAGAGATGCAGTCAGTGTATTCAACAGCCCCAGGGGATTGGGCCGGCCTCCAGTTCGGGACCTATGGTTAATGAGGAGTTCCTAATTGCCATCCATTTTAAGACCAACTGACCCTTGTAGTACCTATAAAGAATTTTTTGAACAACTGTCGTAAAAGTTTAAGACTTGCATATATGATAGTCAAATTTGTCTTTAAAAAACATGTTTCTTACGAAGTTTTCTTTCTTGTTTATTGTAGGTGAGTCGATTTTTCTTTGCATGCAAATTCACTGGGATAATTCAATGAAGAAATACACAGACAAAAAGGTAAATTCTTTTATTTTCACTAAGATTTCGATTCGTTCTCCATAATTTCTCTATTTATCTTGACCGATACAATTAGTTACATAGGAATGTGCGCTTGTCATTACATCATAGGAAATGAAGTTGGCAACAAGAGTTCAAATGCTCTGACAAGAAACAGAGTTTCTGTAGATTCTAATTGTTTTTTTTTTTTTGATAAATGTAATACACAAAAGAGGGTGAAGAGTAAGCCTCCTTGATAACAAGAAAACCACGTGAAATCAACTTCTTAGTAAACAGTCCTTCTTTCTTCTTCAGCCTTTTTTTCGTCCGTTGTATTGTCTTTTCACTCGACGCGTTCACTCTGCCTACGTTCCCTCTGTCTACGTTCCCTCTCTCCGCGTTCCCTTTCCTGCTGTCTTGTCCGTCTGAGACTTAGACAATCTTGTCTAAGGGATGTAGCTCATGCCGCCTTGCTGGTACACTTCACAAATGCAGATTCTGCCTTTCAGATTCACTACACCCTCAGGAATATTTTCTCGCTTCGCATGCAAAACACGTTCTCGCCCGTTTTGGATTCCGCGGCAAAACATTATTTTCGTTACAGTTTCATATCACACTAATACCCATAAACCTCGAATCAATCACTACCACAATCCAAGATAAAATAGTGGGGCAGACTGGGCTCTTTAGCGTTGGTTACTGCAGCTGGTCTAAAAGAAGGAAAACCTTGAATTACCGGTAGCTCTACACCAGCTTAAAATTAATGTTGTATTGTATCCTGCCCGTGCTGAGTCCAGTCGGCTGGGGCTGTAGAATACGTCAACTGCATCTCAGCAAAAGAGTAATTCCCGCCTCCTCAAAAACTGTCCCGGATATGACACTAAAACATCTGATGGTTACGCTGTAGTTATGGAGCTTTAGGGAATATAAAGTACCCCTTTCATTGCCATTATTCCCAAGCCCACTCTGACCAGGAGTGTTTGTGCCTGTTATGGTACCATCTATGGTTCAGATAGACATATATAATCATTTTCAAAATTTTAAATAGTTTAACTATGTGCAAACAAATAAACATGGGATGGCTTATAAATACTATCTGCAAACTATTCGTTTAGAAATTATACATATATGAAATATATGGTCTACGCAGGATTTGCTTTAAATAACCTACAGAGGTTGATATGCTATAAGATACAAACAACTGACCAAGCAGCCAGTCCATGACGAAGGGGCTGAGTAATTATACATCCTTCTTTTTACATATATATCTAGTCTAACACCGAAATACGCGTAACAAACTAAAACTGCAAAAAAGGTTCTATAACAGCTAATTTCCTTCATTGCTATCTAAATTTTAAAGTGGTTGAGCGGTCTTGATATAACAGTCACCATTGTCGTTGGCGTGAAAAGACACTCTCTCTGAGTCGATTACGAAATGCCATTAAGTTCGTAGGTGAGACACGTGACAGTTGAATTCAGATCGGATATACACGGATATTTCCTTGTGTGGTAAACCTTGTCCCGCAGAAGGCTTATGATGTTTTTTTCAGCAATGATTATTCAAAATAAATCTTGATGAGAATTTTGTGTCTATGATGATACTTGAGGTGTATTTCAAAAATGCATTCTGACACTTTAGAATTCTGTTTTAAACTTGGAAAAAAAGATGCCACAGAAACGTATGGAATGCTTCAAAGTGCTTTTGGAGCATCTTGCATGAATCGAGCATCAGTTTTTCAGTGGCATAAGAGATTTAAGGTAGGCAGGTAGTCTGTGAGAGATGATGAGAGGTGTGGGAGGAGTAAGGAAGTCAATATACCAGAGTTGATTAGCCAAAGGGTGAGGGTTAGAGTGAGGATTACTATGTTGAGGTTTTAAGGGAGTTCAGGAAGAGATTCCTAGGGAAGATGCCAGCACTCTTCAAATCGGGTCAGTGGCATTTCCACTAGGACAATACACAAGTCCACAACTTCATTCATGTCACAGACTATTTGACCAAGATGGGCATCAAGACAGTTCCTCACCCTTCCGATAGTCCAGACTTTGCCTCCTGTGGCTTTTGGTTATTCCCTAAGCTCAGAGGCTGTCGTTATGAGATAATTGAGGAGATGAAAGACGCTGTGACGAAGGTCATGGACACGCTCACACAAGAGGACTTCCATGGGGCCTTCAAGAAGTTGCTAGAACGGTACAACAAGTGCATTGCAACCGAAGAAGATTACTTCGAGTTTCATGTGTGTCCTAGTAGTGAAAGCACCCATACGAAAAAAGTCTGGAAACTTATCGTATGCACCTCATATAATTGACCTGGTCTCACAACTGAATAATCGGAAATTCCGTCATTAAGACGTCCTTGTATTTGTATTATTATTAATAATTGGTTCAAATCTTGTCAATCTGAAGCCAGGTGATTGATAGATTGATTTAATCGGCATGTCAACTCGTCTGGGTTTATTTTAATCCAAATTTTTGGTAATCGCATCTATTGTTCATTCATATTTACATTTTTTGTGTAGTTGTTTCAAAACATTTTATTCATTCATTTATTTATTTTTTTTGCCTACGTTCCTATCTAAAACGAATAATTTTTAAACCAGACTATTTGAAGATTTGATAAGACCATAACAAGTTCTACCATTCGGGATCGAAAAGTAATGGTAATGAAAGCAAGACTGGATGAAAACAGCCCACTTCCTGTATTTAAGAAAGGCCTCATATGCTTATCCCATAAGTAAATGATCAAAGCACTTATAGATAGTCATATCTAGAAGTGTACATTTCGCGTTTCTTGTTCTACTGCTAAGCCTTTCACATTAAAAGAAAGAAGTAATAAAAAGGACGCCATCTTTTCCGTTAAACGTTCATGAATGGTAAAAAAAAAACGTGCGTCAAAATATGACTTTTAACGGAGTTTCTGTCAAAATCAGTAAATATCAAATTGTGAGATCTTTGAAGAAGCACTGTCATGTATAGATTCATACTACTCGTAAACAAACCAAAAAATTATAATTACACAGCCTCATATATATATATATATATATATATATACGTACAAAACACAAGCTTTTCACACTCAAACAATGAGTATAAGTGAAAATACAAAACGACCTCCGAGGCTTATTTCAATGAACAAGTTTTATTCTCCGTCTTGAGAAAATTGAAAACAATGGTAAAAGCCTCAAGACTGTTTATTACGATTATCGATTATTAGCAAACTCCAGGCATTGACAATGCCATTGGAACAAATGAGAAAAGAAAGGAATTCTTTCATTGGTCGGAAAAAAGAAAAATTCATATTCGCATTGCTATATTTCCTATGACATTTCAGTTATCTGTTAATAACGACATTCTCCCAAAACTTCTTTTTTTTCCTTTTCACTCTTTCAATGCTATATATATATATATATATATATATATATATATATATATATATATATATATATATATACTGCCTCCTCTCGATCTGGATGTGACAAAAGGTCAATTTTTAAGAGTTTAACTGGTTTGATTTCAGACGGTTGTTTGGTTGGGTTTTTATGGCATATCAACCTTTGTAGTTTATTTAACACCAAATCTATTTTTACGCAGATAGTCAATTTTATTTCAAACAATTCAATTTAGCATGAGTAAACAGTTTAATTATCAGAAACATTTCTATTTCAAGCTATTCAGTTCATTCAAACAGTTCTAATTCAGCTAATTCAGTTTAGTATCAGTATAGATTTTGTTTACACACAGTTAAATATCAAAACGGTTCTATATTAAACAATTGAGTTTAGCATGAATACAGATTCAATGTCAAAAACAGTTCCATTTCAAACAACTCAGTTTAATTGTCAAAAACTTTTCTATGTCAAGCTATTCAGTTTAGTCAAACAGTTCTAATTCAAATAATTCAGTTTCGCATAAGTATACAGGTGCTCCAGTATCACCGGAACCTCACCATCCGATTGTTTAGTGTCATAACAGGACACTCGTTGGGGAGGTCTTACCCCTCTGCAGAGAAGCAGTTGGTGTATTCTTCAGCACCACCCAACTGGGCCCTTGATTTAAGAGTTTTCCTTCTCCTAGACCGGTTGTCATAGGAAATTTAAAGAAACCAGTCGGCTTTTCTATTTATTCGTAGGTAAAGAGAGAATTATTGTATTCATACCTTTCCTCTCTCTCTCTTTCTTTCTCTCTCTCTCTCTCTCTCTCTCTATATATATATATATATATATATATATATATATATATATATATAAGAAGGTCATGAATTCTTGCATCAGGATACAGTCGAACAAATCGAAAATTTTGAACTAAAAACACGTTCGACAATCAGTGATCATATTGAAAATTTCCATTGATTTTTTTTTGCGTTTTTGCTTTTTTTTTTTTTTTACTTTTTATTCTTATTTGTTGAGAAGACATTTATATCTTTTACTCTCATAGCAATTTATACGTTATGAATCTAAATTCAAAATTTTGAAGTGTTTATGACTTGCCATAAGATTTGTCAAACCGTTTCCGTATCTGTAATCTTTTCGATATGTTGTCAATATTGGTGAAATTATCATATTCCTTATTGAACTTGGCAAACCATTTTCACGGATACATTTGATTTTATTCAATTTATGTTGTTTGTCTCCTTCATTGTTTGATTGATTCTTCCATTCATGTGTTTTAACGGGTTATCACAGAAAGGGATGGGGGGGCTTGTTCAATGTGACCAATGACATAAAACAACATCATCGCACATCTTCAATTGCATTTTATTTTCATCTAATCTGATGATATACTGAAGTCAATATTAAAAGTGATACGAAATTTTCATTTAGCACTAGTTGATCGATTGACTGATTGATCGATTGACTGGTTGATTGATTGATTTTAATGGCATAACTGCACATATAGGTCATTTAATACCTTAAAGTAAGGGATGTTCAAGGAATTATGCTAAAGTACATCCGATGTAAGGTTACAGTTCTGGAGCTTTGGGAAATGTGGAGTAATCTTTTATTGTCCTTATTATCAGGTCGACTTGACCCGCATGGGTAATACTTGTAAGGGTTCCATCTACTGGTCTGTTGTTGGGTCAAGTGTGGGTTGGTGGTGGGTATGCTTAGCGAAGGAAACTTTCGAGCAAAACGTAGTGTCCGTAAACGAGGCAAATAGTAAAAAGTGACAGACAAAAAGTGTGAGTTGCAATAAAATTATCTTATATATATATATATATATATATATATATATATATATTATTATTATTATTATTATTATTATTTGCCTTTCATGAGCAACAGATTACTAAAGATGTTGTATGATGTTTAATTTTAGTATTTAAAATCTTGATAGTATTTTAAAAACTCATTTGTCTAACAGTCCCATTGTTCTTCAATATCTAAGAACAGATAACATTGCATTCCTCTATCCCTAATGATGTCGTCTCTGTTAGTGATCAAACGCCGTTGTCCGCTATATCTTTTTACTCAGACCTATCTTCCCCATTCTCTTTAACTCTTTCCTTTTTCATTCTTTAACCATCGCTGGTTACTTTCTGTTTCACGAATTGTTCGTTCTGAGGGTTATTGAATTGGGAGTTGGCATCAGTCAGTCTGGTTTGGTCTGTTTTTAGAATACGATTCTTTCTTTGTTTCCCCTTATACGCCCTTGGTAAAAAATATACTACTTATGAACCCTTACAGGACAAATAAAAAGGTTCAGTCATTTAAAAAGGAATATAATCATAGGATATTTGAAACTATACATCTGTGTGAAAATTATTTAATTACAAAAGAAAATTAATAAATAGAAATAATAATATTCACAGGAAATCTTTGAAACCAGTTAACTGTGTTTGAATAGGTAAGAATACAATGGTCTTTTATTCTATCAGCTTCTACGATGCTTAATGCACACACACGAAGACACAGGAGTGTCATCGTGGTGTAATAGTTAACGCGATGGACTGCAGAACCCTAGTAACTGAGTTCGAACTCCAGTCGCGCTATTACATTCACTGTCGAACAAATACTCTTGGGAAAGTTATGAACATCCTATCCTCCAAGCTATTGGTTAAATAGCACCACTTCCGTTCTAGAAGGACTGCTTTGTCATTAAATAACCCACGAAGGTTAATATGCTATTATAAAAAAAAACCAAACCCATATATATACATATTTTTTTGGTTTATATATGTGTTTAAAGGCTACCGAGTTCCCAGTTCATTAGAATAGCTTTGTATTATGCAAGTGGCAATCGTAATTTCTTAGGGGGTGCCCGTGGTGCAATGATTATCGTCGCAGGGTATGGACACGGCGACACGAGTTCAAATCCTGGACCTGACTGATTGCATTTCACATAGCACTAATACACTTGGGAAAGGTATGAATCCAAAATATTTTCCCTCCAGCTATGGGTAAATAGTAGGGCAGACTAGGTTCTTCAGCTTTGGTGAGGCAACTAGTCTAGGAGAAGGAAAACTCTGAATTTAAACCTGTTAAACTCCGCTTAAAAATAGACCTTGTGTCATATCCTGCCCGAGCGGAGGGGTTGGTAAATATGATCGTAATTTCTTAGCGAGAGTGCTCAACTCCCGTGTAGGGAGAATATATTCATATTTACCAACCCCTCCGCACGGACATGATATGACACAAGGTCAATTTTTAAGCGGAGTTTAACAGGTTTGAATTCAGAGTTTTCCTATTTGCCTCACCAAGGCTGAAGAACCTAGTCTGTCCTACTATTTACCCATAGCTGGAGGGAGAATAATTGGATTCATACCCTCCCCAAGGGTATTAGTGCTATGTGAAATACAATTAGCCTGGTCAAGGATTTGAACTTCGTGTCGCCGTGTCTATTTCCTACGACGATAACCATTACACCACGAGCACCACCAGGTCGTATATATATATATATATATATATATATTGTCATCCACAGATATACTTTTTGTTTATGTGTGTGATCGTGTGTGTGTTGATGTATATATATATATATATATATATATGCATAATCATATGGTAACTGCGTAACCTTCCACACATTACAGCCGCCTACTCTAGTGTCTAACCTCCCTCATCATCACTCTTTCCTCTGGGTAGTCAGTGCTCTCTTAAATAGAGCTACTCAAACACAAGAGTCTCCGCCAGGGTCAGATCCAATCACAGATGAACACAACAGCAATGTTAGTACAAGACAGCTGTTACCTGTGGTGTAAATAGATAACTGCATTTTTCCAACTGGTCGAGTGTGCATACGTCACTACAGTTCCATAGCCATGGGACATATTCGAGAAAAACGTTGGTAGTTAAAAATTTTGTTAGGGAAGATTTGAAGATCATTGTATTATAGTGGCTGACGCTTGTGCAACACTATTACCACTCTCTAAGTTTTCATAATAATTATCCGGTGACAAGTCGAAGCAAGATAACCAATCGCGACAACTGCATTTGTAGCATCAGAGTCGCTTTCCCCCAGTTGACAAAGGCGTCCAACTGTCCCATGGATAATATGCTAAATGGCCGTTAGACAGAAAGCTTTTCCCAACCTTAAACTGGTCTTGTCTTTATTCCTGTAAGGTGTCGAGTCACCCTCAATGATAGCCACACACACACACACACACACACACACATATATATATATATATATATATATATATATATATAATCTTTTTTATATAGAAATATAAAAATATCACTTCCTTGATGTCATTATAAATTTATTTCTGGTCGTAATTATCATCATCAAACGTAGTAAACCAAGGAAGTTTTTTTTTCTTTTTATTTCTACATAAAAAGTTTTTTAGCCCCGAGCGTCGAGTGTTGATGTATTTTTAATCTCAAATTAATTATACATCGATAGCCGTTGACATTGAGCACTCAAAATAGATACTCTTACCCCTTGGGTTTCCTCCTCTGATTATATATATATATATATATATATATGAAGGTGTGAGGCGTATGGTTTATTGTCTTAAGAAATGGACACAACCAACCAAGTTTAAATTCCACGCTATTACCCACGAGAAACACATGTACTTACCTCTTTCAACCATCTCTGAGTAAATAGTAGCGAAGGTGACTCCTTAACCTTGGCAAACACACAATACACTTATTGAATATGCAGTCAATTAGAGTATTGTTATACTCACAACGTTTCTGCCGACATATTCTTCCACCTTCTTTAGGTGTTTCATGTCGAGCTGGAGAGTTCATACAGAATGTCGAGATGAAACCTTTATTTAATCGATGGGGTAGATTATTCCAAAATCGTTAACCATAACAGAGTAAGGATGTGACGTTATAGTAAGAATTCCTGGTTATTCTTACCTGTTGTTGGAATTGATCCTGCAACCTCCAGATGATTCCACTCAGAAACAATTTTCAACCAATCCCTGATCCATCCTGATCTGGAGTGGTACTATTTACCAAACCCTCCGCTCGGGCAGGATATGACACAAGGTCAATTTTGAAGCGGAGTTTAACAGGTTTGAATTCAGAGTTTTCCTTCTCCTAGACTAGTTGCCTCACCAAGGCTGAAGAACCTAGTCCGTCCTACTATTTATCCATAGCTGGAGGGAGAATAAGGGGGTTCATACCTTTCCCAAGGGTATTTGCCCGAAAGTGAACGTAATAGCGCGACTGGAGTACGAACTCGCGTACTACGATTCCGCAGTTCATCGCTTTAACCATTACACCACGAGGACACCCCCTGATCTGGAGTGGTAGTACCTACAAGTGTCCCATGTATGAGTCAAATACATCTGTTTGAAAATTATTATTGATATAAAAGAATACTTGAAACCGTATAATTGTAAATTATTTGAATTGCTAATAGTTACCTGTAGCTATAATTGTTTACAAAGAATAATCATTATCAGGTATTTGAAACCGTATTACTCTCCACAAACAAATCGGGATTTAACAGAATCATAGGACCAGTCGGTTGGGCCTGTCGAATACACCAAATGCTTTTCTACAGAAGGGTAATACCCCTCCCCAACTAATGTCCAGGATATGACATTAAACAATCTGATGCCGATACTCCAGCCTTGGGGATCTGTTGAATGCAGAATGCCCCTTCATTGTCATTACTCCCAGGCCAACTATGATCCGGAGTGTTAGCACCTGATAGAGTCCTCTCTATGGGTCAAATAGAACAAACTGTTTTAAAACCAATGACTGACGTTAAATTGTGACTGTTATGTAGTAATACTTGAAACAATTTATCTGGGTGCAAAGAAAAGCTCAGGCTTCTTTAAGAATGTTATCTACAAGATGTGTTTACAATATATATATATATATATATATATATATATATATATATATATATATATTGAGATATTTGTCACTGCCCCTCACCCGACAGGACTTGACACAAGGTGAATGACCCGAAGGTCGATTATAGTAGGGATTTAGGAAAGGGGAAGGTCAAGCACGATCCGTGGCTCGAGCCCTGCTGGACTATGCTGGTCGTCGACCCACTTAGTGCAATGTGGACCTGATTAGCCTAGCTGAACATAGACGCAAATCTCCGTCCAAGCACGGATGCCTGATTATAGATAAAACTGGACCACGGGTCCAATGCAGATATATTTGATATATGAATAAACAAGATGTGGCATTTAATAATCAACAGGGGTTGATATGCCATAAAACCAATACAAATTAATCCAAGAAGAAATGTTTATTTGAAACCATACAATTATGGAAAAAATACTATTAGATGATATACTTAGAATAATATCACAGTATACAAAAACTATGAAAAAATCCCGCAAAAAATGTAAATATATCTTAACCTCTAAACATATATAACCAAGAGTGGTGGGGCAAAATTCTTGTCACATATCTTGGGTAGGAATCGCCTCAAGGAGGTGATCTCTCTCTAGATCGAGCGCCCTCAGACTGATTGATATGACGTTAAAATCAACCTATGATTGATCGATTTCTGCCCATCTAATCATAATATGCAGTAGCTATTTCTTGATTATCTTTTAATGTACGTGTTTCTGTATGGATATCGAATTGCACTTGACTATATTTTCACTGTCCTTTCTTTCCTTCATTGAAACGATTAGGATGAAGAAGAGAGGGATATTGATACCATCAAGTGCCTTCCACCAACAAATACTAAAGAAAGCAACAAAAATGTTCGTTAGTGCCTGAAAAAATAGAGTACGTCGCCGATTATTTTTTGACATTTTTCAATGTCTTTTGTAATCGAAAAAGAACGAACAATAAAAGAAACTGGCACTGCGTGAATATCCGTGCCTAGAATAAATGGCGAAAAGGATTGATGGTGAGATTTTAAATCTGTAACGAAAAGAAAAGGTCACACAAGATATCAAAATAACGTCTAGCTAAAATGAGAAAAGAAACAATAAAAAGAAATATGTAAAGAAAAGAAAGCTCATCATAAACGGTTGAAACTTCAGTAAGAAAAAGAGGGGAATTTTTCAAAAATTTTTAAAAACCAAAAAGAACGAGAAAAATGGTATATAATACGAGGAGGTAATCAAGATCTAAATTTAAATATTCACAAGGAAGCGAAGAGCTGGAAAGTAAAGCAATAAAATAAATTTTGAAAAAATGAAAATACAAAGAAACTTAAAACAGAAAGAATTATTTTGGTGTATGTATTTTACTGATTCCTCAGCCTCAAGAAATATTCGACTAAAGGACAATTTTAGCAGATTTTTTTATTTCGCTCAGACAATGTCCCGTAACAACGTTAAAGAGCTGTTGTAATATAATGTCCGAGGGATTTCGTTTTATGTATCTTGCCTTTAGGTTTAGTTAGGCTGAGAACCTTTCTGCTCAGTGCATAGGTTAGTTAGGTACAAACTTGAGCGCAGGTGTTAACGCGCGTGCGGGGAGGATGTGTCGTTCACAGATGTCAAAATAAAAATCCCAGATAGAAAGATTGACCAGTGGGTGTGAATGACGTCATGCACCGGAAGCGCGTGCGGAGGATTTTGGGGATTTTGAAAAAGTCAGTTGAGTTGAGAAGTAGACTCCGAACGGGAAGGGTCGACTTTCGGGGCTCACTGAGGCCAGACGAATCTGTGCGCTACAGGCGCAGCACATGATGGGGGGGGCAGATGGAAAAGTCATCATAGAAAGATTGTGCATCTCTCTTCCTTATGTCGAAACCTTTAACTAAAAGGTAATAAAAGGTTTCGTACCTGAACTAAGAAGTCGTTACGTGTTTTTCGTGTTTCGGGATTCCTATGTCCTATATATATGTATATATGTTATGAACACTCTATGTACATTTCACATATCCGTATCATGGGTATGGTACATCGTGTCTGTCCTACTATTTACCTATAAAAGGGAGACAAATAATTCGATTCATATCTTTCCTAAGGGTATTAGATTTATCTGATCTGCGTGGACACTGAGTGCTGTGAAATGCAAACAGCCCCGTTCAGGATTTGAACTCGGGTCGTCCTACCTGTTGCCAACGACGTTATGCATTACATTATGAGCGTCCCCATTTAGAGACATTTTGATGTAGAAGAAAGAAGAAATAAAGTTTTAAAAACTATAAACAAGAACAAAGTATCGTGGAAAAAATTGAAAGCAGAAAAACAGATCTGGGTTTAGAAGTCTTTAAAAAGAGTACAATTCGGAAATAAAACCAAATATATTATTACTATTATAATTATTGTTTGGCTTTTCATAAGGTAGCGTTAATATATTTTGACTATTATTTGGGCCAAATTGATTATATCACATTTTTTCGACATTTCGTCACACAGATTTCAGCTGTGAAATGAGATACTCAGGCATTTAAATGGCCAGTCATAACATTAACCAGACTCTGTAGCTACTAGACATTTGAAATGAGAGAAATATTCGCTATCCATCTATTTATCAATCGATTCCTATATATATATATATATATATATACACGCGTGTGTGTGTGTGTGTGTGTGTGTGTGTATCATAGTTTCGCTTCATTAAACAAAAAAGAGGCCGGTCCACGTCGAGTGCTCGTAAGGGTATGTCTTATAAGGTCGATGCAGAACAGGCAGGTACGATCACAGCTGCTGCAGCTGATGATCGGCTAAAAGCTCGATGGCATAAAGTTGCGGTTCCTCCACTTCTGATGTTAGTCCTGGGGGTGTTTTCAAAGGAGGAGATGCCATGATTGGTTGTGAGACACAAGGCATCACGGTTCTCAAATCGGGTGGACCATCGATGTCACAGAAACCAAAGAATTTTTTCAACCAGTTCTTGAAACGTACACTTTAATTTCAGCTCTCTTTTGATGCACAATTTTATTATTTCCTGTTCCATCAATATGCATATAGAAACAAAACAGAAAAAATGTGAAAAAAAGAAGCCTTTTTGCACAAGAAAGTTCTTGATGCGCTTATAACAGAGCAAGTATAAAATCAATAAAATAATCAGTAAAATATGGATATAATAAGTCTGCTATTTGATCTTTTACGAGTTTTACACGATCTTCAGGCAGAAACATAAGTGACTAATCATGTATCTATATCATCATCATCATGTCGCGCCGTCTGCGCGGATATCCCTGACCGTCTCTCGCCATTTCTCCCTATCACTCATCGCCTCCGGCAGGTCTTCAGGATTACAACCCGTGTCCTCACATAGCTGCTGTATGTAAGTTCGTGCTGGTCGTCCCACACTTGCACATCCATGAGTGGGGGTCCACAGGAGTACATCGCTTATGAGCTCGTCCTTGCTTCTCCAGCAGTGTCCCGCGTGTCTGGTTCGTCGAACTTGTATAGTTTTTGTGATGGGGGGCAAGTGTCCGTATAGTTGGAGTCTCGTGGGGTGTTGTCGCCAGGACTTGTTTAATACTGCTCTCAACATTCTTGTGTAATTTCCGTCCAGCCTCCTCTCCAGCCGCTTCGTAAGCGTCCATGTGGTGCATCCATATAGCAGTATCGACACAACCGCTGCCTGGAAGAAACTGCGTTTCATTTTATCTGTTAGGTCCGACTTCCATATGATCGAGAGCCTATCGATAGCTGTCCATGCCTTCGTCAGTCGTGTGTCGATGTCCTTCTCGGTTGATGAGACGCTGCTTCCTAGGTAGGTGAATTTGTCGACTAGTTTCAGAGAGGCTCCGTCTAGTGTGGCAATGTTGCCTGTTTGGTTGTAACACATATATTCGGTTTTGTTTGCATTGACATCTATATAGTGTTTGGTATAGTCACCTGTTTATGGAGGTGCCCATGGTGTAATGGTTATCGTCGTAGGGAATGGATACAGCGACACGAGTTCAAATCATGGACGAGGCTGATTACATTTCACATAGCACTAATTACCTTGGGGAAGGCATGAATCCAATGATACTCCCCCCTCCCAGCTATGGGTAAATCGTAGGGCAGACTGGGTTCTTCAGTCTTGGTGAGGCAACTATTCTAGGAGAAGGAAGACTCTGAATTAAAAACTTGTTTAATTCCGTTTAAAAATTAACCTTGTGTCATATCCAGCCCGAGCGGAGGTTGGTATATATATATATATATATATATATATATATATATATATATATATTTTGCAGGCTCAAACTATTTATTTTTTACTTTCCTACAATATAATATAACAAAAGCAAGGTATATTTTTCTTAAAGGTTTTATCTTAGGTGCGTACTTTGCTTTGAATTTTCTGATCATAAAACATCGAAGAGATTATTAGAAAATATATAATTAATAACAAATAACTCTCTTTTATTATTCGTTATTCATTTTCAATGTTTTTTTTAGAATTTGCTTCTTTTTTTATTTAAACGATAGTTCGAATTCTTACTTTATTGATTCTTTCTTTCTTTCTTTCTTTCTTTCTTTCTTTCCTTCTTTCTTTTAAAATTCTTTTTCTTTCTTTCTTTCTTTCTTTTTTTAAAATTCTTACTTTCTTGATTCTTTCTTTCTTTCTTTCTTTTAAAATTCTTACTTTCCTGATTCTTTCTTTCGTTCGTTCTTTCTTTCTTTCTTTCTTTCTTTTAAAATTCTTACTACTCCTGATTCTTTCTTTGGTTGGAAGCCTTTAAGAACGATGTTTACAGCGAGACTATTGGTTGGAAACTCAATTAACATTCTCATTATTCCAAATCGAGCCAGCCACGACAAAAAATATTGAAACGGGTTTCAAAAACAAATTAAATATAATTATCATCATTATGGAGTGTTGTAAGTACGGATTCCCTTCCTCCATCTCTCTCTCTCTCTCTCTCTCCCTCTCTCTCTCTCTCTCTCTCTCTCTCTGTCCCAAGTGATCATCACTCTTGGCAAGTCCTCTAGGCAGCACTCAGTGTCCACGCAGATCATATGAATCAATGTTTTCACTTGTAAGCTAACACTGATGAATCAATGTGTAAGAGTTCATGAGCGAACGGTACTAAAGAGTTCGTCCTTTGTGATAGGCTTAAGGCAGCTTCCTTTGCATAGAAAAACGACTTTGGAATATTCAACAATGACAGAGGTTTCACTCTTACTGCTAGAGCTGCTAAAATAAATAGATATACAACCTAAGGTTAACTGTTTCGCAAGACTAAATTTTCCTTTTTTTTTAATTTTAAATTTAAAAAAAAAATTTTTTTTGTTCGGGATATATGTTGGTATTAATTCACCAAAATTTCAAAATAGTCATAGAAATAAACAATGACACATCGTACGAGGATCATTAAATAAGTTTCCAAAGGTATGGGCATTTTATTGATAGTACACACATGAAACTCTAGTCCCTTTCGAAAGAATCTCCTCCGGTTGCAATATACTTGTTGTACCGTTCTAACAACTTCTGGAAGGCCCCATGGAAATCTACCTATGTGAGCATGTCAATGACCTTCGTCACAGCGTCTTTCATCTCCTCAATTATCTCATAACGACAGTCTCTGAGCTTAGGAAATAACCAAAAGTCACAGGGAGCAAGGTCTGGACTACAGGGAGGCTAAGGAACCGTCTTGATGCCAATCTTGCTCAAATACTCTGAGAGAAGGATGAAGTAGTGGACTGGTGCATTGTCCTGGTGGAAATTCCACTGACCCGATTTGAAGGGTGCTGGCCTTTTCCCTTGGAATCTCTTTCTGAACTCCCTTAAAACATCAGCATAGTAACCCTAACCCTAACACTTTTGCCTATCAATTCTGTTGTATTGACTTCCTTACTCCTCCTACACCTCTCATCATCCCACACAGACTCCCTGCCTTCCTTGAATCTCTTATGCCACTCAAAAACTAATGCTCGATTCATGTAAGATGATCGAAAAGTAGTCTGAAGCATTCATTATATTTCTGTGGCATTTTCTTCCAAGTTGAAAACAGAATTTTATTGCATATCGTTCTTCTAAAGTGTCCTCACGTCCAGATTGCATTTTTGAAATTCACCAGCTGTGACAATCAGGTTTTAGTAAGGTGTATTCTAATTGCTGCAGTAGCTGTTGATTTGAACCTGAAATCATAAAAATCAGTCAGTCATCTCATAAGATGTATAGCAATAACATTGTGAATTTTCAAGAGTCTACGACGATTTTAAATGGCTATACAAAAAAAAAGTCTGGAACCTTTTTGAATACACCACCTATAATGGTACTTGTAGTTTAAATTTTGGAAATTAGTGAGCATTTATCATGTAGAATTTTTACAAGTACACCTACTTATGAACTTTTAGAAAAATATTTTTTAAAGAGATAACGACATCAATAATTTTCCGTCGAATCCCAGATTTCTATACCGGCGATTTCGAGGAATTTGTTTTTTAATTACAGATTATGAATTTTTATGACAGCAAACATCTCATATGACGTAAGCGCATTTAATTTGGAATGAAAAAAAATGACATTAAAATCACTCTAAACCTATTCAACGATGCTAAAGTAATTTCTATTTTAAAGACTAAAATCTTGCAATTTTCTCGCATTTAAAACCTAAATTTAAAACTTCAAAACAGATTTTTAAAGTATTACAGGTTTTTAAACGCAAACCTGGCAAAATTCAAGGGAGGTGAAAGGAAGAAAGAAAGAAAAAATCTGGAAACTAAGAATTTTCAAAAAAAATGGAAAAAGAATCAGGAAAGTAAGAGTATTAAAAGACAGAAAGAAAGAAAGAAAGAAAGAAAGAAAGAAAGAAAGAAAGAAGGAATCATGAAACTATGAAAGAAAGAAAGAAAGAAAGAAAGAAAGAAAGAAAGAAAGAAAGAAAGAAAGAATTCAGTAATAATAATTCTGAAATAATTAAACTGAAAGAAAGAAAGAATCAGGAAAGTAAGAATTTTAAAAGAAAGAAAGAAAGAAAGAAAGAAAGAAAGAAAAAAAAAAAAGAAAGAATCAGGAAAGTAAAAATTTAAAAAAGAAAGAAAGAAAGAAAGAATCAGGAAAGCAAGAATTTAAAGAGAAAGAAAGAAAGAAAGAAAGAAAGAAAGAAAGAAAGAATGAAAGAATCAGGAAAGTAAGAATTTTAAAAGAAAGAAAGAAAAAAAGAAAGAATCAGGAAAGTAAGAATTTAAAAAAGAAAGAAAGAAAGAAAGAAAGAAAGAATCAGGAAAGCAAGAATTTAAAGAGAAAGAAAGAAAGAAAGAAAGAAAGAAAGAATCAGGAAAGTAAGAATTTTAAAAGAAAGAAAGAAAGAAAGAATCAGGAAAGCAAGAATTTAAAGAGAAAGAAAGAAAGAAAGAAAGAAAGAAAGAAAGAAAGAAAGAAAGAAAGAAAGAAAGAATCAAGAAATTAAGAATTTTAAAAGAAAGAACCCGGAAATAAAAATTTTAAAAGGAAGGAAGAAAGAAAGAAAGAAAGAAAAAATCAGGAAAGAAAGAACCTTAAAAGAAAGAAAGAAAGAAAGAATGTATGAAAAAGAGAAGCTAAAACAATAGTCGAAAGTTTAAAAAATAAAGAACGAAATGATGGAAAATTATTAATTTTTAATCTCAACTTCATTCACTTTGATTCTCAAATCTTGTGAGGAGTCTTAGTGATGAAATGGTTAGTGAGTTCGATTCTCACCGTTTGACCTATACTTCTGTCAACATAAGTTTACCATCATTGTTAACTTGTAGTGGTTAAGATATTTGTAATGAGCCTCATTTTGTAGGACTTGTGTCTGACTAAAACGTGTTTCGTAAATAACTAATGGAGCACTTGTGCTTGAACCCACAACTTGAATATAAATCCTAATTATTTTCATGGGTGCAACTAGTTCAATTATCACAGAGTATCTCATGTTTGTGGCCTTGTGTAGTTAAAACTGAAAGTATTTATAAGTTTCCACACTGAGTGTTAGGAGAGAGAAAACAAAAGAGAAAGGTACATCGAAGAGACATTTAAGATGAAACTAACACAATAACAAATCAAACCAGCTGAAAATGCTGAAAAGAAACTAATAATTAAAAAAAAGAAATCGAATGAGCAAAGAGATGGGGTGAATCAAATAAAATTTCTTATAAGAAGAGAACCAAATTTTGAACTACGAAACAGTGAGTCGAATACGATTTTCTGAAGACAATGTTTCTTCAAAAATCGATGTTTAACCTATCGAACTCAGTATTCAATAAGAAAAATGGCTGACTTGAAGGGGAAAATATTCATTATTTGTCTTGTCATTTTTCTATGTTTTTTCTTGTACTTTTTAGATTTTGATTTTAGTTTTCATTGTCCTAGCTATTCAATTCTATGATTATTGTGTGTATAGCAATAATGAAGACATTGGATTGGCCACATTGAAGTTTTTAGTTCATTTCATTTTAACGTTGGAACAGATAAAATCAATGCTAGTCAGAATAATAACTATAGTGATAATAGCGACAAATGCATTAACCAGAGAAATAACAGCTGCAAAAATGCAAAAATAAACAATCATAGAGACGACAATAGCCTCGTCGTTAACTAAAAGAAGGAAAATGAAGAAGAAATGAAAAGAGAAAGAGAGAGATACGAGAAGAAGAGAAAATTAATAAAGATTTACATGAAAAATGAAAAGAGAGCGAGAATGAGTTGAGCGGAAAAACCGTAAAAACTGGAAAGGAAGAGTCTGCAAATAAAGTTTGTTAAAAAAAAAACTATTAAAAGAACGAGAACAATACATTTGGAAACAATGCGACGAAAAGGACGTAAAGAATGAAGGTCAACATTTGTTAAGAGACTGATGAATCAGGACAAAACGTATCAGAATTTATTTAAAAAAAATTAAATCTTTGGAATTAACAAAAAATAAAGAGAAAGAAAAAAAAAAAGAAAGAAAAGGATTAGTCGTAAAAAAAAAAAAAAAAAAAACAGAAAAGAGAAAACTTAGAAGAAATGGAAAAAAATGTAGAAGAAATAATTATCGGAGAAATGAAAAGATATCTAGTGCAATTATATAGGAAAATGTTGGAGGAAATAAATAATACATTATGGGGAAGTCCCCGTAGCGTAGTGGCAAACGAGCAGTAATGTAACATCGTAGAAAGCGAGTTCGAACCTCAGTTGAGCGATTACATTATTTTTCGGAATCATTGTGATTTTTGAAATGATGGTTTTAGCGTTAAATGTGATGTGCCATTAAACAAAGACACTACACCCAAGAATACATTACTTGTAATTGAGGAATTAGAATTAAAAGGAAAACTTCAAACAGGTAAGAAATCAGATGAAAAATCCTTTACAATAAACTAATCATCATCATCATCAAGGTGTACTAACTGATATCACAGATTTTCTTGACCCTCTCTCTCTCTCTCTCTCTCTCTCTCTCTCTCCGTTCGTTTCCATCGTTTATCGTTCTTGACATTTTCTGTAGATGGCATTCAAAGTCTGCACAGATTCGATGAATGTAAATATTTTTCTTCTCTGCCAACACTGGTGTGTCCACGTTTTGGAGTCCACTGTAGAACATTACTTATTAGTTTGTCCTTACTTCTCCAGCAGTGGCTAGTGTGTCTTGCACGTCTTATTTAGATGGTTAGCGAGATGGTGAGTAAGTAATATTTTTAATACTAATAATTCAATTTAGCATTAAACATTTGCTTGCACACAGTTAAATGGTTTCAAGAGTTGATAACACTAATATTTCTATTTTCACATAGTTAAATAAATGATTTCAAAGGATGTTGTCCTGAAGACCTACCTAGGGCGATGAACGATAGGGAGGAGTGGCGAGAGAGGGTCAGGGATATCCGTGCTACCAGCGCGATATGATGATGATGATGACTAATAATAATTCGATTTAATATTAATCTTCTGTTTATAGTTAAATAATTTCAAGTATTTTTATTAGACATCACTAATTCTATTATTTCTACCCAATACAAACTATCAGCACCATCCAAACTACAACATTATCGTGAACGGCTAGAATACTGAGAAGAGTCCTGGAGACTTGAGGAGACTTGCTGTCACTCAAACTCCAGGGAAAGACCTCAGCTAACGCTTATGTGAAAAACTATAATGAATAAATAATAATAAAACTTTATGGAGAAAACCATGAAAACCTGAAAAGTGAAATTGATAGCAGGAGGGAGAAGCTTAGCTGAAACGAAGGGCCAGAGAGGTAAATTTCAAAGATATGCACTATCACCGTTACTATTCATAATTTTAATGATACCACTTAACCACATACCCAGAAAATGCATAGCCGGATACAAACTTAGTAAATCACAGGAAAAGATGACATCAAACTGATGGAGACACATCGTAGCCGGTTTGCTGCAAGGACACACATTAGCACCCTACCTCTTAATCAACTGTAGAGACTACGTGCTTAGAACGTCTATTGATAAAATGAAAGACAACGGTTTCGAGCTGACAAAGAAATGAAGCAGAAGATAACCCGCACAAACAATTACAGACGTGGACTATGCCGATGACATAGAGCTTCTGGCAAATACACCCGCCTAAACCGAAACCCTGCACATCGTCTGGAACGGGCAGCTGCAGGCATAGGCCTTCATGCCAACGCAAACAAGACGGAATACATGTGTTTTAATCAAAGAGGTGACATCTCCACACTAAATGGTAGCTCTCTGAAACAAGTAGACACTTTCTCCTATCTAGGAAGCAGTATCTCATCAACCGAGACATACATTAACACGTGACGAGCAAATGTCTGCCTCGGTTGATGAGACACTACTCCCTAGGTAGGTGAACTTGACAACTAATTTCAGAGCGCTAAGAATTATTAACCTGAGATTAACCTGAGATAACTGTGTGTAAACAATAAATAGCAACATTTGAAACCATTTGTGTAGAAACGAATGAGTTCAAGCTCGTTTAAAAATCTTACCGACAAACTATTAGTTACGTTTTTTATATTTAATACATGTATAAACAGGATCTGGTATTAAATAACCCACAAGGGTTGATATGCCATAAAACTCAACCAAACCAAACCAATCATTTAATCAATCAATAAAAATTAGTGTTCAGAATTTTAGTTTAAATTGATCGTTAACATCACTGGTTGATTCGCGAGTGTTAAACTCAATTATCAAATCAAAATGCCATAATTTTTATATAGGAAGCACAATCAGACCCTTCCACATCAGAATTAAAGAACACCTCAACACACATGCATCTTCATTTCATAAACATTTAATTATAGGCAATGATAATGATAATACTTCCATTAAAATAGAAGCAATAGTACGCAATGTTGGCAATCTCAAAATTAAAATAGTTTTATTAATAGCAAAGTAATACCCTCAGATTAACACTTTTTAATTTGAAATTATTTACACTCAAATTGCGTTGCGTTGATTGTGTCGAAAGACCAAAGATTCACGAAAAAAAGAAGATTAGGTCAAAGGAAAAAATCATTATTTCTAGCTTTCTACCAGTTTCTGGCGTTGATCGTCTTGCCAATTTTTTCAAAAGTGCTGTGATTCTTATTGACGACAGAAGATGGCTTTCCTCCCGAGTCAGTAACCTATGGAATTCTTCCTTGTGAGCTCGACCGATGAAATAAGAAGGCTAGTTTTAATCAGATATAGACAGTTTAATAAAAGGGATTAAAAAGATTCTACTATCGAATATAGTAAGTAAAGTTGGCGACTGTCGTCGAGGGCAACCTGAAGACCCCATTTTCAATAGCTACTACACTGAGGTGTAAGGGAAGGCGCTACTCTTTTCCTTAGATTACTCCTCTTTACCATCCATTCGTACCTTATATTGCTGAGTATAAAGCAAGGAGGTATCAATTACCATTTTAAAAGTCTTTGGGATTGAACCCAGGTCCCCCGGCCCATTGGCGAACACTCTACCCACTTGGCTAATGATCGAATATAAGTCGGTAATATATCAAAAAAGAATTAAAGAAAACAATGATTTTGAATCTGATCTAATATATCAGCAAAATTCACTCCGAAAATTAGCGAATTCCAGTGTCTTTTGTGGATGTGCACCTTTGTGTGAGTGCTTGACTGTTTTTCTTTGGTACCAAAACCGTTTCTTCAGCCGTCTGTCCGGGACGACAAAAACAGTTGCTTCTTCGTCCATGCATCAGACAATTCAGTTCGGGTAAAAATATCATTTTCAAATTTTTTGCACTAACGATTCCAAACATCAGAAATAAGAACAAAACAATACTGAACACATAAGCTCTGACTTGTTCAATCCGAGATCACTCCTGGCTTTTAAACAAATATATTCCTAGAAGTGAACATTTATATATAATCCCACATTATCTCATTTGAAGCGCCACCCTCCGAAATTTTTACAATTCTACCATGATATTACAAATTACAATATTCTTCAAAAACCAGTTACCATGGGACCTTAGGGTCAGCTCAAGGAGCGAAAAATTATAAGATCTTCACATTAATCTTGAGACAATTGGCTGGTGGTGAAAAACAGAAGATATGTTGTTTGATTATGGTGTTCAGTAGCTGTCTGCAATTTTCTAAGAATAATGGCAATTGTCACTTTGACTCCATCATTGAGTTCTTACCCACGTTAAAAATAAAAACTTTCTTGTGTGTACACTTCTTTTATGAATTTCTTATAAATGATGTGTTCTTTTCCTGATATATAATC
>OY757919.1:11736511-11874011 GCA_963585895.1 Sepioteuthis lessoniana
TGCAATAGGTTCAAGATGTGGTTAAGTATCGATATTTTTTTTTAATATGAGAGAGAGAGAGAGAGAGAGAGAGAGAGAGAGAGAGAGAGATGAATATGTTTAGAATATCAATCATTGTGTATAAATATATAGATAAATATATATATATGTTTACACACAAACACAGAAATATATATATATATATATATATATATATATATATATATATATATATATATGTATATATATATATAACTGTGTATGTACACAATCACACATATATAGACGTATATATATATATATATATATATATATATATATATATATATATATATATACAATTACCTGATTATAAACAACTATATGTATAGATAATGATTGAATGGAAAAAAGGAATAGAATTTCAAATAGATAGACACTTGGGTGAACATTATTCAGGGAGATCTTTTTTAGAAAAAAAAACGATTACATCTTGCATGTCCTTTTAATTGAAAGATTTTGATTGGTCTTCTCTTAGTCATGTTGTCTTCTGGGTATGGTACTCAATTGTAATTTGTGGTGAGGCTCCTGTTCAGGAAATCGGGGGAGTGTAGGGTCATCTATTCGTGGTCTTAGCTCCCAGATCTGAGCTAAAGTGGTAGAACTTGTTAGTGCCCCATCTATGAATCAAATAGACCTATTTTAAAGTTATTTGTTTGGAATACTTGAAAGTATATTACTATTTACAAACTAGTGATTTTATTATTATATAGGAAGAGTAACTTGAAAATAGCGCTCTTAGTGCAATGGTTATCGTCATATATATATATATATATATATATATATATGTGTGTGTGTGTGTGTGTGTGTGTGTGTGTGTGTGTGTGTGTGTGTGTGTTTACCTAACCCTTCAACACAAGTAAGATGCAGCACAAGGAGTGTTACTGGTTTGAATTCACAGTTTTCTTTCTCCTGGACAAATTGCCATAGCCAGGTTTTAAAACCTTAGACTGTCCTATAGTTTACTCATAGCTGGAGGGAGAATAGCTAAATACATACTTTTCCCACAGGTATTAGTATTTTGTGAAATGCAAATATCCTCTTTCTGGAGTTGCACTCGAGTCACCGTGTCTATTTAATATGACGATGGTCATGTCACAACGAGAACGTATATATATATATATATATATATATATATATATATATGAGGGGCTGCAAAATTAATTCCCTCAATGCAAGGGCCACGTGAAAAAAAAGTATCTTTTTTGGTAACCATTAGCGTATTAGCCTATTGGTTGCTGTCACCCTTAAATTACATCTCTTGTTCGTGAAAGGATGGTTTTATGGCAGGAAACAGTGTTGGAATAAGTCTTACAGAATAACATTCAGTGACAGAATTACCTGTTACTAAATTTAATAGATGCTAGATATTCTTTTTCATTAGGTGGGGGAGGCATTTTAGGGACATTTTTTAATCCTAAAAAACTACACACATTCCGGAGGGAATCAGGTGGTTGATCCATTTCTCTTTTGCTTTGCTTTTATGATATATCAACCGTTGTAGGTCATTCAATGCCAAATCAAATTTATATAGATATATTCAATATGTAGAATTTGTCAACATTTGGTTTTGTTTAAACCAGCTTGAAATTACTTTTTCTTTGCACACTGTTAAATAAAGTAAAATAAGTTGGTGACCGTAGTCGAGGGCGACTTGAAGGTTTCCTTTTCAATAGCTACTATATCAAAGTGTAGGGGAGGGCGGTACTCTTTTCCCAGGATTGCTCTACTTTACTCTTAATACGTACCAGCTAAGTGGCATCAAGTATCATTTTTGGGTCTTTGGTATGACTCGATCTGGGATTGAACCCCGGTCTACCGGGCTATTGGCAAACACTCAACCACTAGGCCAATGAGCCAGTATCAAATATATATGATATTATTTACTATGAAACATTTGTTTATACACAGTTAAATGGTTCTAAGCACTGATATGCATCACTAACAATTCAGCCTTTTGTTCAGACCGGTAAATTTTTAAACAGTTCTATTTCAGACAATTTAATTTAGTAGAAGTCATTTGTTTGCATATAGTTAAAATATCAAACAGTACTATTTGACCCATTAATTGGACCCTTCATGTGCTACCACTCTGGGTCAGAATGGAGCTGGGAGTGATGGCAATGAAAGGGTACTCTGCATTACCCAAAGCTCCAGCATTATTGGAGCCTCATCATCAGATTGTTTAGACGGTTGATTATGTACGATTGATTATGGACTATTGTTTGTTTGTTGGCATATCAAACTTCTTGGGTAATTTAATACTAAATCCATCATTTCAGAAAAACAGTAGTGGTACTCTTTAACCCATTGCTGGGAGTATAAGTGAGTTCATACCTTTGCCAAGGGTATTTGTCCGAAAGCGAACGTAATAACGTTACCGAAGTTCGAAGTCGCTTACTATGATTCCGCAGTCCACTATTTTAACCATTACACTTCGAGGAAATTCACTGACTGTTTAGTGTCATATCAAGGATACCCTTCGAAGGGATTACCCATCTGCAGACTGTCCATTCTGGAGAGGATTTTTTTTTATCCCAGAGCTTGCAAAATTCTAAGGCTTCAAGCCTTGGAGAATTTTGATGTCCAAAAATCCATATGTCAGAGTTTGGATCTTTTCCAACAAATAGATCCTCGCAATCCTTTCTGCACAATTAAATAAACATGTGTATTGACAGTTTGTCTTTCCGTTAGAATTGCTCTTCAACTATCACCTTATGATCAAGTAAAGACACGAGCATGATCTTTGATTGTTCATGTGCTTCTTTTCAGCAGGGATGACGTATATTTTCCATGCTGCATTTTCGAGCATTTTCCCAGGTGTTACTGATAAGGCCACATTTATTTAGTGGCAATAATCTCGTTAAATATGAGGGTCATTCAATAAATGAGAGGAATATTGTCTTAGGAGGAGGCAATAAGAAACACTACAGTTGCATCTTTTCATAGAAATCTTTAGAGATGGTTCAATTCTTGTCCATAAACACTGTCAACATGTCCGTCTTTAATGACCACTGCTCCTGGTTAGGTAGACTTCGCCCCAATGTGATTTCTGTCTATCTCCAAAATAAAAAAAAATAGGCCTAAGATGTGAACTGCTGGTATTCATTTTGTTTTACCATAGAATCGTAAGAATTTTTAGTAAACCCTTATTTTATCATTGAATGGTTGGTTGGTTTGTTTAGTTTTATGGCATATCAACCTTTGTAGGTTATTTAACGCCAAATCCATTTTTATGTAAATAATCTGTCTATTGAAAACAGTTCAGTTTAGCATAAGTTCACAGTTTAATTGTCAAAAACATTTCCATTTCAAACTATTCAAGCAGTTATATGTAATAATTCAGTTAAGTTTAAATACACTTTTAATGTCGAAAAACAATTCTACTTCAAATAATCCAGTTAAGCATAAGCACGCAGTTTAAATGTAAGTACGGTTTAATTGTCAAAAACGTTTCTATTTCAAGCAATTCAGTTTACTCAATTCATTTTAGTATAAGTATGCTATTAGTTCTATTTAACCCATAGATAGGGCCCTATCAGGTGCTACCACTCTGGGCCTGAGTGGACCTGGGAGCTATGGCAATGAAGGGGTACTCCGCATACCCCAAAGCTCAAGCACTGCTGGAACCTCACCATCAGATTGTTTAATATCATATCCAGGACACTTGTTGGGAGGGGGGTCTTACCCCTCTGCAGAGGTGCAGTCAGTGTATTCTACAGCCCCAGCCGACTGGGCAATTATCATTGAAGAAACATAAAACATGATCTTGAATTGTTCATAAGAGATGTATGCTTCTCTTCCATAGAGGTACTATTTACCAACCCCTCCGCTCGGGCAGGATATGACACAAGGTCAACTTTTAAGCGGTTTGAATTCAGAGTTTTCCTTCTCCTAGACTAGTTGCCTCAACAAGGCTGAAGAACCTAGTCCGTCCTACTATTTATCCATAGCTGGAGGGAGAATAAGGGGGTTCATAACTTTCCCAAGGGTATTTGCCCGAAAGTGAAAATAATAGCGCGACTGGAGTACGAACTCGCGTACTACGATTCCGCAGTTCATCGCTTTAACCATTACACCACGAGGACACCCTTCATGTGCTACCACTCTGAGGTGACTTCTATTGCCTACTCTTGAGTTTTGGGTTATATCGAAGATCCACGTTATATTATCAACCATGGCCTTGTCACACAATCCCACTATTCAAAAATTCTAGCGTTGTTGGAAAATGGGACATATTAAATAGTTAATCAGATAAAATATTGAGAAAAGAGTTTTAGTTCTGGTCAACTGTCACATTATTCAAGTTCTGAGTCAATATATATTACTTGATCCAGTTCAGAATTAGATCCATAAAAGGCAAATTTTAAAATCGTAAACTGATTATATCTATATCTACTCTATTCAATTATATATAAACCAAACCAAACTGAAATAGAAATGTTTTTCACAATTAAACTGTACTTACATTTAAACTGCGTGCTTATGCTAAACTGAATTATTTAAAATAGACTTGTTTTTTGATATTGAAACTGTATTTACACTAAATTGTTTAACATAGAACTTTTTTGATATGTGACTGTGTGTAAATAAAATATGTACTAATACTTAGCTGAATTAGAACAACTTGACTAAACTGAATAGCTGAAAATAGAAATGTTTTTCACAATTAAACTGTACTTACATTTAAACTGCACGCTAATGCTAAATCGAATTATTTGATATTGAACCTTTTTTGACATTGAAACTGTACTTACACTATACTGCTTGAATAGTTTGAAATAGAAATGTTTTTGACAATTAAACTGTGTACTCATGCTAAACTGAATTGTTTGAAATAGAATTGATTATTTGCATAAAAATGGATTTGGCGTTAAATAACCTACAAAGGTTGATATGCCATAAAACCAAACCAAACCAAATAAATAAATAAATAATATATATATATATATATATATATATGTGTGTGGAGGGTACCCGACCCTACCGCGCGAGCAGGATGCAATACAAGTTTTCCTTCTCCAGTGCAGGTTGCCATAGCAAGAGCCTAGAATGCCCTACAGCTTAGCCAAAGCAGGGTAACTATTTTCTTCTGAAGAGTCGTCAAAATGGCTTGCATAGTTTTGTTTTTTTCTTGTATTCAAAAGATTCACTTTTCCCTACAATGCAACATCGATGCTTTTTTTTTATTTCAGATAGGAAATTGTGTATGGCTTATACCAAAGATAAGCCAATAAACCTTTTTTCTGCTTATCAATTAAGATTTGAGGCACCATCTACGAGGAAAGTCTTCTCATTCGTAAATCCTTTGTAAGAATTTAGTTTAGCAATTCTTATTGTGACGGCAAATTGACTAAAATCCCAAAACGGGACTTTATTTTCGCACGTGTGAAGACGGGGCAGGTTGGCACTTGATCCCCTATAGAATAAGTCCTCGTTCAGAGTTTTTCTCTCAGGCATATAAGACCTGGCATATTACGTGAGGGATCAGTTTTTAGAGCCAGACTGACCGCCGCTGGCAAGGGGTTCCAAATTTCACACTATCACACACCCACCAGGCCGCTAAACTTCCTTCCCTTCGACTATGGAAGAATATGGACCTATAGGTCTTAGTCGTAATAATATTAATTTGTAGTAGTCGGCAACTCCGGTTTCCCGTGTGATATTTTAGGAATTAATAGGACAATTCTAAGCAAGATAACATAAGGCGAATAGAAGCTGGAAAGGAAGCATGGAATAATAACATAGACCACATGGTAACATAAAAGTACATGAATTCCTTTACTACAGTTATATACACTTTCAAAGTGTCAACACATATAATAATTGGACAGTCCACGAATATAAATGTCTTTTCTTGACTTCTGTTTTTCTTCAAATTGAGAGAGAGAGAGCGGTATACAAAATATGGGTATGAAGGAAAAATGTCCCCAAACTTACTTATCTTATTTTTCGACAGGGTTCCACTGGAGAATCTTTCTTCTTTCACGGGCTAATAGACTTTGTTCTATTTTTTTTTACACTGGCTTGAAGAACCTGGGGTCCTGCATGTCTCAGTAATTCTTCTGTCTTCCACCCGGAGTAAAATGGCTATGGTTCGTCTGCCCGCTATGAATCCTGCCCAAAAACTAAATTACTTACAATCTACTTCCGCTGAGGGGAGGGGAGTCCCCACTTCCGTTTTGGGGTCCCAGCCAATCATCTGGCTTCTTTCCTCTTCCCCTTGGTGTCCGGCGGCCTGAGGTTACTAAGTACCAACATTTGCTCTCGCCTGTGTGACCCACATTCCTTCCTAACGGTCACTTGAGGGCTAGATACTGTTAATTCAACGGGAGGATAGTATTAATCTTATCTCCCTCCTCCCAGTGGGATATCACGTGACACTATTCAGTCTTACTATCATTGGTACACTTAAGTTTCGATCTGAATACAAAGATGTAACATTTGTTCTTTATGATTTCTTTGCCCAAATCTTGCGTTGATGTACGCATGGTCTCGCCTTTCCGTAAACCACCTGTGTTTCTCAAAATATGCGATTTCTTCAATACATCCACTGTTAAACATATTCTGTATCATTAACGTCTTACTAGCACTTTTATTAATCTCCTCACTAAAACTGATGTTACTTCGGCGCTTGACATTCATTTCTCTTCTTTTCCTTCAACAATATAACAGACACTCCTCCAACAATATAACAGAAACTTACTCTACTGCTCGCTAACGAATGACTCCCTGTTCTGCATCTCAAGGATGCTGAAATTGGATTATATCCAGATTCATCACTGCCCTAAAACGTTGCAGCCATTCAGACAATTAAAGTGTCAAACCTTGTATATACGTAAATATTTAAGCAAATGGCAAAGTATTTGATTAATATATTCAAATGTAAAAATATAGGTATATGTATATACATATATTTACGTTCATATATATATATATATATATATATATATATATATATATATATATGGAGGTGCCCGTGGTGTAATGGTTATCCTCGTAGTAAATGGACACGGTGAAACGAGTTCAAATCCTGGACGAGACTGATTGCATTTCACATAGCATTAATACCCTAATACCCTTGGGAAAGGTATGAATCCAATTATTCTCCCTACAGCTATGGGTAAATAGTAGGACAGACTAGGTTCTACAGCCTTGGTGAGGCAACTAGTCTAGGAGAAGGAAAACTCTGAATTCAAACCTGTTAAACTCCACTTAAAAAATTGACCTTGTGTCATATCCTGCCCAAGCGGAGGGGTTGGTAAATATGATATATATATATATATATATATATATATATATATATATATATATATGCATGTTTCATTAAAAAAGAAAGACAAATTTTGTCTATAATTTATTTAAGATCCTTTCAAGTTTTCTGATAAGTGTCTTAGTTTCAGGGGTTGCTTGCTTGCGTAAGGTGTTTTTTTTTTTTATCCCGTATTCCTATAGTATTCAATTTCCGTGGATAGCGACCCCTTTTTAAAGAGCCTTCCCTTTTTAAATACACCAGTCACCTTATTTTATCCAACTCCGCGTTCACATATTTTTGTTATTGTATAAAACTTTCAAAACAGTAAAAACTCTTTTAAAAAACAAACACATCTTACACAAGTAAGCAATCCCTAATGAGGGCCTATGAAAGGTTGGGACAATTTTGGGAAATTCATCTACCAATTTCAACCTGAAACTAAGACACTTATCAGAAAACTTGAAAGGATCTTAAATAAATCATACAGACAAAATTTGTCTTTATTATTCAATGGAACATGCTTAAATGAACGACTGCTGCCTAAGTACACACACACACACACACACACATATATATATATATATATATATATATATATAATTTGTAAAACAGGGAACATGATTTTAATAACGATTCAAATGAATTGAAAACAATATAAATATGTGGTGTCAGTATTTATTTGTGTAGATATATTTTTAAAACTGTGTACTTTTTGTCAACGCCCGAAAGAAAAGGATTGTCTATATCAAACACACACACACACACACACACACACACACACACATATATATAAGTTGAGTTGGCGACCATAGTCGAGGGTAACCCGAAGGCTCCCTTTTCGATAGCTACTACACCAATGTGTAGGGGAGGGCGCTACTCCTTTCCTGGATTGCTCTACTTTACCCTTGATCCGTACCTTATAATGCTGAGTGCTAAGCAAGGAGGCATCAAGTACCATTTTTTGAGTCTTTGGTATGACTCGACCTGGGATTGAACCCAGGTCTCCCGGGCCATTGGCGAACACTCTAACCCCTAGGCAATGAAAACAATATAAATATGTGGTGTCAGTATTTATTTGTGTACATATATTTTTGAAACTGTGTACTTTTTGTCAACGCCCGAAAGAAAAGGATTGTCTATATCAAACACACACACACACACATATATATATATATATATACCTTGACAGGAAACTTGAAAGGATCTTAAATAAATTATACAGACAAAATTTGTCTTTATTATTCAATGGAACATGCTTAAATGAACGACTGCTGCCTAAGTACACACACACACAGACACACACACACACACATATATATATATATATATATATATATATATATATATATATATATATATATATATATATATACAAGTGTGTATGGCTACAAACAACTTAAATAGTCTTACTCATATCCTGGTCAGTATATTGATCTTATCATCTCATTCAAAACAATATATGCAATGCAGACAACTTAAACGACACCTCTTTTAACATAATGTTTACTGGGCTAGGTTAGCAAACCATTATAAGTGAGTTCAAATCCCACTATGAGCTTCATAATTCTAGCCTTTTGTAAAACTAAGCCAGCTTGGTAAATTACCACAAACTGCTTTCACCAACCCATTCTTAATCAACCGAAAAACACAGGCGATTCTACATATTTTATGAGCGGTATCTTTAGTTGACTGCTTTTTAACTATTTCTTTTTTTAATTTTTTTTTCTAAACTCTACCTAGACATCTTCTCTGAGATGATACTTTTTCCTCTCACCTAATGTTGTATACCAATTTCTTAAAACATATGTGTTATATTTATTTAAGATTCTCCTGTAAATGGCAACATTTAGACTTAATTGAAAAGGATGAATTTAACTGGAATTATGATTTTTTAAGAAGAATTCCTTATTCTTTGAAAATTTGAAAATCTTAATTCAAATTATGTTTCATTATTTTCGTCTTCCAGCAAAATGGCTAATCACTGATTACGCTAGTGTCAAATATGTATATATGCATTGCAAAGTGATACCTCTGCTCTGACCGAATATAAAGGACGGGAAATATATATGATATTATATTATATTCCAGGGACGGAGTAGCGCCCTCCCCTACACCTTGGTGTAGTAGATATCGAAAAGGGGGCCTTCGGGGCACCCTCGACATACGGAAAGAAGGAAAGAACGACAGAAAGACAAACAAACCCAATTTAGATTATAATGAATTTAAAAAAAAAATCATTTATTTTCATTCCCGAAAACAAAATATAACTGTCCGCGTAAAAGGTTTGCTTCAAGATGAAATTGTAGAAACTGATCATTTTGGTCAAGTGTTGGTGAAAGAGAAGACTGCAGTTGTTTGTTTGTTTGTTTGTTTGCTTGTTGATCATTTTATTTCTTTGTTTGCTTGTTTGTTTGCTTGTCTGTTTTTTAAATAACTTCATTCAGAAGGAAGTTACTTATCAAGTAACAGAAACTCACCAAAAAGTGAGCGGGTAGAAAACGCTCCTTTAGCCATTCTTATTTCCACCGAGCAGTTTTAACTCCATGCTTGTTTTGGGGCCATCAGGAGAGAATGTACGCAGTTTCGGGGCCTTCCTCACAAGGAAACTTCACTCACAATATAGAACAGAAAAAGGTGATGGCCACCAAAAAACAATTTCCTAAAGGTCATTTTTATCTTGTAGAATATATATTTTTTTTTTTCTAACTAAGTTAGTACGAGAAGATAATACGCCTTGTCCAGTTTTATAAAAGTCAATGATATGCGAACCCCAACTAAATAGTGACTGAAATAGCAATTCAGAAAAAGACAGACCATGAAAAAATTCAAATACCGGAGAGTAGATAGTTACGGTACAGAAACAGTGGTGCCCAAGTATTCCGATGAGTACAAAATTTAAAGCCTAAATTCCAAATATTTACCTTGAATACATTTTTTTAAAAATCGATTTAAGGGTAGGTAAGATAGCTTACTTCACCCAAAACCAAATCAAGTGAGAACGAACAGTAAAAAGAGACGACTTCCTCTTCTCAAGTAACAGATACTCCTCGATTTATGACCGCGAGGACTTATGTAATCAGTCGCACAAGCCATCGTAATCAGTGTCCGTCTCGACTGTTTGATTTATCCTACGGGTTCCCATCGTTAAGGAAAGGGCTGCTTTACGTTCACCCACTTTCCTTCAGCTTATAACCACGCCAATATACGGGCAGCCACCTAACTTGTAAATTCACACAGAACTTTATTGCGGCTACAATTACGACAAAACCGTGCCTTGGAGAAAGAAAACCTTTATTAGATATGTAAGGGTAAATTGCAGTTTTACATAATTTATGTGCAGTTAGATTTTCTTACATATGTAGGTGGGTAATCCTGTGTTCGCATTGCTAACAGTTCCTCAGGTCCATTTCCTTACAACGATTACTGTTACACCTGCCTCATTATATATATATATATATATATATATATATATATATATTTACAATGTTAAAAAATCATTAAAAAATATTTTGTTGTTCCTCTGAAAGGGTCCAGTATCTAGAATACAGTCTCTAAGAATTCGAATTCAGATCAACAGATAAAATCGCTTTTTAAAAAAGCCTTTGAAATGAACATTTAAAAACGTTGAAAATCAATGTCTTCACAAGTCATTTCGTAAAGTAACGTCTTTAAAAATTTATTTTTCAATCAATGGTCTTCATTCTTTTATATATATATATATATATATATATATATATATATATATATGAAAATTTATATATATATAAAGACGTGTGCATATGTACACACACACACACATATATATATATATATATATATATATATATATATGAATATACGTGTGTGAGTACACATACACACGCACTCGTTTGTCTCAACCAAATATTAATAGTCGTCTATCATATTCCTTTTTTAGTCTTTCATCAATCATTATCTAATGATTAACAATTGACTCTGTAACAGAATCTATTACATATGTACATATATATAAATGTGGTGTAATGGTTATCGTCGTAGTAAATGGACTCTGCGACACGAGTTCAAATCCTGGACGAGACTGATTGCATTTCACGTACCACTAATACTCTTGGGAAACGTATGAATCCAATTATTCTCCCTCCAGCTATGGGTAAATAGTAGGTCAGACTAGGTTCTTCAGCCTTGGTGAGGCAACTAGTCTAGGAGAAGGAATACTCAGAATTCAAACCTGCTAAACCGCGCTTAAAATTTGGTCTTGTGTCATATTCTGCCAAAGCGGAAGGGTTGCTATATATATATATATATATACGTATGAGTAGGAGTGGGCACAATAGTTTGATGACAAGTTCCAGGTGCGACAAAGAAGGAAATGATACAGAGAAATGCTAATCAACCGGGATGCATTTTAGTATTTTACGATTGATAATCATGCACAAATTTGCATAATTACGTAGATAGGGATGGACTCAAGTCCATACCCTGAAAAGGGCTGTTTGCATTTCACACTGTATTAATAAACTAAGGAATGGTAATAGTAAGGACCCACATATTCTCTCTTCAGCTAAAGGTAAATAGTTGGACAGACTGTCTCTTTAAATTTTGCACGATGACCAATCTAGGAGAAAGATACGTCTGAATTCGAAATTGTTAAACTCCACTTAACAAATTGACCTTATCTCAGATTCTGCTCGTGAGGAGGCGCTGGTTAGTTTTATATATATATATATATATATATATATATGTGTGTGTGTGTGTGTGTGTGCTTTCTGAGCTTAAACTATGATTAAAACAGTGTAATTCTGTGTATTTACATTTTGATCGTGAGGATGGTCGTGTAAGTTTACGGTTATATATATATATACATGGGGGGTGTCTGTGTGTGTGTGTATGTGTAATTGTTGTCATCGTAAAAAGAAGCCTATATGACTTGAAACACTGGACGATGTTGTTTGCCTTTTACAATGTGCTATTACCTTTGGGAAAGGTATGTGTCCACCAATTGTCCTTCCACCTATGAGTAAATAGTCGGACGTATTGGGCTCTTAAACCTTTTTATGGCAACCGATCATGGAGTGGAAACATTCAGAATACAAGCTTGTTAAACTTCACTTAAAAAACTGGCTCTAAGTCACATAATGCTTGCACAAAGGGGTTGGTATATATATATATATATATATATATATATATATATATATATATATATATATATATGTTTGAGTATATATATATATATAATTATATGTCTGTGTGTATGTATATATATATATATATATGTGTGTGTGTGTGTGTATATATATATATATATGTATACATGCATATATTTGTATGTGTGTGTGTATATATATATATATTTATATATATGATTAACAACACTGACACGAAGTTGATTTATAAACTCTGTGGAACTATTTTGAATTCAGAATTTTTCTTACCATAATCTCGTTATTTTATGAACGTTAAACAACCCAATAAATATATTTACCAATAATTTTGGATAAGCGATGAATTTATATCTTTTTCCTATGACAGTGGCGCGAAAGTGAAATTAGCTTCGTCAAGGATTTGAACGATGGTCACTGATTCCATTCCCAACAACGATAAGCGTTGAATTAAGTGCGCCAGTTCATCTCTTAATTTATTTCTATATATCTATGTCTGATTCCATTGGTAATACTTGTTTAGTCGGCTGGAGCTGTAGAATATACTGACTGCACCTCTGCAGAAGGGTAAGACCCACCCCCACCAAAGAGTGTCCTGTATATGACACTAAACAGTCTGATGGTGAGGTACCAGTAATGCTGGGGCCTTGGGAAATACGGAGCACTCCTTCATTGCCATTACTCCAAGGTCCACTATGGCCCGGCACGGTAGCATCTGGTAGGGCCCTATCAATAGGTTAAATAGAACTAACGGCAAACTTATGCTAAACTGAATTGTTTGATTTAACTAAATAGCTTAAAATAGAAATGTTTTTGGCAATTAAACCGTACTTACATTTAAACTGCGTGCTTATGCTAAACTGAATTATTTGAAATTGAACTTTTTTTGTCATTCAAACTGTACTTAACTAAACTGAATTGTTACATATAACTACTTAAATAAACTCAATAGTTTGAAATAGAAATGTTTTTGACAATTAAACTGATTACTCATGCTGAACTGAATTTTTTAAATAGAACTGATTATTTACATAAAAATGGATTTGGCGTTAAACAACCTACAAAGGTTGATATGCCATAAAACCAAACCAAACCATAGATATTACACATTCCTTCGTGACAACCTATCTAACAAAGAGGGGATGTCCTCGTGGTGTAATGATTAAGCGATGGACAACGGAATCGTAAAAAACGAGTTCGCACTTCAGTGACGCTATTACATTCACTTTCGGGAGGTGTCCGTGTTGTAATGGTTATGGTCATAGGAAATGGACTCTACGACACGAGTTCAAATCCTGGACGAGACTGATTGCATTTCACGTACCACTAATACCCTTGGGAAAGGTATGAATCCAATTATTCTCCCTCCAGCTATGGGTAAATAGTAGGTCAGACAAGGTTCTTCAGCCTTGGTGAGGCAACTAGTCTAGTAGAAGGAATATTCAGAATTCAAACCTGTTAAACCCCGCTTAAAAATTGACCTTGTGTCCTATCCTGCCCAAGCGGAGGTTTTTTTTTAAATAAGATTACATTCACTTTTGGACAAATACCCTTGGGAAAGGTATGAACCCCCCCTATCGTCTCAGGTATTGGTTAAATAGTGGCACTATTGTTCTTCTAAGAGAATGGCTTTGGCATTAAATAACCTACAAAGGTTGATATGCCATTAAATAAAGAAACCAAACCAAACCAATCTATCAAATGGTTTCATATCCCACTATCTATACTAAAATTTTTTCACATTTCATAATGATGAAGCGTTATATATATATAGTTTGTGTGTGTGTGTGTGTGTGTGTATGTGCGTGCTAATACGCATAAGAGGTTTGCGTCTACGTTTGTTTTAACGTGACATTAAGACTGTTAATATGTATATCCATTTAACAACGAATGTATTTGTCTTTCACTGTTTCTCTTGTGTCTGTTTGCGTTTGAAGAAAACCATATGTGTCTTTGAGTCGTTCAAATATGACGCTTATATTCTTTGTGTCTGTCAGCGCAACGACGATTAAAGCAAAAATCATTTGAAACTGACGCCGTTCCTCTGATATCTAAGCATCGCAAACTCCTGATTCCTATAAACACATTAACAAACACTGGATATCAAAATAATCAAGGTTTTGGAAAAAAAATAAATCACTATGAAAGGACATACGAAAATAAAGTTGGTGCTAACTATATTTCGTTCGATTTGGCTCTTTTAAATCCATCCAAATAAAGAGTGTCGTTTAGAGCTATTCTAGCAAAGCGTTGAAATTACAAATACATTATTATCAATCGGGATAAAAATCAAATACATCCCCTGATAATCGAAACAAAACCTCTCATCAACGACCATTCTTGGTATATCATATTATATAAAGGCATTTATAAGTTGTAAAGTTGGCCACCTTTGTCGAGACTGACCCAAAGATTTCCTTTTCAATAACTGTGACACTGACGTGTAGGGGTGGGTACGACTCGATTCCATGGATTGCTACACTTAAAACACACACACACACACACACACACACACGTATATATATATATATATATATATATTGAGAAAAATAAATGTTTCTTGTCATGAGGCTCCCAAAATAATACTCAAAGTACTTTTGTATATCCACATACTGTAAGAAATTTCAGAAGAGATAGAGACAAAAATAATGAAGCAGACGGTATATTGTTCTTTAAAATATTATGCAATTTTTACAAAAGGCCAAAATTCAATAGTAAAAATACTTATATAAGTTAATAATAGTATTGATTTCTTTCAAATGACTGTATCTTTAAAGAGGGACGTATATACAGTCGGAATAATTGCACTCTTCTTTACTTTCACTTGTCTAGTGAGCTGTCAGCCACAAAAGAATTAGTTTACTTTCTGTATGAAGACAAGATTCAAATAGTAAATTCTAATGGATATGATAATTAGTTACATTAGTTTAATAATACACATTTAGCGATGAAATAGGCTTAAAAACTTACATGGATACATACATGCATACATAGACATTTTCTAATGGCATATCAACTCTTTGTAGGTTATTAAAATGCCAAATCCATTCTCCGAGAAGAACAGTAGTGGTACTATTTAACCCATAGCTGGGAGGATAAGGGGGTTCATACCTTTCCCAAGGGCATTTGCCCGAAAGTGAACGTAATAGCGCGACTGGAGTACGAACTCGCGTACTACGATTCTGCAGTCCATCGCTTTAACCCTTAAACCACGAGGACACCCCCCCATACATAGACGTATTCATACATATGTACATACATCCATCCATACATACATACCTGCATATATACATACATGCATACATGAACACATATATACAAATAAACATCCTTGCATACATGTATATATGTATGCATATATACATGCATACATGCATACATTCATACGTACATTGGAGGTGACGTTGGTGTTATGGAAATGGACACAGTAACACCTGTTCAAATCCTGGACGTTGCTGATTGCATTTCACATAGGACTAATGTCCTTCACATATGGGTAAATACGAGGAGCATACGATAAGTTTCCAGACTTTTTTCCTATGGGCATTTAAAATTGGTATAGACTCTTGAAAATTCAGTATGTTATTGCTATACATGTTATAAGATGACTGACCAATTTTTATGATTTTAGGTTCAAATGAACAGCTACAGCAACAATTGGAATACACCCTACTAAAGCTTGATTGTCACAGCTGGTGAATTTCAAAAATGCAATCTGACGCTTTCGAAGAACGATGTGTAATAAAATTGCGTTTTAAACTTGGAAAAAAAGCCACAGAAACGTATGGAATGCTTCAGACTGCTTTTGGAGCATCTTGCATGAATCGAGCATCAGTTTTTGAGTGGCATAAGAGATTCAAGGAAGGAAGGGAGTCTGTGAGGGACGATGAAAGGTGTGGGAGGAGTAAGGAAGTCAATACACCAGAGTTGATTGGCCAAAGGGTTAGGGTAAGGGTTACTATGTTGAGGTTTTAAGGGAGTTCAGCAAGAGATTCCTAGGGAAGAGGCCAGCACTCTTCAAATCGGCTCAGTGGCATTTCCACCAGGACATTGTACCAGTCCACAACTCCATCCTTGTCACAGACTATTTGACCAAGATGGGCATCAAGACAGTTCCTCGGCCTCCGTTTAGTCCAGACATTGGTCCTTGTGACTTTTGGTTATTCCCTAAGCTCAGAGACTGTCGTTATGAGACAATAGAGGAGATGAAAGAGGCTGTGAAGACGGTCATTGACACGCTCACACAAGAGGGCTACGATGGGGACTTCCAGCAGTTGTTGGAACGGTAGAACAAATGCATTGCAGCCGGAGGAGATTACTTCGAAGAGAACTAGAATTTCATGTGCGTACAATCAATAAAACTAAGTAACTTATCGTATGCGCCTCGTAGCTGGGCAGGGTTGATTTTTAGCCAGGGATTTGGCAACCAGTCATGGAGAAGGAAACTCTAAACCCAAACCTGTTAAAAGACGTTTAAAAATTGATAAAGCGTGATTGAGATGTATGTATGTATGTATGTATGTGTTCCCGTGTGTGTATATATATATATATATATATATATATATATATATATATAAAGTAAAGTGGGCGACATATATGTTTACAAAATATTAGAAATAGTATTCCAATACCTTAATATATCTGTTTCGCTTGTTTAAGCTCGTCAGACGCTCCCCTCCCAGGGATTGAGCACTCTGACGAAGGAATTAACAGCTTCCAATCGCGTAATGCAAAGCTCTTCTTACGAATTGCGCATTCTGGTATCCGATAGCGCAAAATGTAAACAAACGAAAGCTAATAGTTATGCGTTATAATTAAATTACAGAGCAGACGTATTTCGTCGAAATGGTTAAGCAGATAATAAGTCTAGCGTAAAGTAAGGCAGGTTTCACTCCCAGCTTGAAGCGTCCTGTGTAACAAGCCACACTGAAGAGTTGTGATTCAACGAAACCGTCTCTCTCTCTCTCTCTCGCGCTCTCTCTCTCTCTCTGTATAAATATATATATATATATATACGAGATTCGTTAAAAAGTTCTAAGCCTCAAGCAGATTTTAGATTTGTCGTACACCTCTATCCTTTGTATGGGCTTCACCTGCATAGAAATCAAAACTGAAATCCGAATTAGTTTTTTCTAATTTATTTAGAAGCGGTAATATGTTCCCACAACAAAAATGTTCAGGTGTCGCTTTTCTATCTGGGTGAAGCCTAATACTTTTGAACCACTTCGTATTTATGTATATATATATATATATATATATATATATATATATAGCAATGTGAAAAATACTTACCAGTTTCTATATTTCCTATCCGTGCTATTTTAAAACATTTCTATAAATAGACCCGCATATTAAAAAAAAAAAAGAAAGAAAAACTCTTATGAAACAAGTATGCAAAAAGTATAAATAAAAACCTGTAGCGAGCATATAATTAATGCAATTCTCTTACCTCTTCGCTCTTCACATGAAATAACTCTATACGAGTTGGCATGCCGTTACACTCAATCAAACAATATGATTTGATGCATATATATATATCAAAATGAATAGGTCCACTAAGAGATTTGTATTTCTTAAAGAATTATTTATTTCGTTCTTACATACGTATATATTTCCGGCTTCTTGCTCTCCTCAGAGAATATATGTGACACAAAGCCATATCGTATTTACCCAACCACTCTGCTCGGGCAGGATATGACACAATGTCAATTTTTTAAGCGGAGTTTAACAGGTTTGAATTCAGAGTTTTCCTTCTCCTAGACTAGTTGCCTCACCAAGGATGAAGAACCCAGTCTGTCCTACTATTTACCCATAGCTGGAGGGAGAATAATTGGATTCATACCTTTCCCAAGGGTATTAGTGCTATGTGAAATGTAATCCGTCCAGTATTTGAACTCGTGTCGCCGTGTCCAATTCCTGCGATGATAACCATTACACCACGGGTGTTGTATACTCATTTGCCGTATCATTAAGACGCATGATAAAGACGCAGGAAGGAAAACGCAGGAAGACTTCTTTAACAACATTTTTACCTCTCACTTTATTTGTAAGGTTTGCGTGTGAGAGGGTGCTGGAGACCGAACATAAACTTCATATTTTGACCCCACTGTTATGACCGTCATGTTGTCGTTTTCTTGATCTCCTGATGCTCAACCAGGGCCGTGGGGTCCTCTCCATCGGAGGTTTCCGAGGGCCCCCTCGGTCGGGTGTGGCTTTCCTTACCACATCTGGTCTCTACTGTCTGGAACTCTCCTGGCAACTGCTTTGGCACCCCGAACTCAACTGAGTTAAATAATAATTCAACGCCCACACGATCGGCCACTGGATCTTTGAAATCGAATTTTAATCGTCATCAAGCGGAAATAACTGTCATCCAGTTCAGAGGTTACTCTCTTCCGGTGCATCACTATAATGGCACAATAGGACCTTCACCTTGTCCCATATAATAAGCCTTAATCCGCCCACGCGATCTCTTTCGATTACTGGCCATTGGAATGTGTCACTTCCTTCCGGTGTATCACCTTGGAATAGCATTTTTGGGATTCATCCGTTAATTATTTTTCAAAATTCCACATGTGGAATTTTCTTCTCGTTCGTCTCCATCACCTCACGCATATTTTACAGAATAATTTACAAAGGACAATAATGGCTGAAAATACAAAAAGAATCACTTGAACTACAGCAAACAAAATCTTACTTAGGAGGCGACCTTCTCTGTTTGTAACACTTGCCCGGCTAATTATTATCTAAATTTCTCTTACTATCTTTGCGTGGTTGGCTATCTTGACATGTGTGCATCAAGGTACCATACGGATGCATTTTTTTTATCTTCTCAACACAACGGGCCCTCCATAATTCCTTAAAGAAAATTCAAAACCCTAAAAGGACCATACTCTGGTCCCATACCCTGGTCACAAACTTAGTGACCCTGGTCATTCCAGCAATACATTTCGCCTGGATTCCTCATGACCACACTCCAGTTCTTTGCTCAACAGGTTCCTACCTGGAGTAACCGGATAATTTCATAAACTAAAACACAATATCTTCAAGGCCCAAAGCATTCCACAAAAACTACAAAAATCATGGCCCAAAACAACGTATCACAATACATCCGAATGTATCACAATCTGGCACGCATGCTGTAAACCACCTAAAATAGTCCACGCAAAATACTAATTAGCAATGTGTCACCCATTTTTTCATTAAGTTTCTGTTTCCATGCCCATTGGTTTGCAAGCCCTTGAGGAAACATGCTTTACCTGATCAAACCCGCGCCGGGTTTCTTTTCAATTTAATCAGGAACCCTCGTGGCTACCAATATATAGGCACCTCGCCTTTCCCAGATCCGTTTCACTTAGCCAAATCACACACGAATCTAAAACACCATCGGGACTGAAAGACTCAGACATTATCCACAAAATTTTGGAGTAGGCCACGCCTTTTTTCTTTTATTCCATCCTCGGAACTCCAAACTAAAAGAATAGAAGCCAAATAGGACCTCAACAGCTTCATGGGTCGGCGAATTCTTCGATAGAATTGCTTTCAACAACAATCTGTAAATCCCCTTGAATGAATGTCTGTCTTACACTCACGTCAGCCCACAATTTCCTCAAAAACAGAAACCCCCCAAAAAATATTTCCTATTCCACGAAAACACCAAATTCTAAAAAAAAAATTAGAATCAATATAATTGCAAATATTAGTAAACCTAGAATAAAATCCTCTGTTAATGGTTTTCGTCAAATTTCACAATATGAACAGGAAAAAAATTTCTAATGTCGCCTTTAAACTCAAAAAGTTTCACTTTACAACGAGTCAAAACAATGTTACAATCACAGTTCAAAAATGTTCAGTTTTCTTTTCTTCTTTTTTCAATCTATGTACTGTCTATTTAAAAAAAAATGTTCGTTCTTTCTTTCTTTTTTTTCATATGCTGTGTTTAACAATGTTCAAGTTTCTCTTCCTTTTTTTCTCTTTCTGTCCCATCCTCACTGTCCTGTAGCTTTTTTTTTCTTTTTGTTTTTTTTCTGTTTTCATTTTTTTTTCTTTTTTTTTTCATAATAAATTGCTCATTCAATGTCCCTTTTTTTTTCAACCTTATATCTACCTCTCTGTCTTTACCTTAACACGATAACTATAGGTTCGCTTCCCAGTTTATTCAATTTCAGTCTATAGTACCATAAATTAAGCCTGATTTATAATACAACTTTTTCAATAGCTTCCTGTTTTTTTTTCACAAAATATCCCGTTTTTTTTTCTAAACAACCCAAACTTTTATAAATTCCGCCAAGCGGAAATAACTGTCATGCAGTTCAGAGGTTACTCTCTTCCGGTGCATCACTGTATTGGCACAATGGGACCTTCACCTTGTCCCATATCATAAGCCTTAATCCGCCCACGCGATCGCTTTCGATTACTGGCCATTGGAATGTGTCACTTCCTTCCGGTGTATCACCTTGGAATAGCATTTTTGGGCCGGGTCGAAGATCAAAATATAACACGGGCACCTCCACAAAGCCATATGAATGGGGTGCGTAATGAAACTCGAACTAATTCATGTAGGTTTGTAAGTCGAATATATATATAGTTTGTTTTAGAGCCACATGTTTATATTCGTCTGTTTAAGGTCTTAATATTATCGGGAAGCTTCTTTTCAAAATTTTATTTTTGCCATCTTTTACCAGAGAAAAGATCATTATATACATTTATATTACTGTATTTACACACAAACACACACAGAGACACACACACTCACACACACACATATACAAACAAACAAGCAAACAAACAAACAAACACAGAGGTCACTTTCTATATATGTAACCCCTCCTTATAAACACGAAGATATAAATTTAGTTGTTCTCTTTCAACGTCGGAACTGGTGGTGTTGGAACTAAAACGAAGTTCTTTTTCTTTTTTTTTAAATCTCTCCCCCTTGAAGTCACAACAAAATCAAACAATGGAAACCTTCCCCACCTCTTTTCCACAAGCAGAAGGGAAATCTAACTTCATTTTCATTGATCGAGATGGCTTTGCATTGACAATGTCTTTTATAAGACAGATTCCACTGGATGAATAATGCTGACAGCAGGTGATTACAACAGCAGCTGGGTAATTGCTAAGATCAGATCGAAACAGAAACATAAGCTTCCATTATGTTTACAGTCGTATTGTGACAAACTTGGAACGCATATTTACCCACAAATAAGAGACGCACTCTGATAAATATTTCAGTTTTTACCTTCACACATACGTACGTATTTCCGTCGATACGTACAAGCAAATTGTTCGATGATTATCTCCGATTTGAAAGACTGAGGATTTAATCAGAGTTTTTGTAGAAATTGTAGCTTTTTTTGGCGAAATTTTGATGCTGACCCGATGTCATATTCTCCCCCATTTTTCTATGAGCTTACGACTGGCTATAGTTACAAAAAAAGCCAGTCCATTTCTTCTTTTTCCCCTTTCTTTTAGTTTGACTGATTTATAAGGTTAAAGGACACCAAATGTACTGCCATAGATTAAAGGCAGGGAGAAGTGGATTTATGCCTTGAACAAAACGCTTAATCCATGTTTATCGAAAAGCAATTTATGTTTATTTTGCGGGGGTGGAATTATCACAGAATATATCCCATATTTATATTTTCTATCTTTTTTCTGTGTGTTTACAGACCCCCGCTCCTATTTTCAAATTATGCTCCCCACCCGAATCATTATTTTGTATATACATGTTTCCATTTCCTTTCAGTTGGCTATATTCCTTCTTTTTATTTTTTCTTTCGCTCTCATAGTTTTAATTCAGAATCTCTAATCCATATATTTCACCATTAACACATTATTCCAGACTCAAGAAAATCACGTAATAATATTGATTTTAATAATGACGTGACAAATTAGGGAGGGCATTTAGCATTCGCTATTAAGCCGTAGACTTCTCCCTAGGGAACAGAGGTGCTAGAAGTGGACTTGCAGTACAGGAGGTCTTCTATACATTGATAAACAACACCTTAAGTAAAGCAAAACGAGACGGAAAAATCTAACTTTGGCGTGGATGAATTATAAAAAGGCATATGATTTGTTTCCCCAAAGCTTGAGAATAGATTGTCTTAAAATGTACAAAATAGCCGGTTAAGCCATGCAGTTTATCGAAAATACCATGGAAAACCGCAGAATCAAACCGACAGCAAAAGGAAAAGGCTTAACTGAGCTGAACTTCCAGAGAGGAATCTTCCAAGGAGATTCGTTGTAACCATTACTTTTTTTAATCGGGATCAATAACATACTTATTAATTGCACTGGTGGATACAAACCTTATAATTCAGAAGCAATCAAACACCGAATGTACAAAGACGATATCAAATTGTTTACCAAACATGAAAAACAATTCGAAACCCTAATACAGTGAGGATATACAGTGAAGATATGACGTATGGAATTTGGCATAGAAAAATGTGCCATACTGTTCATAAAAAGTGGTAAACTACAAACAGTGAAAAGAATAGAACTACCAACTCAAGAAAGGAAACTTGGGGATATCGAAAGCTCGTGGTGTAGTCGTTATCGCCGTAGGAAATGAACACGGCGATACGAGTTCAAATCCTGGACGATACTGATTGCATTTCACAAAGCACTAATACCCTTGAGAAAGGTATGAATCCAATTATTCTCCCTCCAGCTATGGGTAAATAGTAGGACAGACTAGGTTCTTCACCCTTGGTTAGGCAACTAGTCTAGGAGAAGGAAAACTCTGAATTCAAACCTGTTAAACTCCGCTTAAAAATTGACCTTGTGTCATATCCTGCCCGAGCGGAGGGGTTGGTAAATAATATCGAAAGCCGACACTATCAAACATGCACAGATAAAAGAAAAAAATAGACAATAATTTTTTAGGAGAACAAGAAAACTACTCGAAACAAACTAAATAGCAGAACTTTCACCAAAGGGACAAATACCTGGTCTGTCCCCTTTGTAAGATAATCGGGGCCATTCTTAAAGTGAACTAAAGAATAACTTTAATAAACAGACAAAATTCATGACAATGCATAAAGCCTTACATCCCAGAGATGACATAGAGAGACTCTACCGTGCCAAGAAATGTAGGAGGAAGTGTGTTCGCTAACATTCAAGGTTGCGTCGACACATCGATACAACGCCTAGAAGATTAGAAAGAAACTGCAGAGATAACACAAGCATCAACTGAACAGAAACAAATGAGAAAACAAAAATCGGAACAAAACAACTCTTTTACGTTTCAAACTACTAACAAACGAAAACTCACACAAGAAAACTTAGACATAGCTAAAAAAAAAAGAAAAAAAAAAAAAAGGGAAAACTTAAGGAAAAATCTAAGTCTTTTCTTATAGCAGCAAAGAAAAAAAAATCGCCATAAGGACAAACTATGTCAAAGTAATAATTGACAAGACGCAACAAAATAGCAGATATAGATTATGCGGTGACAGAGACGAAACGATCTATCACATAATAAGCGAAAGCAGCAAACCAGCACAGAAAGAATATAAGACTATACATGACTGGGTGGGGAGGGTGATCCACTGGGAATGGCGCAAGGAGTTTAAATTCGACCTTACGAACAAATGGTATATGCATGCACAGATTTCGTTTAGAAGAATGAGACGCACAAAATTGTCATTCAAACGGATAATCTAATTTCGGCCAGACGACCAGACCTTGTCATAGTCAACAAAAAAAAGAGACCCTGCTGAATAATGGACTTTGCCGTTCCGGTTGACCTCAAAGTATAATTGAAGGAAAGCAAAATGAGTCATAAGTACCTAGACAAGGAGGTGTCTTGGGAAAGGTATGAATCCGATTATTCTCCCTCCAGATATGGGTAAATAGTAGGGCAGACTAGGTTCTTCAGCTCTGGTGAGGCAACTAGTCTAGGAGAAGGAAAACTCTGAATTCAAACCTGTTAAACTCCGCTTGAAAATTGACCTTGTGTTATATTTACCCAACCCCTCTGCTCGGACAGGATATGACACAAGGTCAATTGACCTAGTGTCATTTCCTGCCCGAGCAGAGGGGTTGGTAAATAAGTATAAGGACCAAGACATTGCAAGAGAACTAAAAATAGAATGGGACATGAAAATGACCGTTCTACCAATAAAGGGAGGAGGGAAGACTATCAAAACTACAGCATTGTTGAGATCGGCCAGAATACTGTGGTGTGTCCTGCAGACTTGAGGAGACATGCTATCACTCAGACGCCAATGTAAAACTATCAGCTAACGCTAGTGCGAAAAGGTCTGAAGGGATTAAATTAATAATGATACGTAAATATTATCAGCGAGCTGAAAAACTTCGAGGGATAACAATTATTGCAAGTGGGGAGCCTTTGTGGCCCACTGACTTACATGCTGAAGTGGGACAGGTTTATGGTCGTAAGCGAGTTCGAACTCCAGTCACGCTATTACATTTACTTTTAGCCGTGGTTGACTAACAAAACTCCATCTAACACCAAAGATGAACTGAAGGCAAGGATAAACGACAGCATTTACTCATTTAAACAAAGAAACCGTCCAATAAGATAGCTAGAGATTCCGAAGTCATATTGAGACCGCGATTGAAGCTTAAAGCTATTTCCTATAACTGAATTAATCGATCGTATTTCAAGATATTTAGATGTAATTTTAGTTAATATATAACAGCTGAATTGTTAAGTTTTATTTTCATTTTTGCATAAGTTGAAGAAAAATTAACCCATCACACAGTGTATATGTATAAACTTGAATTATGGAGGTACCCGTGGTGTAATGGTTATCGTCGCAGGATATGGACACGACGACACGAGTTCAAATCCTGGACCTGACTGACTGCATTTCACATAGCACTAATACCCTTGGGAAAGATGTGAATCCAAATATTCTCCATCTAGCTATGGGTAAATAGTAGGACAGGCTAGGTTCTTCAGCAACTGGTGAGGCAACTAGTCTAGGAGAAGGAAACCTCTGAATTCAAACCTGTTAAACTTAAAAATTGACCGTGTGTCACATCCTGCCCGAGCGGAGGGGTTGGTAAATAGGATAAACTTGAATTAAAAGAAATGACTGGAGAAGAATATAGATGGAAACTACTGAAGATTGCAGCGTGCTATTGTGAAGTAAATACGAAAACAGAAGCCTACAAAACAGCTGATATACAGCCACTTAACTCCTATCACTCAAGCCATCTAAAATAAAACGAACAAGACATTCTAGTTACTGATAGTGAGGTGAAGACAAACTCGTAAATAAAATATTCTCTAACGGACAATTACGCATGGACACACCAGTATTGACTGACTTGGTAAAACTTACATTCATCAAATTAACAACTTGCCAAAAGCAATAGCCGATAGAGACGGATGGTACAAATACAGTCTACGGAATCTGTGCTAATTGGATGATGATGATGATACATTTACACGTCTATAAGCAAGATTTCGACAAAAAAAAAAGAAAAAAACCTATCTGCTTAAACATTAAAACGAAAAAGAATTGCTATTCATTTTATCAGAAGCCACAATAAATAAATGATGCATCCACTTTAAGATATCTAAATTTTCTATTATCAGTTTAATGGCCTTACAAGAAAAGGATTGTCTTATCGTAAAGTATAAGGCCCCCATAAAAATGTTTTAGCTTTGCTTTAAATTGTATAAACAATATGATAACCTTCAAAAGTCGGCCCAGATGTCATTTTAGGATTGAAGTGGGTATATACTCAACCACTGTGCCACAAACAGGAAGCGACACTTGGTCAATTTTTAAGTGAAGTACAGCTAGTTTAAATTAAGTCTTTACTTCTCTTAGACTAATTTCCTCACCAAGACTGTCCTACTGTAAACCCACAGTAGGTTAGGAAGGGGAGAAAAGAGACGTTTATGCCTTTTCCAAGAGAATTAACGTAAATTCAAACGCCAACAGCCTTGTCCAGAATTTATTAGTGGTAGTCAATTCCATTTCTATCGATAGTAACCGTTACGCAAATCGTGTCAATCGGTGTAGAAGTATATCCTAATAACTGATTTGAGATTACCAATAGTAACGAATCCATGTTATATATATATATATATATATATATAGCCAGTTAGGTGAAACCTTGGAAGGTTGTTTCTGGCTCTTTTAGGCATTCTTGTTTTGCTCTACTTAGAGTATTGAGCACCTTTACATATTAGCTTTGGTAACTCTGCCGGTGTTTTTTTGCTTTATTTTGGCTAGGCATTGCGGTGCTGATTAATTATTTTCAAGCTGTCCGGATCTTTTTAGGTTTTCTTTTTTTCAAATTACAAACTGCATTATGTTTTCTTTTACACTGCCAGAGTTATAGAAATAATTATAAAAATGAAAATAAAATACATTCAATAAGTTTATTGACTTTTTTGTACAGGCATTTAAAATTGTTGTAGACTCTTGAGAATTCAACATGTTATTGCTATACATCTTATGAGATGACTGACCAATTTTTATTATTTCCGTTTCAAATGAACAACTACAGCAACAATTGGAATACACCCTACTAAAGCCTCATTGTCACTGCTGGTGAATTTCAAATATGCAATCTGACGCTTGAGAAGAATGATGTGCAGTAAAATTGTGTTTTAAACTTGGAAAAATGCCACAGAAACATATGGAATGCTTCAGACTGCTTTTGGAGCATCTTGCATGAATCGAGAATCAGTTTTTGAGTGGCATAAGAGATTCAAGGAAGCCAGGGAGTCTGTGAGGGATGATGATAGGTGTGGGAGAAATAATGAAGTCAATACACCAGAGTTGATTGGCCAAAGGGTTAGCGTTAGGGTTATGGTTACTATGTTGAGGTTATAAAGGAGTTTAGGAAGAGATTCCGTTGGAAGATTCCTAGGGAAGAGGCCAGCACTCTTCAAATCGGCTTAGTGGAATTTCTACCAGGACAATGCAACAGTCCACAATTCCACCTTTGTCACAGACTATTTGACCAAGATGGGCATCAAGACAGATCCCCACCCTCCCTATAGTCCAGACCTTGCTCCCTGTGACTTTTGGTTATTCCCTAAGCTCAGAGGCTGTCGTTATGAGACAATTGAGGAGATGAAAGAGGCTGTTACAAAGGTCATTGACACGCACACACAAGAGGACTTCCATGGGGCCTTTCAGAAGTTGTTGGGACGGTACAAGTGCATTGCAGCCGGAGGAGATTACTTCGAAGGGGACTAGAGTTTCATGTGTGTTCTATCAATAAAAGTGCCCACACGAAAAAAGTCTGGAAACTTATTTAATGATCCTCGTATATATATATATATATATATATATATATATATGATACAAAACATTAAATAACAGTCTTGAGAAAGCAAGAGTATTACATTGAAGTAACTTCATTAAAAGACTTTTTGCGTTGTTATGAGAGAAGCTGCTGGACTCTGATGAAGTCAGATTATATGGAAACGAGGAAATGGACTCTTAAAATTTCCACAAAATTAATCCATTCTTATATCTAAGTCATATGCTTATTACTTTTTTTAACCTTTAGTTAAAAAAATTTATGTCGATTTATAGGATTATTTCTATGTTATATTCAAATCACACTACAAAAGCAATATAATGAAAAAGTAGGTATAGATCCTTTTTTAGATATCAAAATAGAAATGTAATGTGATATTCCAGAGGTTGAAAGCTAGCGAAGAAGACCATTTATTTAGTATTTACACAATGGCTGAAATTAACCTATTACAAAAGAGTGTTTGTGTAGCTGCGATCAGAATATTCAGGAGTACTTTAAGATGGAACACAGCTAAAGTTACTATATTTACACTGTAATCTCAAAGTATCAAAAGTCCATTTGATTTATACTCTTAGCAGAAATACTCATTCTACCTCGGGGGTCATAATAACACCAACAAAACATCAATCTAAATCATAATGACTAAAATTGTGAACGCATTCTTTTACCTGATTGTTAACTGCTTTCCTTATAAAAATAAAACCATTAACAACTTTGTCGAGGGCGACTCGAAGGTTCCCTTTTCAATAGCTACTAAACCGAAGTGTAAGCAAGGGCTCTACTGTTGCATATTGACCGACGACCCGGCCGGGCTGTCAAAATAGGAAATGCACCTGTGTAAATAACAGATGCATCCGGTTGAGGAATAGCAGAGTATAACCTTGACCGTGGATGGGTTGAATGAGTGCAATTTGTGACGCCCACAAGAAGAAGGTACTATTTACCAACCCCTCCGCTCGGGCAGGATATGACACAAGGTCAATTTTTAAGCGGAGTTTAACAGGTTTGAATTCAGAGTTTTCCTTCTCCTAGACTAGTTGCCTCACCAAGGCTGAAGAACCACAAGAAGGTGGGCGTTGAACTATTATATAACTCAGCGCACAGGAAATTCAATCAGTTTGGAGATCAGACCAGTTGGGGATCAGACGAGTTAGAGATAAGATGCGGTAGAGAAAACCAGCACCCAGAAAGGCTGGGTCCCAAGGCCCCCAGTTGAGCAGCCCATGAGAACGGGAAAGAAACGCGGTTATGGCCAATAGAGTGGGGTCAATATGTTATAGTTCTGTTCGGTCTCCAACTCCCTCTCACACACAACCCTTTCAATAAAGTGAGAGGTATATTTTTCTAAGAACTGTGTCGTCGTTATGATCTTGCATGCATATGAGTATACCACACAACTCCTTTCTCTGGATTACTCCACTTTACCCACAACCCTTACCTTATAACGATGATTGGCAAGCAAGGTGGCATCAAAAAACATTTTTTGAATCTTTGGTATGACTTGACCTTGGAATAAGCCTCGGTCTACCGGGCCATTGGTGAACACTCTACTCACAAGACCAGCAATTATTTTTTGTGAAATTTATTTTGTCATTATGAGAAAATCATTTCGATTTAATTATAAAATGTTTCAGGTTATAAAATGACCGTGAGAATAAATCTATAATTACCAAAATATTAATTTTTCTTAATCTGATAAACTGCTTTGAGATATTTATCGGGTTTAATTGAGTCAAATTTTTTTGGCCCACGAAAAATCTCAAATAAAATTCTATTTTTTAAACGTCAAACAAAAAAATATTACATGCAACTTTCTACTTTTGCAATTTTAATACACGATTTTTCTTTTTTATCATTATCAATGCATGGAGATAGCACAGATCCCTTTGATCGTCTCTCGCTATCCGTCCCTATCAGTGGATGTAAGTAAGTTTTGGGTTTCGGCAAATGCAGGTGCGTCCATCTGTAGGAGTCCATAAGAGAACGCACCATAAGAATTCGTCGTTATTTCTCCAGCAATGCCCTACATGTGGGGCTTGTCTTGAAGAGTTTTTGAGATGAGAGGTATGTGGCCGTACAACTGCTGTTTACAAAGTTCTGATTCCAGGATTTATTTACAGCAGTCCTCAGCCTCCTTGTCTATTCACCATCATGTTTTTTCTCCAAGCGTTTCGTTAAAGTCCCAATGGTGCAGCCATACAGTAGTGCTTACACAGCTACAACTTTGAAGAATTCCTGTTTTATTTTAAACGAGAGATCAGATTTCTGTATGCTCATTATACGGTCCGTTTTTTTACTATGGGTGTGTTGACATCGCTTTCAGCTGAAGAGATATTGCTACCGAAGTAAATGAATTGGTCCACTAATTTCAGTGGCCTGCCGTTTATTTGTCGCTGCCTCCCACCAGACACGACTTGACACAAGGTCAAAAGCCCGAAGGCCAATTAAAGTGGGGATAAAGGGGAGGGGAAGGTCGGGAAGGAGCCGAGACTCGAACCCTGCTTGTCTGTGCTGCTCATCGGCTCACTTAGTGCAATGTGAGCCTGATGAGGCAAGCAGTTTCACGAACCCAAATGTGGGTCCGGGCACGTATGCCAGTTTGCGGCTTAAACTAGACGCTTGGTCTAGTGCCGTACAAGGGGGACAAAGGAGACAAAAAATGCAGCTCGCCCACCCGAAGGTAGCCTAGTCGAAACTAGGTGCCTAATTAAAGGCCCCAAGTCTGCCATTGTTCCTTTTCCAGGGCCACGCTCCGGACCGAAGTCCAAAACAGGCCCCGGGGCGTTCGCCAAAAAAACGAGCCGGTGTGGCTAGCCATTCAATAAAGGGTTGGATCTATCTGGATTAAAATACGTAGAGCCCAATGCCTCTCACTTCCTACTCCCAGTTATGCTGTAGAGATTCGGCGTCGTCTGCAAGAAAAAATGGTTCTGCTAGATATTATCTGTTTCTTGTCTTTTTTTTTTATGTAGACGTGTATAATAATATGAGTGATAATTAATAATATTAATTATTTTATTCGGTAATCAATTGTATTAAGTATTATATTGTTCAATTTGGTTAAATGGTAGATTGCTCAGAGATCTTTTAGCGGAAGTGCACTTATCATTAAAGTCAAAATGTGTACACAGGCATGCGTGAACGGAAGGATACAACAATCATTTTTGTCTTAATAAGGATCTTGAACTGGAAATGAAAACTAAGCAAAGTTCAAATGAGGCTGCGAGATATGTTTGACTGAAATCATCGTATTTGACGACATATGAAGTGACCTTTTTTTTAATTAAAATATCTTTTAAAATTCCACTGCGTCTAATATGCCACATGTTGGTTTAAAATTCACGATAGTAAGTCGAAAGTATCTACCAGACAACTCCAATTAGCTTAGACTTTATGGTAGCTTTCATATTCCTGTTGTCATTATTTAAAAGGGTATTATGCCTATTAAAAGAGTTATCATTGATAATACTCATTATATTAATTTCATCACGTTTAATATTTGTACTTTTTTTCTTCTTCTTTTTGATTTGACCTGCGGAAATTGGGATGCGTCTTATATACCCGTGAAACTTATAGTATATAAAATATGATGCAATGAAATGATGTCACACCGAGGGTTTAGGCTGATGAAATATTTAATTTTAGAATATATACACAATTTTGATAATTTGAAGATTGAGTCAATTGAGATTCACAGAGCAGTTGATTGGTTTGGTTTGGTTTCTTTGTTTAATGGCATATCAACTCTTTTTAGGTTATTTAATGCCAAAGCCATTCTCCTAGAAGAACAGTAGTGGTACTATTTAACCCATAGCTGGGAGGATAAGGGGGTTCATACCTTTCCCAAGGGTATTTGCCCAAAAGTGAACGTAATAGCTCGACTGGAGTACGAACTCGCGTACTACGATTCCGCAGTCCATCGCTTTAACCATTACACCACGAGGACACACCCACAGAGCAGTTGAGTTTAGGAATGAGTTGAGATGGGACGATAAGACGGATTGGTCAGAGTGTGACACTATGTGGGTGGTCCGCTAAGTAGACGATCCCTTTGTCTGTCTTAGCGCGAAATCAAACAAAGAGCTTAGAATCGAGATCTCCGACGAGACTGGAAGTGGGAAAAAAGGCAAGTTAAGGAGAAGAAAAAACTCCTAATTCAGACCAGATTTACCTCGTTTAAAATTGTTCTTGTGTCTCATACTGCTCAGGTCAGAGGGGTTGGGTAAATAGATATGCCCTCCTGTATAATTCTACCATTGTTTCAAATAATAAATTCTTACTAACAGTGGTTACTGCATGTGGCTTCCTTCATATATACCTAACAAGAGTAAAACTCGTGTGTCGGTTGACACTAAAAATGAGGTCTTTAAAATTTAATACATTATATCTTTCTCTTGCTGAGTCTTAGAGATTAGATTGGTTTCGTTGTTTAATGGCATATCGACCTTTGTAGGTTATTTATGCCAAAGCCATTCTGAAGAACAGAAGTCGTGCTATTTACCCCATAGATAAGAGGATAAGGGGGTTCATACCTTTCCCAAGGGTATTTGCCTGAAAGTGAACGTAATAGTGCGCCTAGAGTACGAACCCGCTTACTACAATTCCGCAGTCCGTCGCTTTAACCATTACGCTGGGTCTAAAAGAAATTTAACAGGGACAAAGATCAAATAAAGAGATTATGACTTCCCATCAGGAAAAAGAAAAATTCGGACGCGTAGTCACAAAAAAATAACACTTACTTTATTATTACAGTTGATAGGTCCCTTTAGAGTGGTTCCAAAAGGAGGGGGAGTTAAAGTAATATTCTCAAGTCAACGAAGAAAAATCTATTGCTTAACTTATCGTAGCTCACCCCCGAGTAGAGCTGGTGACAGATCACGAATTGACTCTTTTTCAGTAATCCTCGACTTTCATATATGATTGTTTTTCGTATCTAGCGATAGAGCTTTTGTAATTTAGCCTTTGTTATCATTCACACAGTCTGGGAGCAGATTCAGTGTTGATTATACTATGTATTGGGCGAAAATATATTTCAAATATTCTTTCAAATTAGGGTTTATAGGAAATTTAGTCTTTATCAACAGATTTCAAACTCGCACAAGTCTATGAAAATATGCCCTGATATACCATCATGCACCACAGGTAAAATGATTTGTTGAGAAAATGTAGTCAGACACTTAAACCATACGCTGAATTTTATCGAGTCAATTATGGAGGAACAAAATGAAAAAAAAGGCCGATTTCTACAAAAGAATAAAAAGATGCAGTGTATAATAAAGTCAAAGTTGATAAAAAAAATATTAGTAAGAAAAAACTGCCGAACGATTGGAGAATGATTCTAAAGGGATTCCACAAAAAATATCAACTACAGCTTGAAAAAAATAGACAGAAGCAAATAAAAACAAAAAAATTGAAACGATACTAAATAAGAGAAAAAAAAATGAACTGTTATCTGTAGACACAAAAATGTGGACTAAAACTAATACATAGATTAGTGTATTAAATGTACATCTATCTTAATTTTATTTTAGACTTTTGCTTTTCTTTCTCAATGCATGAAGAGAGCATTTATCTTTGAGAACATTTTTCTTTTGTAGAAAAAAAAACTGTCCTGCGATTGATTGTGCAATGACTAATCACAAAAACCAATCGTCATCTCTGCGTTGACTGCACGAAATTATCTCCTCTTTATTCTCTCTTTCCAATTCCTATGAGACTTTCCTTTTTTTTTTTTTTTTTTTTTTTTTTATATTTTTGCCATTATTCTACCAATACCCGTCTCGCCTCTTATATTTTTATCGATTCTGTCCATAACGTTGTCTTCAGTTATAACTCGTAGTTTTTTTAATAAAATTGTGTTGTAATTTTCAACTGATAAAGCACAACTTTTTCCTATTTTTCATTCTCTCAAGCAAGGCAATGAATAATACATGTCTTTTTTCGTGAAATATTAGGTGAAGTTGCTTTGTCAGTCATTCCTTCTCAAAGTAGAACCATTTTTCTTTGATTTCTTCTCGTATGATTTTTATTCGCAGTATTTGTTGCATCGTCCCTAATTCGAAATTAGTTACCTGTTGTAAATATCGTACTTATGAAAACTTAATTTGTAACGATAAATATTTTTTTTTCGAGGAAGCGACAAAATCACTTTTACAATCTATGATTCACAATCTTGTAATAGAGAGTTTTCGCTCGTCAAAAAATAATAAATAGATATTAATGATAGGTAAAACACTTACGTAATACATATTCCTATTTACCAACCCCTGCGCTCGGGCAAGGTATGGCTCGAGGTCAATTTTAAAGCGGAGTTTAACAGGTTTGAATTCAGAGTTTTCCTTCTCCTAGACTAATTGCCTCACCAAGGCTGAAGAACCCAGTCTGTCCTACTATTTACCCATAGCTGGAGGGAGAATAACTGGATTCATACCTATCCCAAGAGTATTAGTGCTATGTGAAATGCAGTCAGTATCGTTCAGGATTTGAACTCGTCTCGCCGTGTCCATTTCCTACGACGATAACCATTACACCACGGGCACCTCCCATTACCACTTAGGTAATACATATCATGCTGCAATGTTAAGACTTTACTAATACAATTATTTTTTAGTACTTCTGTTTTGGCTTTGTTTTTTAGAAAATAAAAATTGAATCAAGAGTAAAACTAATGCATAGGTAGATGAAAAGTTTGTTTAATTTTTATTTATTGCGGACTTTTTGTCCTCATCTTGGTAAAAAAAAAAAAAAAAAAAAAAAAAAAACTACCAATTTGAGGACAAAAAGCCCACAAGAAATAAAAATCAAATTCTCAGATTAAGAAGCCTCATCTCAAAATGATTCCAATTAAAGACAATTACAATTTTAAAAAAAAGAAAAGTTTGTTGTTTATTTATTTATTTAACCAATTCACTAACTAGTAAAAGAAGCATTTATTTGCAATAATCCTGAGTTGTGGCTTTGAATTCTGAGACTTCACAACCACAAAATATGCCAGATCCACTAAGAAATTAATTGTTGCTTTCAATCTTGAATAGAAGCATCAATATCGTCATGGGTCATTGTAACAGCAAGTGAATAGAAAATTATAATACGTCAAATGAATCTTTTGAAAATTAACTTTAAATCTAATTAAAAAAAAAAAGCACATCCCACGAGTTGCAAAACTTTGCAGGAGCCCGTGGTGTAATGGTTATCATCTTAGGAAAAGGACACGGTGACACGAGTTCAAATCCTGGACAAAACTGATTGCATTTCACATAGCACTAATACCCTTGGGAAAGATATGAATCCAATTATTCTCCCTCCAGCTATGGGTAAATAGTAGGGCAGACTGGGTTCTTCAGCCTTAATGAGGCAACTAGTCAAGGAGAAGGAAAACTCTGAATTCAAACCTGTTAAACTCCGCTTAAAACTTGGCCTTGTGTTATATCCTGCCCGAGCGGAGGGATTGGGTAAATATGATAACGTTGGAAAACATCTTGTAAATAAGCTGCCTCTAACGGTTAATTTCCTTTAATTCTTTGTTGCCCAGTCGGCTGGGGCTGTAGAATACAGATAAGAAATCCCCTTCCTCAATTAGTGTCTTCGATAGGACACTAAACAATCTAACGGTGAGGTTCCAGTGATGCAGGTGCTTTGAGGAATGCGGGGCACCCCTTCATTTCCATTGCTCCCAGGTCCACTCTGGCCCGTGTGGTTGAACCCGATATGGCCCTATCTTTAGGTTGAATAGAACTGCATACTTATGGTAAACTGTATTGTTTGTCAAAACTGAAGAGCTGGAAATTAAAATTTTTTTGACAATTAAACTGTACTTACATTTAAACTGCGTACTTATGCAAAAATGAATTGTTTGAAATGGAACTATTTTTGACATTAAAACTGTACAAATACTAAACTGAATTGTTTAACATAGAACTGTTTTGACATTTAACTATGTGTGAAGAAAATCTGTACTTATACTAAACTGAATGAGCTGATTTAGAACTGCTTGATTAAATTGAATAGCTTGAAATAGAAATTTTTTTCACAATTAGACTGTATTTACATTTAAACTGTGTACTTATGCTAAACTGAATTGTTTGAAAAAGAACTATTCTTATAAAAATGGATTTGGTGTTAAATAACCTACACAGGTTGATATGCCATAAAACCCAACCAACCAACCATTTAACTCTTGGAGTAGTCAAGTCTCTTTTAAAGATACAGAGTTTCTTAGAAGAATTAGAATTACCCCCACTCAGAAATAAATAAAAAAGCAATGAAAATTTAACAACTCAAAATGAAATAATTGTCGAAGATATGTCAGTTTACTGTCTCGCTTTTGTGCCAGTCTGTCATCAAAAGTGATGGTTTAAAGTCTTGATCTATTTCAGCATTCGAACTGTCTCTATCAGATTTTTGATAGCTGTATCGTAATTTGTGAGTGCATATGACGGATCATATGATCTTTATCTTGGTTATTTTCCAGCACGTGACACATTTATTGTAGAGAAAGTAGACTAAACTCGTTCTCAGCCTCCAATACTTGAAATCAATCACAAGAGACTTTCAAATTTCTTTTATTTCTTTCTTTCTTTCTTTAATGGCATATCAACTCTTTGTAGGTTATTTAATGCCAAAGTCATTCTCTTAGAAGAACAGTAGTGGTACTATTTAACCCATAGCTGGGAGGATAAGGGGGTTCATACCTTTTCCAAGGGTATTTGCCCGAAAGGGAACGTAATGGCGCGACTGGAGTACGAACTCGCTTACTACGATTCTGCAGTTAATCTCTTTAACCATTACACCACGAGGACACCCCTTCAAATTTCGCCCCTGGGTACAAACGTAAACGCTGTTCGACCCTACGATTAAAGGCGGAAGTCCTCGTGTAATATAACGGACGGGCGCCGCCATTACATTGCAGCGGTCTCAAGAACATTCTAGGACATCAGCTGTCATCAGTCATTGGGTACAAAGTTCTGACGATCAAAAATGTCACGAACCTCGCTCGTGCAGGCAGAGTGACCTATAGAATTCAAGCGTGATTTTAATATAATCACGCGCGAACTTTCATGTATTGCACTATTGTTCCACTGGTGACCATCGAACTTTCGGGAACCTTCGAATTGATTCCATCAAATCGCTATATAAGAAAATCAAGTAGCGAGATTTTAGCAGTTCAAGACAGGTTTTCAAACAGGTTTCAACAGAGTTGCACGCCGCCCGACCCATGTCATACCCCAGCCAGTTATAGCAATCCGACTGATATGATAAGTATCAACAGGCCGACGATACTAACGCCGCCGTCATCGACAAGAAGTGGAAGGTGAAGTGCGCGGTGGGAAAGAGTGATAGAGAAAGAAGATGTTTGATAGCGATTAAAAAAAAAGAGAAGGTGAGGAAGAACGCTATTGGACGAACTTTTTTAACAACAGTCCGCTGTAATCCCCAAGAATAAAAGCGACTACTATTTTCTTCCTTGAGATTCAAGTTTTGAGTGTTTCTTTTCTGTGAATTCATTTCTTTTTGACACAACGTTTTAATTTTTTTGGTCCTATGCTACACTCGTCATAGAGTGGCATAGTAGCTTACCTGTTGGACTGTAGAGGGTTCAAACTACAGTCGTGGTAGTATGTTCCCTTTCGAACAAATACTCTTGGAAAAGGTATTAATTCCTTTAACCCTCGAGTTATGGGTTAAAAAATAGGACAACTGTTATTTTACGAAGATGTCTTTGGAATTGAATACTCCATCATACTTGACAATCCATTAAGCCCCATCCCTAAAAAAAAAAGAAGCCGAAATCATATACATACATATACTGAAGGATATGAAAATTGCAGCTTTTTGAAGGACGTTACCTATTTTGGCCTTGATTCAGCATTGCATATACCCTGATTGTTGATCATGTATCGATTCTTTTCGAATCTGTGCAGTTATTGATCCAGCTATTTTATCTATATATTTAATCATGCGCCTTTTGAAACATATCAAGGAGGTCGCAATTTTATTTTCCATCAATGTTGGTATATATGATATGCATTATACATATTTGGGGCAGTGATTTTTGTTTTAGATAAGTATAGTAAAAAATAAGTGTATAAATGTTTCAAGAGAGTTTGCAAAATATTTTGGTTATAATCAACATTTATTTTCGAGGATATATATATATATATATATATTGTCATCCACAGACAGACTGTTTCGTTGTATCACAACTCTTCAGTGTGGCTAGACAGGCTAGATTCCCGAAGCCTGGATCAAAACCTGGCGGACTGGAACGCCAATCCAAGATTCTACCACTCAGCCACGAAGAAACCAGCGCAAGAGAAGGAAGTTTAAAGTTTATTACATTTGTTTTGTTTACAAATATCCGCTTAACGGCGACCGAGAGCTCAATACATTTGAAGAGCCTTGCTTTAGGCTGTATATATATATATATATATATAGATAGATTGATAGATAGATGGATGGCCGCCTATGTCTTTAGGAAAGTAATGTTTATTAATTTACTCCCCCAGATGTCGTTGGAATGATTAATTTAAGTTTTTGAAGTATTTGTTTTCGTAGGAATGTTTCACGTGAGAGAGGATGTGATTTTGAAAATCTAACTTGTCAATTTTTTATGGTGTCATAATCATGGATTATGACAGATATCAGTTTGGGGCAATGTGTTGGGCACTTATTAATCTTTTTTTTTTAATACCATCGAAATATATATTAATGTAGCTTTACTCTAGTAATTGATGTGTTAGTAGATCTGATTTTAGTAGGGATATACTGATTTTAAGGATACATTTCCACACTAGACGGAACCTCTCTGAAACTAGTAGACAAATTCACCTACCTAGGAAGCAGTATCTCATCAACCGAAAAAGACATCTACACGCAGCTAACGAAGGCATGGACAGGTATCAATGAGCTATCGATCATACGGAAATCAGACCTAACCGATAAAATGAAACGCAGTTTCTTCCAGGCAGCGGTCGTGTCCATACTACTGTATGGATGCACCAGTTGGACGTTAACAAAACGGCTGGAGAAGAAGCTAGACGGCAATTACACAAGAATGTTGCGAGCAATATTGAACAAGTCCCTGCGGCAACACCCCACAAAGACACCAACTATACGGCCACCTGCCTCCCATCATGAAAACTATACAAGTTAGACGAACCAGGCATGCAGGACACTGCTGGAGAAGCAGGGAAGAGCTCATAAGTGATATATTCCTATGGACCCCCACATATGGCCGAGCAAAAGAAGGACGGCCAGCTCGAACATACATACAGCAGCTATGTGAGGATACAGGATGCAGCCCTGAAGACCTGCCAGAGGCGATGAACGATAGGGAAAAGTGGCGAGAGAGGGTCAGGGATATCCGTGCTAGTGGCACGACATGATGATGATGATGATGGATACATTGGTTGATATACACACAATTTGCTTAATAGAGCCGTCTGATCGTCATAGAGACTGAAATCAGCGACCTGAATTTGAATCGTAGATATAGCTATTTGCGTTTACTTAAAGTTAATGACTTTGGGAAAAGTATCAATCCATCTCTTGTCCTGACGCCTATGGGTAAATAATAGGGAAGAATGAGTCTTGATTAGGCAACAATTCTTGGAGAAAGAAAACTAAATCCAAATCAGCATTACTACACTAAAAGACTGACCTTATATCATAATCTGCCATTTGCCGAGAGGTTTCGAAAAACATACAACTTTCACTTGCCGATAAGGGACATAATAATCCAGCCTCTCCGTACATGCAGGCTATGACACAGGGGCAATTTCAAAGCGGAGATTTAAATACAGTTTTCCTTCTTCTTGACTCCTTACCATTCCATGGTTAAAGGGCTCATACCATTTTCCCTATCGGTAGAGAGAGGATTCAGACTTTTCCTAATGGTATTAACACTATGTAAAATGCAAACAACCTCGTTCAAGATTTGAAATCGGGTCGCCGTATCCACTTCTCACGATGGTAATTATTAGATAAGTGTTGTGGGCCAGTAAAGGGTCCGGAAGAAAGACGCAAACTCAGGTTTACGTGGAACAAAGTCAATTAACGAAAGTATAATACAACGTAGGTTAAAAAGGTGTTGCATGTCGGTCTGACAGCCAAAGTGTTAGGCTGGGATTAACTTCACCACCGAGATGAATATTCTACCGGTATTAATAGCAACAGGAAAAGTTTATTACAGTCCGCAGGTTGGGTACCAGAACAATAAGTGAGATAATCACCAAAAAAGAACGGCTGTGTTATAACCAACAAAGAAGTTGTTTTTCTTTTTTAATTTTTTTAGTAGAACTGATAAATGATATAAATTTGGTGTTGTGGGTTTTTTTCCCGAACTACTTGAAACAGTAAAAATAACATTAAACGTTTTATAATTGATATTTCATACTAAATATTTATTACGATCGACAGATCCTTGTGGGTGTCCTCGTGGTGTAATGGTTAAAGCGATGGACTACGGATTAGTAAGCGAGTTCGTGCTCCAGTCGCGCTATTTCGTTCACTTTCGGACAAGTACCCTTGGGAAAGGTAAGAACCCCCTTATCCTCCCAGCTATGGGTTAAATAGCACTACTTCTCTTCTTCTAGGAGAATGACATTAAATAACCTAATAAAGGTTGATATGTCGTTAAACAAAGAAACCTAATCAACAGATCATGGGCCCATGTATTAAAGCTTATTGAATAACCTACCGATATAGTTATACCGATATTTTTTTCATCATATATACCCAACCCCTCCGCTCGGGCAGGATATGACACAAGGTCATTTTTTTAAGCGGAGTTTAACAGGTTTGAATTCAAAGTTTTCCTTCTCCTAGACTAGTTGCCTCACCAAGGCTAAAGAACCTAGTCTGCCCTACTATTTACCCATAGCTGGAGGGAGAATAATTGGATTCATACCTTTCCCAAGGGTATTAGTGCTATGTGAAATGCAATCAGTCGGGGATTTGAACTCGTGTCGCCGTGTCCACATCCTGCGACGATAACCATTACACCACGGACACCTATTTTATGTATAACATGCACACTCACCCGTAACTTTGGACGTCTGAATTTGGAAAAAAAAATCTTGTGTATAATACGAGTTTGTAGCCACTAAGTTTACGCAAGATTTAGTATTTGTTCAAATTTTATCAGTTGTATTTATAAAAAAAAAGAATATATATAGTTTTAGAATTAAAATTTAAAAAGATTTACACATCGTATAATGTGTCCTTTAAAGTACGTGGCAGAGTCCCTGGGGCAAAATGGTTTAAGTTCTGGCCTCGAGTAAACAAGTTCGAAATCCAGTTTTGTCATAACGTTTACTCTCAGACTAATACAATTATGAAAGGTAACGACATCCTTATCCCCACTGGGTTTAATAGTATCACTGCTGTTCTTCTAAATTTTGGCTTAGATGGCTTTGGTATTAAATTACCATCGAAGTTTAATTATTGCAGTAAACAAAGAAATCCAACAACCATTAAATTTATGAATATGAAAAAGAAAAAACATTACACCTTATTTAACATGGCATGTATTTATTGAGATAGTGGCATCAGCCTCGTTCTAGAACTGAGCTCGTAGATCAAAGTCGATTTTTGTGAGCATGTTCGCACCCCCTAAACCTCACGTAACTATCTCACAGTTGTCTACCTGAAACCTACTTAGTGCTTCACTCTTTCGAAATTTCTATTGCTTTTTTATTTATTCATCTATCTATTACTATTTTTAAAATGAATTCTCGTTTCTTCAGTTACATTTGCTCACTTCAACGACTGTCTTCTTTCATGCTAATCGTTACTCGTCTGACTACCATACATTTCCAAGCCGACGCCTTTTGTGTCTGTTTCCTGTTCGTCTGCATAGCATCGCCTTGAACTGTAAGAGACTGTCAGTCGACTGAGAGAAAAGAGGCATATGACAGCCAACTACAAGAGATTTAACAATTGCAAACGAGTAAATAAATGAATGTGAGAAAGAAAAAGTTCGCTGCTTCAATCCGTCTACCTTTATCCCATATCCTTCGACCACCTACAATTTCTAATGCAATCCTTTTCTTTATCTTCTTTTCGTGCACATATAGTCTGAATCTTTTTGATTTCGTATATTTTTTTCATTTTATGATTAACTGATCAGAAATTTGTCGGCATTTGATTGGTATATGTAACATTATAAAAAGTGTAAGATCCCAATAAATCATGGTGTACAAATCGTATCTATAAATACTTGTCTAAAATCTTTCATTAAATATTCGAGATGAAGGCATTAAGAGATTTCACGCCCACTAAGATAAGTAAAGTTTCAGAATCCAGCAAAGAAAAGTAAAGCATATATGTTCATATAAGCATGGTTATAATGGAATGTATTTGGGAGATATTTATCTATGTTATGTAAAAATAAGAAAGAGTCTGAGCTGCTGTCACATACAAAAATCGGGTCTTCTAATTTGAGATTTAAAAAACTGCCAATGGCTTGCTGTGTCCTGGGCGATACATTCCACCCAGTGGACATACTGCAGTTTTGTAGTTTTCAGGAGTGTGGACACACTAGTTCATTGCCTTTACTTCAATATCATCTGTAGCTAAAAAATGTAGTACCTGTTTGGGTACCGTCTACGTGATCGTTGAAAAATTATCATTGTTTGAAATTCTTGAACCCATAGAATTGTGTTGAAACAAATGATTATAATCACTATATCATTATCATCATCATGTCGTGCCGCTAGCACAGATTACCCAGACCCTCTCTCGCCACTTCTCCCTATCATTCATCGCTTCTGGCAGGTCTTCAGGGCTACATCCCGTATCTTCACATAGCTGCTGTATGTATGTTTGAGCTGGTCGTCCTGCTTTTGCTTGGCCATATGCGGGGGTCCATAGGAGTACATCACTGATGAGTTCGTCCCTGCTTCTCCAGCAGTGTCCTACATGTCTGGTTCGTCTAACCTGATTAGATTTAGTGACTGGAGGCAGGTGGCCGTATAGTTGGTGTCTTGTGGGGTGTTGCCGCCAGGACTTGTTCACTGCTATATGGAGGCACTACTGTTGTATACATACCGACGCAGTAATAAACGGCGAGTGAAGACTTCTTTAACAAAATATACCTCTCACTTTATTTGTAAGGGTTCGAAAGGGTTGTGTGGGGTTCTACTATGAGAGGGAGTTGGAGATCGAACGGAAACTGCAATATCTTGACCCCCACTCTCATGGCTGTCAACGTTGTGTCTTTCTCGTTCCCCTGATGTTCAACCGGAGGCCCAGAGGCCCACTCTGCTGGGTGATAGCTTTTTTTACTGCATCTTATCAGCATCTTCTCTGGACCCCAATTCATTCGGGGTCCCCGAGCCCCTTCGGTCTGGTGTGGCTTTCGTTACCACATCTCGTCTATAACTCCGCCCGTTCTCTAACTGCAACTGTCTTGACTTCTGTCTTGACTGAGTTATATAATAGTTCAACGTCTACTCGATCTTTCAAATCGCATGTTTGATCGTCATCAAGCGGAAATAACTGCCATGCAGTTCTCAGGTCACTCTCTTCTGGTGCATCAGTCTATGAGTGTACCATGGGAATTTTTTTACCTCGTCCCATTTCGTCTGCCAATTTCCGCCCACGCGATTTCCTCTCATAACTGCCATTAGAATGTGTCACCTCCTTTCGGTGTATCACCTTGGAATGGCATTTTTGGCCGGGTCGAAGGCCAGAATACAACACTACTTGGACGCTAACTAAACGGCTGAAGAAGAAGCTAATCACTATATAGAAATCATTATTTGAAACAATATAATTCATTTAGATTTGGTTGGTTGGTTTTGTTTTATAGCATATTACGCCTTGTAGGTTATTTAATGCCAGATCTTGTTTATACATTGATATATTATCTACATGATTAATAAACATATCTTGTTGATTATATGTTTAGTTACATTTGAGCTCATTTTTACTTACAGTTAAATGGTTTCAAGTATTGCTATGTAACAGTAACAATTTAACATCAGTCATTTGTTTGCACATGTCTAAAGAGATATACATTTGTCAGTAACTTGTTTGAAGGTCATTTGATTTTGTTATGTGTTAGCATTACTTTGTTTTCAGACTAGTATTGCTTCTGTTTCTTCACAGTTAAACTATTTTAGTTATTGCTATCTAACACAAATAATTCTATTCAATATTAATAAAACCTGGTCGTCGGCCAAATGAGTAGAATATTCGCTAATGGTCTGGAAGACCGGGGTTCAATCCCATGTCGAGTCATACCAAAGACTCAAAAAATGGTACTTGATGCCGCCTTGCTTAACACCCAACATTATAAGATAAGGATCAAAGGTAAAGTGAAACAATCAGGGGAATCGAGTAGCGCCCTCCCCCTACACCTAGGTGTAGTAGCAATTGGAAAGGGAACCTTCGGGTCACCCTCGACTACTGTCACCAAATTTACTTTTACCGGACCTTTGCATAATGAGTAGGGTGTTCACTAATGGTCCAGAAGACCGGTGTTCTATCTAAGGTCGAGTCATACCAAAGACTCAAAAAATGGTACTTTATGCCGCCTTGCTTTACACTCAGCATTCTAAGGTAAGGATCAAAGGTAAAATCCAGAGAATGGAGTTGCACCCTCCCTATAGCTATTGAAAAGGGAGCCTTCGGCCCCCCCACCACTACGGTCGCCAAATATATTCTATTGCTTTTGTTTCTACACAGTTAAACGCTTTCAATTATTGCTTTCTAACACCAATAAATCTACTCAATATTAATCGTTTGTTCACTGTTAGGGAAGTGGTTATAGTTGGCGACAGTAGTCGAGGGCGACCAGAAGGCTCCCTTTTCAATAGCTACTACACCGAGGGGTATGGGAGGGCGCTACTCCTTTCACTGAATTGCTCTACTTTACCCTTGATACGTACCTTGTATTGCTGAGTATTAAGCAAGGAGGTATTAAGTACCATTTTTAAAGTCTTTGGTATGACACGACCTCGGATTAAACCCAGGTCTCCCGAACCATTGTTGAACACTCTACCCGCTAGACCAATGAGCCGGTTGTGGTTATAAGCATTCAATTTTATTACTTCATTCGTACACTGGTAATATAATGGCCGAGGGATTTCGTTTTATGCCTTTGGGTTTAGTTAGACTGAGAACCTTTCGACTCAGTGCATGGGGTACTTAGGTGCAACATTAACACAGGTGTTCACGTGCGTGCGTGACCGGAGCGGACGGGTCACTCAGAGACCTCACAATAGCCCAGATGGGAAACGGGGTTACAGTGTGCGGGTGACGTCACGCACTGGAAGCGCCCGGAGGATTTTGGGAGATTTTGAAAAAGTCAGTTGAGTTGAGAACTGGACACAGAACGAGAAGGGTTGACTTTCGCTTGCTCGCGGATGCCTTGGGCAGGTGCCACACGAGATGAGTGGGGGCAGATGAAAAAGTCAGAATAGAAGGAATGTGTATCTCACTCCTTATGTCGAAGAACCTTTAAACTCAAAGGTAATAAAAAGTTTCGTACCTGAACTGAGAAGTCGTTACGTGTTTTTCGAATTTCGAGATCCTGTGTTCTATGTATATATCATCATCATCATCATCATGTCGTGCCGCCAGCACGGATATCCTTGACCCTCTCTCGCCACTTTTCCTTATCATTCATCGCTTCTGGCAGGTCTTCAGGGCTACATCCCGTATTTCCACATAGCACCAACTATACGGCCACCTGCCTCCCATCACGAAAACTATACAAGTTAGACGAACCAGACACGCAGGACACTGCTGGAGAAGAAAGGATGAACCCATCAGTGATGTACTTCTATGGCCAAGGAAAAGCAGGACGACCATGTATATATATATATATATATATATAAGAACATTATACGTCCATTTCGCATATCCATATCAGGCAATGGTACACACAGGCAAACGGTTCCACTTATTGCTATGTTTTACCAATAATTCAATTTAGACATAGACTTAAAGAGTTTTAAGTAATGCTACTAAACACTAATAATTCTGTTCAGTATTACTCAATCGTTTGAAAACTGTTAAATAGTTCCAACTTTTGCAATGTATGGCTAACAATTTAATAAAACATCAGTTATTTGTTTACATACAGTTAAATGATCAAAGAGTTTTTTGTCTGACAATTCGATTTGGCATAGGTCATTTGCTTGCTCTCAGTTAACGGGTCAAACGAACTGTTTGACCGTTATTTGAGCCATCGATAGGACCCTATCCAGTGCTTCAACTCCATGTCAGAGTGGACCTGGGAGCAGTGACAATGAAAGGGTACATCACATTTTCAAAAGCTCCATGTCTGAAACATTACCGATAGATTGTTTTGTGCATCTCTAAGACACTCGTTGGGAGAGTCTTACTTTTCTGCAGAGATGCAGTTTGTGTATTCAACAGAATGAGCTGAATTCATTTAGATTAATAGTATTAGATAAGAATACTTGTAATCGCAGAGGGAAAATGAAAGAAAAGAAAAGATAAGGAAAGACTTGGAACTTTTCTGAAGTCGGAAAAAATGTTGAACATGAAGGTGGCGATGACATTAATTGTGGTTCGTGCCATGGAACAGACCCCAAATTCCACCAAAAAGAAAACTGAGGAAAGTTAATGTTAAAAAAAGAACCAAGACCATGTAGACCCCACCTACTGTTTAGATTAACTAGAATACTTAGTAGAGTTTTCCAAAGCTGGGGAACTTGGACTTCAATGAAAACCACCAATTAAAACTTGCGAGCAAAACTCACATTAAGTGAAAATAATTATCAATATTTCACAAAATTATATGGTTTAAAGTATTCCTATGTAATTATAACAATGCTTTTACAAATTTCTTGCCCAGTCGGCTGGGAACTATCGAATACACTGACTGCACCTCTGCAGAGGGGTACCCCCACAACGAGTGTCCTGATAAGGGTCCCATCTCTGGGTTAAATAGAACAAAACCGTGTTTCTTTCACTATACTGATTTTTGCATTTAAACTGCGTATTTATGCTAAACTGAATTCTTTAAAATAGAACTGTTTTGACATTGGAACTGCGTACTTGTGCTGAACTGAATTGCTCGAAATAGAACTGTGTTTGACGTCTAAACTGTGTACTTATGCTGAACTGAATTATCTGAAATAAAACTGTCTGACATTTTAATCTGTGTATTGCCCAGTCAGCTGGGGCTGTAGAATACACTGACTGCACCTATGCAAAGGGGTAAGACCCCACCAACGAGTGTCCTGGATATGACACTAAACAATCTGATGGTAAGGTTCTAGCAGTGCTGGAGCTTTGGGGAATGCGGAGTACCCCTTCATTGTCATCGCTCCCAGGTCCACTCTGGCCCGGAGTGGTAGCACCTGATAGGGCCCTATCTATGGGTTAAATAGAACTAACAGCATACTTATGCTAAAATCAATTGAGTAAACTGAATAGCTTGAAATAGAAACGTTTTTGACAATTAAACCGTACTTACACTTAAACTGCATGCTTATGCTTAACTGAATTATTTCAAAGAGAACTGTTTTTCGACATTAAAACTGTATTTACACTTAACTGAATTATTACATATAACTTCTTGAATAGTTTGAAATGGAAATGTTTTTGACAATTAAACTGTTTTACTTATGCTAAACTGAATTGTTTTCAATAGAACAGATTATTTACATAAAAATAGATTTGGCGTTAAATACCCTACAAAGGTTGATATGCCATAAAACCCAACACACGAAACCAAACCAAACTTACAAATCTCTCTTAACCGTAAATGGGATCCTACCAAATATCACCATACCTAGTCAAAGTGGACCAAGAAGTAATGACAACTCCTCCGAACTATACTGGATGCAGTTCAATATCCTACCCAGAACACCATAGGTTATCTAAAATAAAAGTAAACTTTATAAATACCAAATGGTAAGAGGAGACAAGAGTTCGAATCTAACCGAGTAATATTTTTTTATTCGTGTTTTTAATGTGCTTTATTCCTAGTCGTCTTAGAAGTGAGTTATGATAAAAAGTAACTCAAATTATTACGAAAAATGATGATATAAATAAAAGATTAATAGTTGTAATGATTCTCTTCCTACTATTACAAAATATTTCATTGCTACCAATATCATAATACGTGGTAGGTTTAGACGTTCATTCATATCGGCTAACTACAGTAATCGGAGGCGAACAGTTAGTAATTTCAACAACTTTATGAGAGAAAATTTCTCTCGAGAATTCTTGTAATGCCCCATGTATTCTGTGACACATGAGACTGTAAAATGAGTTTCGATTTTACATCGATCTTCATTACATTGCACTTTATCGATGGTACCGAGATTCTTCTAAAGTCAGTTGGAACGCAAACATTGGTATTCTTACCACCTATGCTTACTCGGATGCAATACCACAACATGAACCCGTAATGAAAGGACATGATGTAGAATTTACTAAGTGTTCGAGGTCTACTTTACTTTTCCCGCCCTTTCTAGTCCCGAAATTAAGGGTAAAATAATTTGAAATGTTTATTTATTGAATTGGATAGAATCGGAATGAGGTTAGCTAAAAGGTTAGGCTGATGGTTGAAGAGAGAAGATTAATAGGCACTGAGGCAAAGAGTATTGCTGAAGAGGTGACAAATGTAAGTCGACGAGGAAAATCGATGCAAGTGCATGCAATACTTGGATAGCAGTGCCTGCAGTTGAATATTCATGAGGCGTGACACTGGATAAATAGCGGATGCATCTAGGCTGTTGCTGATTGTTTTTGCAACCGGCGAGGGCTATGAAATGAACGACGATTAAAAAGAGAATTTTCTTGATCGAATGACTAGAGAGATTGGACAAAAAGACTGAGAGAGTGGGGAAATAAAAAGAGAAGGCAAAGAAAATTTGAAGTGAAGAAAGAAAAGCTTTCACATGACTGAATAAAAAAAACAATGGTATCATCAATAAGTCCGTAGCCTAACCCTAAATAAATGCATTTTCCCCTCAAATTTGTTTTTCGAGAGATCTTTCATCTTAATACAATTATTCTCATACTTTTCTTGAAATCTCATAGATTAAACAATATACTTTGAAAATTTTAGGTCGAAATTCAGCTAATAAGAGTGTTGGGCTACGGACCTCTTGTTCCTACTTCGAAGATAAGGCAAAAGAGAAGTCATGGAGTGAGAAAGAAAGAGAAGAAAAGCAAGACAATTAGATGCTGGAACAAAATGAATGGTTTCTAAAAGCCAACAGGCAGTAAAGCAAGCGAGATAAAAATTAGATGCTTAAGATAAGCATTTAGAAATAATTAACTAGTGAATTTGAATTCCAAAGAAAGAGAAAAACGCCAAGAAGATAATAATAAAAATGGAGAATGCCAGTATACGTAGAAATAGAATGGCATCCAAAATAGAAAACTATAGAAAAAAAACTGTTCGAAGTTATATCGAAGAAAAATAGAGATATAGTAGACAAACAAACTCGAAAAGACACGTAGAATGTCCAGAAATTCAAGAATTTCTTCTAGTGCAAAGATAGAATTGTAACCATTATATATATATATATATATATATATATATAGTCATCCACAGACAGATTTGTTTCGTTCTATCAGAACTCATCAGTGTGGCTAGACAGTATCTTCCCGTAGCTGGGATCGAAACCCGGTCGATTCAAACGCCAAGCCAAAGCTTCTAACCATTTAGCTACGAGGAGATATTAGCTACGAAGTACATTTTAAACGGTTATGAATCACAATTACTATTGTTTACATACATCCGTTCAACGGCCGCCGAGATCTCAATTCAAATACGAAGAGACTTGCAAAGGCGCTAATGGCAACACGATCACTTCTTCGCTAGAGAAATCGACCCAACGGGGGTAAGGGAGTATATATATATATATATATATATATATATATATATATATATATAAGAGATACAAATCTATCTTTGTTCTAGAAGATATTCTGGGTATATATATATATATATATCAAATCTTGATGACTGTATGGATTTTCCCTGACATTTTCTAACTATCCGTCCCTATCATCCCAGTGCTGTGATTCGTATAAGAATTTGCTGGTCGATCAACACTGCCGTGTCAATCTGGACGACTCCATTAAAGAGCGCCTCTCATTAGCTCGTATTTACCTCTCCAACAGTTCCTGCATGTTTTCTTCGTCTTACTTAAATGGTTTGTGAGATGGGTGATTAGTGGCTGAACAACTGCTGTTTTGAGGGTGGGGTTTGTTCAAAACAACTTATCACATTCTTGCATAGCTTCTATTTAGCTTTTGCTCCACGGGTTTTGTTAGCGTCCAGGTGGTGCACCCATAAAGTATTACTGACACAGTCACAGTTTGGAAGAACTGTATTATTTTTTCGGTGAGATCATATTTCAATATGATTGATCACCTGTAAATAGTGGTCCCCGCCTTCACTAGGTGTTGATATCACTTTCAGTCGATAAGATTTTGCTGTCTATGTAGATCTACTAACTTTAGAGACTTTCAATTGAAAGTTGCCAGGGGATATAACTTTTTCTTGTTTAAAATTCATGAACTATGTTTTTATATGCGTCCTCAGAGAGGCTAAGACCACCTGCTGCTTCCTCCAAGCTCTGCAGTAGGTATTCTGCTTGGACAGGTGTATTTAAAAGAAGCGATTATTCCTCTGCTAAGTACATCTTTTATGGTTTCTGTGGGTTATCGTCTGTTTCATGCCTTTTTAATGAGCAATCATTGTCTTTTATTAGATCTATAGACGTTTAAAATACATAGTTTAGATAGGTTATTAGTATATATGGTACCAATGTATCTCCTTGCGAGTCTCCGGTGACAATATCGAAGAATTCACTACCACCTTCTGGTGGGTGAACCATTGCAATTATGAGCAGATCGTATATTCCATCATATCTCTATTTATGGAAAGGAATGTCTTGCAGGTATCGGCGAAAAAAGTGTTGCCTCGATGTTTTTACTCTTATTCCTTGAATAATTTTATAATTGGATAATCAAAATATTTGAAGTTGTGGATCTATTTCTCCGAACACCGTTCTGATTTTTCCTTAGAATTTTCTTGGTTTCTGGTTTAATACAATAAAGAAACTGGGCATGATGAAGCTTAGCTGTTATTGTGGTAAAAGTTATGCCTCTGTTGTTCCTAGTAATTCCGAGGTCGCCTTTCTCAGGTAATGAGAGGAGATCGCTTTTTATCCATTTCTCTCGTGTATTTTGCTAGTAGTTTTGAATAATCAGGGAATTATGTCAGATTTTCTTGCTTTTCATACTAATGGAGGTCTGCTGTTTTTCTGTTTTTTTTAATCATTTTCAATACTGCATCAATTTATCCTTTTGTAATCTGTTTTAGTCTATTGTCTAGTTAACTATAAATAATTTCTGGTAGATTATCATTATTTCCCGGACAATTCCAAGCAGATTGTTGAAATGTACTTTCTAGTTTTGTCATCTTACTTCTTGCATGTTTATCGTGACTGTCTATTTTCTTGTGAATTTCTTGATTTTATGGATTTGGCCATGAACGTATACTAATTGTTCTTTTTGGTATGAATCAGTTCTCTCCGGGCTTTCTTAAGCTTCTGCGCACTGGCATTTGTTGGGTTAATCTTATTTAGTAAGGATGTTTTTGTCACTATATGTGTGTGTGTGTGTGTGTGTAAAGTTGGAAGAAGCACTTTGCTCAACGGCTATCAAACACTTTATTTCTGATAGTGTTGGACACTTCATGCCTCGACAAGTTATCCATTTAGGACACCTTTGATGTTACAAAGGCGCCTCTGGTGGTGTAATGGTTAGCAAGCTCGACTAGCAAACCTACACGAGTGAGTTCGAGTCTCATTGGGTGCCCCTTTCATATGGCCTTGTGCCACATCTAAGCAAAAAGCTTAGTAAATTTCCACCTTTGATGTTACAACTGCGTTTGACGTGATTACTGGTTATCTTGCTTCGGTTTCGGCTTGGGTAATAGTCATGAAGACTTAGAAAGTGGTATTCGTGTTGTACAGGGCATTGGCAGCTCTAATACCATGATGTTCACATCTTTTAGGATCTTTTTATCTTCTAATTTTTATCTCTGAAAAGTTCTATGGCAAAGAAGGTGCAATGACATATGAAGAGCTGACCAGTGGGAAGCATGCAGTTATTTATTTACAAGTTGACGGGAAAAGTCTCATCCTAATATCGTTGTTGCTCTCCTATGAGAGTATCTAACCCATGTGGAGACTCTTGTAACTGTACAGCTCTATTTACAGTAACACCGCTCACCTTGCCTAATGTAAATAAGCTAGAAAGGTCCACTAAACATTGCCTGCCACCTCAACACTAGTTAATTTCTTGTTATTAATGACGGTTTAAGTCTTACCGGAAATAAATAAAATTATTCTTACAGGGCTGGATTGAATTTAATATCTGCAATTGGAATCTTAGAAATCCTTTAGATCGTAATTGTTTAAACCAACAAGAAAAAAGAATGACACTTGAGACAAAAGTGCTGCAAGGATTACAGATTGATTTTACCCTATTGACCAACCCCTCCGCTCGGGCAGGATATGACACAAGGTCAAGTTTTAAGTGGAGTTTAACAGGCTTAAATTCAGAGTTTTCCTTCTCCTAGACTAGTTGCCTCACCAAGGCTGAAGAACCCAGTCTACCCGACTGTCTACCCATAGCTGGATGGAGAATAATTGGATTCATACCTTTCCCAAGAGTATTAGTGCTATGTGAAATGCAATCAGTCTCGTGCAGGGTTTTGAACTTGTGTCGCCGTGTCCATTTCCTACGACCATAACCATTACACCACGGATACCTCTTACAGATTGATATCACCGTTCGTCTTGGAAACCTGACTCTCAGAGAAGGATCACCTGACAAAAGCATCATCAGGATATATCATCATTTGAATCGGAAAGCAAAAGGATGAACTGCAGAAAGAGTGTATTGAATATGCAGTTACTACGCTTGGAAAGTTTTTGGAGTTTCCTTCAAATGCTAATGATTGCATAATAAAACGACTTATCCAACTCCATTGTAGAAGATATGCGACTTTATTCTCTTTTTACGCCCCAACTTTCAAGGCTGGTAAGGACACTGTCATGACTTTTTATGAAGCCCTTCCTTCTACTATTGTCTCAACGATTATAAGTTGATCTTTTTTTTATTTTAGTGTACGCGTTTGCTGGGATTTTGAGATATAAATTGTGGTTGGTCGTTATGGCATTAGTTAAGTATATACAAATGGTCTGAAACTACGAAGTACATACGATAAGTTTCCAGGCCTTTTTCGTATGGACATTTAAAATTGTCGTAGACACTTGAAAATTCAGTATATTATTGCTATACATCTTATGATTTCTATTTCAAGCTATTCAGTTTAATCAAACAATTCAGTTTAGCATTAGTATGTCGTTAGTTCTATTTAAACCATAGACAGGACCCTATCAGGTGCTACCACTCTGAGCCAGGGTGGACCTGAGAGCGATAGCAATGAAGGAGTACTCCGCATTCCCCAAAGCTCAAGCATTGCTAGGACCTCACCATCAGATTGTTTAGTGTCATATCCAGGACACTCGTTGGCTGGGGGGTTTTACTCCTCTGCATAGGTGCAGTCGGTGTATCCTACAGCCCCAGCCGACTTGGGAGAATTTATTGAATAATCCCTCAGTGATCAGAAGTGGTGGTCCTATAGAATTTTCCTCAATGTGAAACAAAGTTTGAAATAGACAAATGCTGACATTAAATTAGCAATAAAATAAATCAACTCTAGGGGGGCACTTAGAATATGTGGCTTCCTTGTCGAATTGTTGAAAGTAAATAAAATTTGATCATATCAATGAGTGCTGGAATGGATCTCTTTCACCAGAGGATTGGGTTGATGGTACTTTTGCACGTTTGTACTAGAACAAAAGGAAATTGTGACGACTACTATGGAATCACTTTTTTCGTTATAGTTGGCAAATTTCTTTTTAGAGACTTGTCGTCATTCAAGAATCCTTAAGTGGTTTTAGATTCTGCATAGGTGCAACCGACATGATATTTTGGGGCCCGATATGTGCAGGATAATTCTATTTTGCTACAGTCTCTATGTATTAAGTGTTTGTCGATTTGACAAAAGCTATTGATATGGCTCATGAGGATCCACTTTACGACGATACTAGGAAAGATAGAATGACAACAAATATTTGTGGAAATACTCTAGCATTTGCACAGAGGTATAAAGATCAGAGTTGATGCGCGTTGTCGGTTGCCGGATGAATTTACAATTGATAACGGGGTTAAGCAGGGAGATGTTTTGATCCCAACTATTTTCGATATTTTTCTTTGATAATGACTCTTGCATTGCAGCATGTAAGAGCGATGTTCTTCAGGAATTCTGAGCTACAGGAAGATTTTTTTTTTTTGGATAAGATTCAAATTCCTATCAAATGATCATAGAGTTCCTTTACGCTGAAGACATTGACTTTCTGTCTCATTGTGTAGATAACATGCAACATATTGTGAATCTTTTTGCATCCTCCTGTGCTGTATTTGGCTTGAAAAAAAAGCTTGGCAAATCAAGTGATCCATATATTAAGCCATTGGGGCACATCATAGTACTATCTTGCTGGTTTGTCTTTTATTGAAACTTATTCTTATTGCAAAGTACATTGGCCTCTAGTAGTGTAATGGTTAGCAAGCTAGACTAGCAAATCTAGATAAGTTAGTCGTAGTCTCATGGGGAGCCCTATTCATTCGGCCTTGTGCCATTACCAAGCAAAGTGCTTTGTAAATTACTACATTGACCAGTATTGGCTCATGGATACTAAAATCCACCTTCGTATTCAAAAGGTATTTTAGGCCAATGTTTTTCTTACAAAGACTAAGATGAATGTTTACAGGTCCTGCGTGTTGAGTGTTTATTCGTACTCATTTAAATCATCCATTCGTAGGCATCTGGTTATACTTGATCATATTCGTAAAAAAACTGGTTACTTAACAAGGTTGAAAGAACCTAGTCTAACCCGCTGTTTATTCATAGTTGGAGAGAAGAGATGGAACTATAATTTTCTGAGATCATTAGCATGAAGTGAAATACAAAGAGCCTTGTTCAGGGTTTGAACTCGGATCTTCAATTCTTTTTTCTCGGACGATAACCGTTGCACTAAGCTTGCCTGCAAAGATCAAAATTAAATTAAATATGAAACCAACTTCCGATTCTACATATTTTCACACATCCAGTGATTTGTTTTTAATCACATCAAAAAGAGGTCCCTGTGGTGTAACGGTTATAGTCGAAAGAAATAGATACGGTGACCCGAACTCAATCCTGGATGACGCTGTTTGCATTTCACATAAAACAAATAATCTTGTGAAAGGCGTGAATCTAACTATTCTTCCTCCAGCAATGAGATAGTAGGTCAGACTAGGCTCTAAGCTGGATAAGACAACCAATCTAAGAGAAGGAAAACTCGAGTTTGAAACCTATTAAACTCCGCAAAAGAATTGACTTTAAGTCACATCCATCTCGTGCGTAGTATTTTGTTTGATAGATATTTTCAACCATGTCCGTCTTGTAAAGTCTGCTGAACATTTTTAGTTCTCTGAGATAGATGAGAAAAAGTTTCAACCAAATGGCAATATTTTTACGTCACGTGATTTAAACAGGCCCCGAATCAAAAAGCTTCAGGGTGACTTTCTGTAGTTACTTCAAGATTTTATTTATTTGAAAGATTATTCAGCTGAGAAAAATTCATGCCGTTTAATTTTTCTTCCATGGAAAATTTAAATTTTTGGGTTCCTAATTTCAAACATGAACTCTCTCTAATCTCGACCGTTTCAAGTCAGGTTTTCCAGCATGTTTTTCTGTATACTTTAAAGAATATCTTGACAGAATGGTATCGTTTCTGCGACGTTTATTTTTCAACGAAATTTGATGATTGTTGTATCATTCTTTTTACAATTCGGTAGATCTTATCGAGTTAGCTTTTATATTGCATGATCTAGTATTATTTATTTTCCCTACTTCTTTTATCATATTTGTTATCTCCTTCAAAATCTCTCTTCATATATCATCATCATCATAACCAAATTGTGCTCCTGGCTCAGAGTTCGCACCTAGACGTCTCTATCGGTCTCCCTCCACTTCTCTCTCCATCCCTATCCTAAATTGCTTCTGGAAGGACCTCTAGTCTCAATCCAATGGCAACACAGGTCTGATATATGTTTGCTTATTCTTAAGATAGTTCATCTCTCTCTCTCTCTCTCTCTGTCTTTCTCGCTATATTGTCTGTGTTAATTGATCCAATTAACGATAACCCTGCAAAAAATGCATGCTCTAAAACACACATGAATATTTTAAAATACGACCACACATAGATCTATTTCATCGCCATACACTCATTTTTCTGACCACGAAAAATAAACTCTACCGTACTTCATCAACATCATCAATGTCGCGCTATCAGCACAGACCCTCTCTCCCTGACCCTCTCTCGCCGCCCCTCCGTATCGTCCAATACTTCCGGCTGGTCTTCAGTGCTACATCCCGTATCGGCATAGAGCTGCTGTATATAGGTTTGGGCTGGTCGTCCTGCCTTTGCTCGTCCATGTGAAGGTAGGTCAACCCTGGGAAACTTGGGGTTTAGTGAAATTTCAAAATTAAACTAAACTGCATCACTCTTAAATATTCTGAAATAGATCTTCAGTTCTTGACCTTAACTGCCCCATGAGAAGGACTTATGCATGGAAGATCATACAGCGCCCAAAACAGCAAATTTATCTACGCAATAGAAGATAGCAAATTTATCGAAGGATTCGATTTTTTCTGCAAAATTAGTCGATACGATTTTATTTTTACTAATGTAAGAAGCAATTTTTATATTCCTGGTACCTAGTGTGTATTCCAGGAACTATCTTCCGACACAATTTTGTCAAATACATTCACTGCAGCATCAGAGTTTTATTTTAAACCAATGATGTGTATTTATCTTTCCAAATTTTAAAAGCATGACATACATCCAAGGATTTATAAATCTACGCAGGTTTTATAGCATATTTTCCTGAAGCCTAGAGCCAAAAACCAAATGTACAGAAGAAATAAACTCATCAGTGTTACAGATATTCGACCGAGATTACTCAGCACCAAAATCGTTTTGTGTATCGCCATCTTGCATTCTCATCTTCAAAGCTTTCCCATACTAAAAGCACATGCGCATATCTTCATAACTGCATTAAACACGCATGCGTGAGTGTTATTTGGAAAAGGAAAGTGTAAATTAATATTTTTGTATTAGTAAAAGTTTTTTTTTTTTAGAGAGAGGGACTTAGTTGGTTGGTTGGTTGGGTTTTTATGGCGTATCAACCTTTCTAGGTTATTTAACGCCCAAAACTATTTTTATGTAAATAATCAGATCTATTTAAATCAATTCATTTTAGCATGAGTACACAGTTTAATTGCGAAAAACATTTCTATTTCAAACTATCCAGTTTAGTCAAGCAGTTCTAATTCAGATTATTCAGTTTAGTATAAGTACAGATTTTGTTTACACACAGTTAAATCTTATAACAGTTCTATATTCAACAATTCATTTAAGTGTAAGTATAGTTTCAATGTCAAAAAACAGTTCCTTTTCAAATAATTTAGTTTAGCATAAACACCCAGTTTAAAAGTAAGTACGGTTTCATTGTCAAAAACATTTCTATTTTAAGCTATTCCTTTTAGTCAAACAATTTAGTTTAGCATAAGTATGCCGTTACTTCTATTTAATCCATAGATAGGGCTCTATCAGGTGCTACCACGCCCGGCTAGAGTGGACCAGGGGGCAATGGCAATGAAGGGGTGCTCTGCATTCCCCAAAGCCCCAGCATCACTAGAACCTCAACATTAGATTGTTTAGTGGTATATATACAGGACACTCATATAGGGGGTCTTACCCCTCTGCAGAGGTGAAGTCAGTGTATTCTACAACCCCAGCTGACTGGGCAAGAGAGTTTTGGAAACATATTATTATCGACGGAAATTCATATATGCAAAAATTCTGCTGGTATTTCTACGTTTACCGAGATTTATGAGAGTGCTAAGTAAGGAACAGTGTGTGGGTCACTCCTGTGGACCCCTTCACATGGACGAGCAAAGGTAGGACGACCAGCTCGAACCTATATACAGCAGCTCTATGCCGATACGGGATGTAGCACTGAAGACCTGCCGGAAGTATTGGACGATACGGAGGGGCAGCGAGAGAGGGTTAGGGAGAGATGGTCTGTGCTGATAGCGTGACATTGATGATGATGATGATGATGATGATGATGAAGTAAGGTAGAGTTTTTTTTTTCGTGGACAGAAAAATGAGTGTAGGGCGATGAAATAGATCTATGTGTGGTCGTATTTTAAAATATTCATGTGTGTTTTAGTGCATACATTTTTTGCAGGGTTATTGTTAATTGGATCAGTTAACACAGACAATATAGCAAGAAAGACACAGAGAGAGAGAGAGAGAAAGAAAGAGAGAGAGAGGAATAAGCAAAGAAACTGAGTTATGGTAACAAAACACAAAAAGAAAAAGCTAAAGGATGATTTCATAAGAATGTTACGTGTGATTATGAACATTTCCTGGAAGCAACACCTGACAAAATAGCAGCTGTACAGCAACTTACCTCCCATCTCACAAACCATCCAATTGCAAAGAACTATTAATAGCAAAGTGGGGAATCAGTATTATAGAAAATGGAGGTTTTGCATTGATATGGGGGGCGTATCATTGATCCACAGGGCATATCATAGATTAGGGATCATGAGATATTAGGATCGATCCTGGAAAGGGGGCTAAACATTATGTTTAGAAAGGGCTGTAAGAGACGGCTATAAAAGAAAATCTTCTTTTTTTTCATATATATTTCTGTGTGAAGAGTTTTCTCGGAGACACCGTGAGATACTATATCAATATTTATTTCAGAGTATATACTCTCTATCCATATTTACCAAACCCTCTGCTCGAGCAGGATATGGCACTAGGTCAATTTTTAAGCGGAGTTTAACAGGTTTGAATTCAGAGTTTTCCTTCGACTTGACTAATTGTTTCACCAAAGCTGAAGAACTCAGTCTACCCTACTATTTACCCATAGCTGGAGTGAGAATAATTGGATTCATACCTTTCCCAAGGCTATTAGTGCTATGTGAAATGCAATTAGTCTCGTCCAGGATTTTAACGCGTATCACCGTGTCCATTTCAACGACGATAACCATTACACCACGGGCACCTCCCAAAAAGAGTATATACTCTCTACCGAAGCGGTGATGCACCGTAGCGTAATGGATAACGAGCTGGTTTGTATCCTCGAAGTACGCAAGTTCGAAGTTCACTCATGCAATCACATTCAATTTCGGACAAATACTCTTAGGAAAGTTGTGAAGCCTCTTATTCTCCTAGATATGGTTAAATCGTATTTCTGTTGTTCGGCAAGGAAGGCTTTGGCATAAAATATCTTCTGGAGATTGATATGCCATTCATAAAAAAAAGTTAACTACATTATCTAAACCGAAAAGCAAGTTTTAAATGTGATGATTTATTATGAGACTGACAGATTCATCGTTATTATAGAACGCTTAATCGAGATCACATCACACGCGTCTGCTGTCAATTACATACCACCAACACTATTTTATTTTTCCTATCGTTTTAGTCATTGTATTTTTTCATTCATTTGTTCAAAAAAAAATTCTATTAACTCGTTGAAAGGCAGACGTATTGGGTCATAAAAACCTCAGGGCATTTCTGTTGAAATTATTCGGCTCTAACCTTCTCTCTTCCTCAATGAAAGAGAGCGTTCAAGTGAATTTCTGTACTTGTGTCTCGCTTTTTACTACTTTCAAAAGATTCCCAGTTAAGCGCTTGCCGTATTGAGTGAATGTTTTGATAACAGAAACGGCCACTTTTGCAACAGTGTGCGCAGTTGCGATAACAACTGCTTGTTTACTCGCCAACATCACACGAAAAGTGGACAAAGGCTTCCATTTTCAAAGCGAGGCAAATGCCAAAAATGGCCAAGTTCCCTTCCCTAAGACAACCACTCCATCTCATTCATCGTAGCCACCATCTTGGTCCCTATCAACCAATACCGGCAACCATTACATCTTATTATCATAATGTTTTCTTTTTTTTAATCTAAAGGAGAATTATTTCCAGCCATTGCCCGAACACCACCGTCAGTATTGGCATAAACACACGCAATGTTTTAAACAGTTTATTTTATACTTGCTTAAAAACCACTTTGGTTAGCCACTAAGCATGACAGATTCTCATTGAAATTATATAAGCTGTAATTCTTTCAATTTCAAAATTTTGCTCTTTTCCGATAGTGTGCAATGTGAATTCCCAACTAGATATTAATAATTCTCGCTGATATATCAACAGGAAGCATTTGACTTGTCTTACTCTAGCAAGATTTCCCATGTTACCTTGACAATGGAAATTTCCATTGCCTTGTTGTTTGGCATACCGTAGTGTGTGCCACACAACACACGACGGTGTTAACCAGCAAAATAATCAAAAGCGCTTGGGCTTTATAAAGGTGTGCCACACAACACACGACGGTGTGCCACTTGCGCACACACTTATACACACTCTAATATATATATATGTGTGTGTGTGTGTATGTGTGTGTGTGTGTGTGGTTAGGCAGCAGTCTTTCATTTATGCATGTTTGATTAAATAATAAAAACAGATTTTTTCTATACAATTTTATTTAGAACTTTCAAGTTTCCTAATAAGCGTTTTAGTTTCAGGTTATAATTGGTGGATGAACGTACCAAAATTGTCCTGGGCGATTTTGGACCTTTCGTTGGCCATCATTAGAGGTTGCTTGCATGTGTAAAGAGTGTTTTCAAAGAGCTTTGAAAGTTTTTGATTTTTATAACATAAAAAACAATGCAAAAAAAAACTTTTAAAACTCTTGCCATATACTATATATATATATATATATATGTATGTATGTGTGTGTGTGTGTGTGTAGACACGCACATAAACACATATATATGTTTTTTTATATATATAGAAATTTGTGTGTGTGTATCTTCCACACCTCCCAAAAACGGTCCACCTTCAAGAATAAAGCAATTTCTATTCTACCTCAATCTTGGATTATAATGTTGTTGGATCTGGGATCATTTTTCTCATTCTTCAAACTCTCGACTTGAATATGACATGATCATAAATTTTTTATAAGAGTCCTTCATTCCTTTCTAAATAAAAGCATCAATAAAATCACAGACCTCCGTTACTATGGTAACGCAAAGATTTCACAGTTCGTCTCACTATATAAACATGACTTCACATCAATAGCTATCATCACTCAGGAGTATTTGAGAGATTATTAAACCTACTACTTCGATATCCTCTTTGAAGTATATGGGTGACTATCATTCTCTCTAGACCTCAATCCTTCGTTAATCCAGTAATTTTTCCAAACATTTATCAAAAGCCTTTCAGACTATTCCTAACGCTCCTGTAGTAATTGATATTAAAGTTATTACTATTATTTTGTATAATATTTTTCTTTCTTCTATATATATACATATATATATATGTATATTTAGGCAGCATTTCTTCGTTAATGCAAATTTCATTAAACATAATAGACATTTTATGCCTACATATTCTCTTTTGGATCCGTTCGAATTCCCGTATTACTTTTATCGTATTCGGGGGGAATTGATTTAGGTATCATCGATACACATGCAAAGCAGTATTTTTTGTCATTTTCAGGTATTTTTCTATTGGCTGATTATTGACCATTTCAATGATAATCCGTTGAAAGTCCACGAAGAGATCCCAATGTGGTGTTAGATTATGTTAATGTTGTTTGACAATATAGGATTAACACTCCTATATTTTAAAATGGACGTTATGCCACTTGTTCCCAAAACAAAGATGACGGACGTCAGTAGACTAATCAGTCTTTGGAACATATTGGCCAGGAAAACCACGTGGTTAGTGCTCAAAACTACGTCCGCAACTTCAATTTTCGCCAGCGTTTTTGGAGCCTACTCCATGACAAGAGTTTTCTATAAATACTCTACTCTTCCAACACTCACTCTCTTTTTACAATTTCACTTCGAGAATCAACACAGCTCTTTTTTACATTTTCACGTAGAGTGTCAACACACTCTTTCCAGTTTGACTTCCAGAGAGAACACTCTCACTCAATCAATTTCAACTAACAGAGTCAACACACTTTTCCTCTTTTTTACATTTGACTCCCAGGAGTCAACCGCCACAAAATTGTCTACTCAATGCAACAATTCTCTTCCTTGTTATACTTTTTCGGTGAGACTTTTTCCAGGCTCGAAAACAGAACTTTCGTCAAACCACAGAAAGAAACAAACAGTTTAAATACAAAGTCAACACGCATAGGACACTTTTGTTAAATAGTCCTTTTTTGAAGTATTAGTGTTAGTCACACACACACAGGAATACTTAATAAACAGTCATCATCATCATCATCATCATCATATCGTGCTGGTAGCACGGATATCCCTGACCCTCTCTCGCCACTCCTCCCTATTGTTCATCGCCCTAGGCAGGTCTTCAGGACAACAACCTGTATCCTCACATAGCTGCTGAATGTACGTTCGTGCTGGTCGTCCTGCTTTTGCGCGGCCATGTGTGGGGATCCATAAGAGTACATCTCTTATGAGTTCATCTCTGCTTCTCCAGCAATGTCCTGCATGTCTGGTTCGCCTAACTTGAATAGTTTTCGTGATAGGGGGCAGGTGGCCGTACAGTTGGTGTCTTGTGGGTTGTTGCTGCCAGGACTTGTTCAGGATTGCACGCAGCATTCTTGTGTAATTGCCATCTAGTTTCTTCTCCAGCCGTTTTGTTAGCGTCCATGTAGTGCATCCATATAGCAGTATCGATGTGACCGCTGCCTGGAAGAAACTGCGTTTCATTTTATCGGTTAGGTCTGATTTCCATATAGTCGATAGTCTATTGATAGCTGTCCATGCTTTCGTTAACCTCGTTTCGATGTCCTTTTCGGTTGATTCGACGCTGCTTCCTAGGTACGTGAATTTGTCTACTAGTTTAAGAGGGGTTCCTTTTAGAGTGGAGATGTCCCCCGTTTGGTTATAGCACATATATTCCGTTTTGTGTGCATTAACATGGAGGCCTATGCTTGCTGCTGCTCGTTCCAAACTATGCAGAAGAGTTTCGGCTTGGTCAGGTGTATTTGCCAGTATCGCTATGTCATCGGCGTAGTCGGCGTCGGTATTTGTTGTTGCGGGGTATCTTCTGCTTCTTTTCTTCGTCAGTTCGAAGCCATTCTCTTTGATTTTGTCAATCGATGTTCTAAGTACGTTGTCTCGACAAATGATAAAGAGATACGGAGCCAGCGTGTCCCCTTGTAGTACTCCTGCTACAATGTCGAAGTATTCTGTGTCTCCATCTGGTGATCGTACTTTTACTTTAGTGTTTCTATAGAGAATCGTTATTGCCGCTACGGTTTCTTTAGGTATGCCGTACGCTAGTAGGATTTGTTCCATCTTTCCTCTGTGAATGGAGTCGAAAGCCTTGGTAAAGTCGACAAATATTAATGTCGCTTGTAGGTTCTTTGCCCGTACACCTTCAAGGATTCTGCAGATGGTTAATATTTGTGAGGTCGTGGATCTATTTCTTCGGAAGCCATTTTGGTTTTTTCTAAGTATGTTGTCGATTTTGGGTTCTATTCGGTTTCGCAGTAGGTCATTGTAGATTTTGGCAGCTATGGATGTAAGTGTTATGCCTCGGTAGTTTTTGGCTAATCCGAGGTCCCCCTTTTTATGGAAGGGGAGTATGCATCCCTTCGTCCATCTATCTATCGGATTTTGATTGTATACTGCGTTGCAGTGTCGGAGCAGTATGTCGTCGAATTGTCTGGTCTTCCATACTTCCGGGGGAATTTCGTCCAGCCCTGCAGCTTTCCTATTTTTAATTTTTCTGAGAACCGAGTCGAGTTCTTCTTGTGTGAACGGTCCAAGTTTAATGTCTAATTGTTTGCTAATTATTCTGGTGATTGGTTCATGCGTTATTTTTGGTGGGTTTCCAAGTAAGTTTTCGAAGTGCTGTTTCCACACTAATGTTTTGAAATGTTTCATTGCATGTATTGTTGATATAGAGCGGCTCGTTGGCCTAGTGGGTAGAGTGTTCGCCAATGGTCCGGGAGACCTGGGTTCAATCCCAGGTCGGGTCATACTAAAGACTTTCAAAATAGTACTTGATACCTCCCTGCTTAACACTCAGCAGTATAAGGTACGTATCAAGGGTAAAGTGGAGCAATCCAGGGAAAGGAGTAGCGCTCTTCCCTACACCTTAGTGTAATAGCTATGGAAAAGGGAGCTTTTGGGTCGCCCTCGACTAAAGGGAGACAACTTTACTTTTATTGTTGATATACAAATTTGAATTTGTTTGTACCGCTTTCTTTTATATGTTCTTTTTGTACTTGTTGTTTCAGATTTTTACTTCGTCTGCCTTTTTCAAATATACTAACTTAAATGATGGGGGACCAAACATATCCACTAAATAATTACATGCCCCCCAACAACAAAATGTCTTAATCAAGATTGGGGGATTTGCTATTGTATTATGATTAACAATTGTTGATCAAATTATATTTTATTTGTTTTTTCTTCATCTCAAAATAATTCACTGGCTCAAGAATGATTCAAAGAATTACTTGCCTGTGAAAGGGTTTATTCCAGAAACTTGCACTACTGCTTGTTGCATGTGCATAGATACACTAAGATTTATTCACGAAAAAGGGGAGAATTTATTTTATGTTGGAATCGTCCTCTTAAGAAATGGACTCGAAAATGGACTCTGTTATCGTCGTAGGGTTCGACTAAAATAGACTGGGTGAGGTCAGTTAAAATTCTGGTTCCCTACCCGAACTATTAATAAAAATAGGAAGATAGACTGATCTTTGTTAATTTTCTTAAGACAAACCTATGCGGAAAAAAAAAATTGTCGATTCAAACCCTTTGTACTCGACTTAAAGATTGACCACGTGACATATCCTACAAACTATGGAAATCATTGCAGAATATAAAATATTCATGTCATAATGTTGACACTTTATATTAACTAAGCCAGGGATACTGAAATTAAAATAAATAAACCAGTAAGTGAAACCAGATAAGTGAAGGCATTTCAAAGTTACTTAAAGTTATAATCATCATCATCATCATCATATCGCGCTGGTAGCACGGATATCCCTGACCCTCTCTCGCCACTCCTCCCTATCGTTCATCGCCCTAGGTAGGTCTTCAGGACAACATCCCGTATCCTCACATAGCTGCTGAATGTATGTTCGTGCTGGTCGTCCTGCTTTTGCAAGGCCATGTGTGGGGGTCCATAAGAGTACATCTCTTATGAGTTCGTCCCTGCTTCTCCAGCAGTGTCCTGCATGTCTGGCTCGTCTAACTTGAATCGTTTTCGTGATAGGGGGCAGGTGGCCGTACAGCTGGTGTCTTGTGGGTTGTTGCCGCCAGGACTTGTTTAAGATTGCACGTAGCATTCTTGTGTAATTGCCGTCGAGCCTCTTCTCCAACCATTTTGTTAGCGTCCATGTAGTGCAGCCATATAGCAGTATCGATGTTACCACTGCCTGGAAGAAACTGCGTTTCATTTTATCGGTCATGTCTGACTTCCAGAAAATCGACAACCTATTGATAGCTGTCCATGCTTTCGCTAATCTCGTTTCGATGTCCTTTTCGGTTGATTCGACGCTGCTTCCTAGGTAAGTGAATTTGTCTACTAGTTTAAGAGGGGTTCCGTCTTGAGTGGAGATGTCCCCCGTTTGATTATAGCACATATATTCCGTTTTGTGTGCATTAACATAGAGACCTATGTTTGCTGCTACTCGTTCCAAACTATGCAGTAGTGTTTCGGCTTGGTCAGGTGTATTTGCCAGTATCGCTATGTCATCGGCGTAGTCGGCGTCGGTATTTGTTGTTGCGGGGTACCTTCTGCTTCTTTTCTTCGTCAGTTCGAAGCCATTCCCTTTGATTTTGTCAATCGATGTTCTAAGTACGTAGTCTAGACAAATGATAAAGAGGTATATATATATATATATATATATATATATATATATATATATATATATATATATATATTCACCTTTAAGAAAAACAAAAAAACAGTCACAGTCAGATTATAAATTTATTTCCATCCTGTTATGGGTATTGATATGAATCAATTACACCAAAAATAACAGGACTACTTCAGATCTAATAGATAAGATAATTCATAGTTCAATGATTTTTTTGTCCCGACGGAATTATTCCCGACTCCAGTTTAACTGGACTGCAGTTTCTTCCAGGCAGCGGTCGTATCGATATTGCTATATGGATGCACTACTTGGACGCAAACTAAACGGCTGAAGAAGAAGCTACACGGCAATTACACAAAAACGTTGAGAGCAATATTGAACAAGTCCTGGCGGCAACACCCCACAAGACACCAGCTGTACGGCCACCCGCCTCCTATCACGAAAACCATACAAGTAAGACGAACTAGACACGCAGGACACTGCTGGAGAAGCAAGGACGAGCTCATCAGTTATGTACTCCTATGGACCCCCACATATGGCCGAGCAAAAGCAGGACGACCAGCTTGAACATACATACAGGAGCTATGTGAGGACACAGGATGTAACCCAAAAGACCTGCCGGAGGCGATGAATGATAGGGAGAAGTGGCGAGAGAGGGTCAGGGATATCCGTGCTGGTGGCACGATGATGATTGATTGATGATGATGATGATGATGATATATATATATATAAGATTCTAGAATCAACCTTCTCTATGAAAAGGAATAAATGCTGATACACCAACCTCGATATAGATCTATTTTTGAATTTTCATTTTAATACTTCATTTGTCATTTAGATAAATCTTTAGAGAATGAAGTCTAGTTGAATTTGGAGTTATAATTTGCAGATTCATGTCAGTTTTAATTAAACTATTCAACGTTGTGTTTTATGCATATAACTTATGGGAATATCATATATTTACTTCAAAGGCAAATCTCTCTGATCAAAACCATTGTGTTGGCTTCTCTTGAGACCTCAATGAACCCTAAATTAATGTTTCTGTTTTAGCCTATGCCAGATTTCAGTTCATTAGTATTCTTTTCAATACTAACCAGTTGCACTAACATAACAGTCTTCATGCCGACCAATACAACTTCCTTTAATGCTGCCTCGCCACAATCACAGCGATCACTGCTCGTCCATTACAGACCCTAATGGGCTACTTTCCTTGCATTTTCAATAAACTCTGCGGATTTCCGATACCAAGTCGACCGTATCTGCTCTCGTAATGTTTCTACCATTATACACTATTCTATCTGGTCTTTCTGTCTTTTCTATTAAAACAAAAACAACACAAAAAATAAAACAGTTTGACTTTTATGTAGCTCTTTTTTAAATTCTTTTTTCTGTTATTTTTGCCTTCCAGGACTCTTTGTAACTATTACAGCTATTTTACAAAGTCTCATTTGTTCCAATGGCTGAGGATTCTAGGATGCTTGACGTAAATTACTTTTTGCTTCTTCGTTTCGCAAAATGACTCAGTAAGGTCGATCCTTATGAGCAGCCACAATATATATTTTTTCCAGGTGAACTAAGGAAAAGTTTATAATTTTCTATCCGTAATTTCAAAATCAACCAAGTTTTAACGCCTATAACTTCTAGAAAAATGTATCAGCTTACCGCAAATTCTTTAGACATTTGAAAATTTTCTTTGGTTGATTGTTTGGTTGGGGTTTATGGCATATCAACCTTTTTAGGTTTAACGCCAAATCTATTTTTCCGAAAACAGTTCTATTTCCAACAATTCTGTTTAGCATAAGTACACAGTTTAAATGTAAGTACAGCTTAATTGTGAAAAGTGCAAATTAATATTTTTGTATTAGTAAGACATTTTTTGAGAGAGAGAGAGAGAGAGAGAGAGAGATTGTCTTTGTTGATTGGTTGGTTAGGGTTTATGGTATATCAACCTTTGTAGGTTATTTAACGCCAAACCCATTTTTATGTAAAATTCAGTTCTATTTCAAACAATTCACTTTAACATGAGTACACACTTTAATTGTGAAAAACATTTCTATATCAAGCTATTCAGTTTAGTGAAGCAGTTCTAATTCACATAATTCAGTTTAGTAAAAGTACAGGTTTTGTTTACACATAGTTAAATCTCAAAAGAGTTGTATATCATATTTACCAACCCCTCCGCTCGGGTAGGATATGACACTAGGTCAATTTTTAAGCGGAGTTTAACATGTTTGAATTCAGAGTTTTCATTCTCCTAGACTAGTTGCCTCACCAAGGCTGAAGAAATCCGTCCGTCCTACTATTTACCCATAGCTACGACGATAACCATTACACCACGGGCAGCTCCTTTTCCTAAACAGTGGTAAATCAAACAATTCTGTTTAGTGTAAATAGAGTTTTAATGTCAAAAACAGTTCCATTTCAAATAAAACAGTTTAGCATAAGCACGCAGTTTAAATGTAACTACACAGTTTATTTTTAGTGAAACAGTTCTAATTCACGTAATTCAGTTTAGTATAAATACAGGTTGTATTTGCTCACTGTTAAATGTCAAAACAAGTCTAGATTAAAAAATCAGTTTAGTGCAGTTACGTTTCAAATAATTCAGTTTAGCTTAAGGACGCAGTTTAAATGTAAGTACGGTTCAATTGTCAAAAACATTTCTATTTCCAGCTATTCAGTTTAGTCAAACAATTCAGTTTAGCTTAAGGACGCATTTTAAATGTAAGTACGGTTCAATTGTCAAAAACATTTCTATTTCCAGTTATTCAGTTTAGTCAAACAATTCAGTTTAGCTTAAGGACGCAGTTTAAATGTAAGTACGGTTCAATTGTCAAAAACATTTCTATTTCCAGCTATTCAGTTTAGTCAAACAATTCAGTTTAGCTTAAGGACGCAGTTTAAATGTAGGTACGTTTCAATTGTCAAAAACATTTCTATTTCCAGCTATTCAGTTTAGTCAAACAATTCAGTTTAGCATAAGTATTCTGTTTTTTCTATTTAGCCCATAGATAGGACCCTATCAGGCCCAACCACACGGGGTCACAGTGGACCTGGGAGCAAAGCATCTATTTTCATTTTTAAATTATCTGATAATTTTTGTATATTCTATTTATTCGGAACATAATTTTTAGGAAAAAAACATTTTTTCACCTTTTTTTTATTTTGACGTTGGTGAAGTTGCTGAGTAATATGGCGTCTGATGTAATGATGTTTGCAAAATTGAAATTTAATCAAGGAAAAGAATTTCAAGGTTAATTTGACGTAAGCCAAAAATGATATGAAGATGGGTATTACTGTATTTCTTATCGTTTCCTCCACTTCCATTTTTATCCTAGGGTCTTCCACTAGTATACTAGCTGACCATCTTGGTCAAATAGTCTGTGACAAGGATGGAGTTGTGGACTGGTGTATTGTCCTGGTGGAAATACCACTGACCCGATTTGAAGAGTTCTGGCCTCTTCCGACGGAACCTCTTCCTAAATTCCCTTAAAACCTCAACATAGTAACCCTAACCGTAATCCTTTCGCCAATCAACTATGGTGTTCTGACTTCCTTACTCCTCCCATACCTCTTATCATCCCTTACAGGCTTCCAGCCTTCATTGAATCTCTTATGCCATTCAAAAACTGATACTCGATTCATGCAAGATGGTCGAAAAGCAGTCTGAAGCATTCCATACGTTTCTGTGGCATTTTTTTCAAGTTTAAAGCACAATTTTATTGCACATCGTTCTTCTAAAATGTCAGATTGCATTTTTGAAATTCACCACCAGTGACAATCAGGCTTTAATAGGGTGTATTCCAATTGCTGTTGTAGCTGTTCATTTGAAGCTGAAATCATAAAAATTGGTCAGTCATCTCATAAGATGTATAGCAATAACATACCATATTTTCAAGAGTCTACGACAATATTAAATGCCTGTATAAAAAAGACTGTAAACTTATTGAATGCACCTCGTATGAATCACTTTATCCCTCCACCAGCTGTAGGTTAAAAGGTAATTCTGCTGTTCTTCTCCAAGATAGTTTTGGCATTATATAACCCACAAATGATGATATGTCTTTAAACAAAGAAACTAATTTTTTTTTTCGTTAAAAATTACTCAATTCTTTCAGCATTCCCTTTCAGATATAACTCAGGTGCCGGGCAATGTATACAGGCCTTATCCTTTTCTATCAAGAGATTACTGCTTCTTCTGATGAATGACCAATTCAAATTGAGTCATTTTTAAAGACTACCTGGTACGGATACCAGATGAGAGTTTATTCTATACTTCTTCATTTTCGCTTCTTCTTCTTCTTCCAGGCGAGTTTTCCACAGAAGCGCTAATTGATGGTCTTTCACTGGAATCTGAGTGACAGTAAGTCTCCTCAAATCTACAGGACCCTTCTCAGTATTCTGGCTGATCTTAGCAATGCTGTAATTCGGTTGGTCTCGGCTTGTCCTCCGATTTCCAACTCTTTCAGCTCCTTTATGAAGTTTTGGGGGATCATTCTGAGAGCACTATTTACAATTGGTATCACCGTCATTTTCAAGTTCCTTAGCTTTTTTAGTTCTCATGAAGGTCGAAGAACTTGTCTTTTTTCGTTTTCTTTGATTTTCTTCCTGCGGTTCTCTGGGACGTCAGCGTCAAAGAAACGAAAGGTTATCTTTTGTTTCTATCATGAGATCTGGTGTTCTGGTTGAGATTAGGGGATCTGTTTGTATACCAAAATACTATGGAATTTTATGCGTCGCATTCTCCAGGAAGGGTTCTGCGTTGTGCATATACCATTTGATGGTTTAGATACATTTTTTGCACAGTTTTCAGTGGATCACCTTCACCACCCAGTGGTTCAAGTCTTGTACTCTTTTTTTATGGTAATTTGCTGCATTTGCTTATTGTGTGATATTCGTCTTCATTTTTATCTCCTCTGGGTTTTTTTCTTCATTCGTCAGTTATTCTGTTCATCCAATGTCTGATCTGATTTGAAATTTCTTTTCTACGTCTCCAATTTTTCATGATTAAAATCCTTTCCTCTAAAACTTCTCTTCAACAACCATAATTCTCTTTCAGAGCTGACAAATTGCACATGTTTACTATCCCTTCTTTATTTTAATGCTAAGATGCACGTTCACGTTATATTCTATTCTTGGTCTCTCATTTGTTTCTTCTCATTAATATTAATATACTTTTATCAAACATCTTCAATGCATATATGATTAGTTTCTAATTGCTATTTTTAGGTAAATTTAAAGATGTTAATAAATCATAAGAACAAAATGATAACTAGTGAAACGTAAAAAGGAAATAATTAATGATATATTCAAAATCTGAAATAATCTACATTATTCATTCATTATTGAGTTTTCCTACCAGTAATAAGTATTGACTTTTATTAGAAATTTAATGACAGAAAATTTATTTAATACTGCAAAGTATTGTAATGGCTTTTAGCAAATAATATACTTGTTTAAATTGTTCTGTGTTTTATTCAAATTCCCTGTCCTACGAACGTATTTGAATGGTTTGAATAGATCTAATCTTTAATGTCAACTTCCTGTATAACAATTATTTCAACTGTCCTGTTGGGCAGAGATACGAGTGCACCTCAATAAATAAGGTGAAATATTGCCTAAGAAAATGACAGAAGGAAGGGCTGCTTACCTTTGCACCTTTTTTAAGAAAATAAAAAGGGATGAGTCCTTTCATATCACAGAAGACTGTCCGTATGACCTTCTTATAGACGTTCGGAATTTTTTTCTATACAGGAAGATCAGGGCGTTTTCACTCAATGGACTATCTTTCTGACTTGGATCGTAGTTGTAAAAAACATGTTTAGTCTATTTCTATTGATAAGAAATATTCTTCTGTAAATTTCATATGATTTGCAATCCACGACCACCAGATGCCCTCGAGGTGTAATGGTTAAAAGGATGGACTGCTGAATCGTTGTAAGTAGTTCGAGCTATTACGTCCTCTTTCGGGTAAATACCCTGGTGAAAGGTATCGGACCCCCTTATCCTTTCAGATATGGATTAAATAGTACCACTACAGTTTTTTTTCTAGAAGAATGGCTTTGGCATTATATTACTAAAAAAAGGTTAATATGCTATTAAAAAAAAAATTCTCAACCACCTAAAATTTGTTAAAATACCCCAGTTCCATCCGCCATTTAGAATAGCCTCAAAATAAAATATTTTTGTGGGGTTTCGTTTGGTTATGTTTTATGACCTCATCAACTATTGTAGGCTATTTGATAACAAATCCTCTTTATGCGTATATATTAAATGCATATGATTTATAAACACATTTTTTGTTAAAGTTTTTAAATGAGCGAAAGCTCACTTTTTGCATATAGTTAAATGGTTCCAGATATTGTTATGCATCACGAACAATTCATTTAAGCATCAGGTATTTGTTTTCACATAGTTTAATGATCAAACATTTCTAGTTCTAATTATCTAATTTAGCAATACATTTAATAAATAGAAATTTTAGAGTTAAATAGCAAAACTTCAAAGTATGTAAAAATGAACAAAAAATATCAAATAATCAACTATGTGCAAACAAATGGTTAATATTGAATTAGATACTTTATATATATATATATATATATATATATATATATATATATATATATATATATATATATGGATAAATAGATAGATAGATAGGTAGATTCTTGATAAATAAAATTGCAATATTCAAAGCCATTTAACTGCTTGCAAACAAATGTTTGGTATTAAATAGGATTATTGTTGTTAGCCATACTTAGAACCATTTAACTGTTTGCAACACGAAAGTACATGAAATCGTTTAAAAATAAAGTTACCGACAAACTATTCGCTGAAAAATCATATTTATATTCATGTGTGTGTGTGAGAGAGAGAACAGAACTTAACATTAAACAGCCATCATAGTTTGATGTGCCATTAGACCAAATGACCAAGTAGATACTACCACATCGGTTTAATACAGAATTGGGAGTGATGCCAATAAAGGAATTATATAACATTTCCCTCTGTTCTGGAACACAAGCCTCACTGATGAATTCTAGTAAGTTCAGGTGGTGCTGTGGCTAACATGCAAGAAGATGTCATCGAAATAAATGAGTTCTAACTCCAGTCGTGAATCATGTTCACTTACAGATAAATATCCTTGGGAAAGATATTAAACCTATTATTCGCTCAGTAATGGGTTAAATTATACCACTACTATTTTTTAAGAGGATGACGTGGGTATTAAATTAGAGGTGCTTGTAGTGTAATGGTTATCGTCGTAGGAAATGGACACGGCGACACGAGTTCAAACCTTGGACGAGACTGATTCCTTTTTCACATAGGACTTATACCCTTGGGAAAGGTATGAATCAAATTATTCTCCCTCCAGCTATGGGTAAATAGTAGGAAAGACTACGTTCTTCAACCTTGGTGAGGCAACAAATCTATGAGGAGGAAAGCTCTGAATTCAGACCTATTAAACTCCGCTTAAAAATTGACCTTGTGTCATATCTTGCCCGAACGGAAGGGTTGGTAATAGGATTAAATAACCCCCGAATGTTTACATGCCATCAATTCAATGAAACCAGGCCAATCACTACGGTATGCAGCCATACCCAGAACACAAAATAAATGAGTGACACAGTCCTCAACTGTTTTCAGGTAAGGGAGATAATTAGTGAGAGAAAGTTGAAAATAGTCTACTGTTAAAAACGGCAGTCATTTAATAAAAGCCGAATTAACAGTAAATGAAAACGTCATTCCAATGAAATCTCCAGAATACATGTTCGTAAATATTCTCTATTCTTCCGCTTACGTACAGACCAACATGCACTAAATATATTAACAATCTCAATAATATATATATCTGGAATCATGCATGTGCACCCAAGTTCGCCTGTACACAGTTATAGACATTACTGAGAGAAACCGCTCTGTCCAAACGACTTCAGATACCGTAACGTTATGTCCGGCCTCGGATAATAAGATCGTATCACGCGGTTTTTCGCGTAGCCGTTGTCTCATGAGTGAATGACACAAGTCCGGCTTCTACTTAAACCAGAGAGACAGTTACTCACCGACACTGCTGCCTTGCGGCTAACAATCATTTTTGGACCCACAAATCTAGTGAATATTGGAAGAAGCTGTCCAATCGAGTCAGTGTGTCTCCGGCTACGTCCATCTACACACTTCTACGCATCTTTTGCCCGAGAATTCACACAATCCCGAGATTAGAAGATATTTTTAAACTTATGCTACTGCTTGTAATCGTTGCTATTGCTTCTCTATCAGTGAGGAGGTTTACTCACTCGGAGACCGCCATCGACGTCAAATCACATGGTATTTATAGGATACACTGAAATAATGTGTGGCAACAAAGTCTGTTTTTTCATAAGTCCAAACTAATTGCAGTTTTACTTATATACGTCTGGTATTTTTAATAGCGCAGTGAAACAATTTATTTCTAAGAGGACAGTATTCGTACATATTTTTTATACATATATAATAATCTAGAGAGACATTCATATACATATATCTACATATATATACACACATAGAGATATGTACACACACACATATATATGTATAAACAGGGTCATAAACGAGTGTATACGATAGGTTTCCAGACTTTTTTCGTATAGGCACTTTTATTGATAGTACACACATGAAACTCTAATCCCCTTCGAAGTGATCTCCTCCAGCTGAAATGCACTTCTTGTACCATTCCAACAACTTCTGCAAGGCCCCATGGTAGTCCGCTTGTGTGAGCGTGTCAATGACCTTCGTCACAGCCTCTTTCATCTCCTCTATTGTCTCATAACGACAGCCTCTGAGCTTAGGGAATATCCAAAAGTCACAGGGAGCAAGGTCTGGACTAAACGGAGGCTGAGGAACTGTTTTGATGCCCATCTCGGTCAAATAGTATGTGACAAGGATGGAGTTGTAGACTGGTGCATTGTCCTGGTGGAAATGCCACTGACCCGATTTGAAGAGTGCTGGCCTTTTCCTCAGGAATCTCTTCCTGAACTCCCTTAAAACGTCAACATAGTAACCCTACCCTTAACCCTACCCCTTTGGCTAATCAACTCTGTAGTATTGACTTCCTTACTCCTCCAACGCCTCTCATTATCCCTCACAGACCCTTTGGCTTCCTTGAATCTCTTTTGCCACTCAAAAACTGATGCTTGATTCATGTAACATGGTCCAAAATCAGTCTGAAGCATTCCATACGTTTTTGTGGCATTTTTCTGAGTTTAAAACAGAATTTTATTGCATATCGTTCTTCTAAAGTGTCCTCAGGCCTAGACTGCATTTTTGAAATTCACCAGTTGTGACAATGAAGCTTTAGTAGGGTGTATTCCAATTCCTGCTGTAGCAGTTCATTTGAACCTGAAATCATAAAAATTAGCCAGTCATCTCATAAGAGTCTACGGCAATTTTAAATGCCTGTATAAAAATGTCTGGAAACCTAATGAAGGCACCACGTATATATATATATATATATATATATATGGCCCAGTCGGCTGGGGCTGGACAAAAATATTGCTACCGATATTTTTTACATCTTATTAGTGAGAAAGAATGAGTCGATAGCAATGTTGCATTAACAACACAAACGATACAAAGAAAAGTTTGCCCAATTGGCTAGGGCTGTAGAAAACACCAACTGCTTCTCTGCAGAAGGGTAAGACTCCCCCCCAACGAATCTGATGGTGAGGCTCGAGTATTGATGAGTGTTAGCGAATGTGGAGTACCCCTTTATTGCCATCGCTCCCAGGTCCAATCTGGCAGCACTTGATAGGGTCCAGTCTAAACTGTGTACTTATGAGAAACTGAACTGTTTGAAGAAGAAGTATTTTTTAACATTTAAACTGTATACTTATGGTTCAGGGAATCGTTTGAAATAGAATTATTCATATGTATAAAAATGGATTTGGCATTAAATAAACTACAATGGTTGATATGCCGTAAAACAAAATCAAGGTAAGTATATATATATATAAACGCTAAAGCAAATATAAATATATATTGCCCAATCGGCTGGGGCTGTAGAATATACGAACTGCACCTCGGCAGTGGGGTAAAAACAAAAACAATGAGTGCCCGAAATTCGACACTAAATATTATTTTGGATTTACATTTAGCACGAAATGAGGACATTGTTCGCAAAAGACTGAACAAAAATATTTCCACCGTTTTTTTTTTTACATCTTATTAAGGATAAGTCAAGTCGATAGAAATTTTGCATTAACAACACGAACGATACAATGAAAACTTAGCCCAATCGGCTGTGGGGGGGGGGGGCTGTAGAATACATCAACTGCATCTCGATATCACACTAAACAATCTGGCGGTGAAGTTCCAGTAATGCTGGAGCTTTGGGAAATGCGGAGTTCCCCTTAATTGCCATTGCTCCCAGGTCCACTCTGGCCCGGCGAGGTAGCACCTGTAAGGCCCTTCAAATGGGTTAAAAAGAATTAACAGCATACTTATACTATACTGAATTGTTTGACGAAATTGAATAGCTTAAAATAGAAATGTTTTTGACTATTAAACTGTACTAATATTTAAACTGCGTGCTTATGCTAAACTAAATTGTTTGAAATTGAACTGTTTTTGACATTGAAACTGTATTTACACAAAAGTGAATAGTTATATATAGAACTGTTTTGACATTTAACTGTGTAAACAAAATCTGTTCTGACATTAAACTGAATTTGCTGAATTAGAACTTTCTGAATAAAGTGAATAGTTTGAAAGAAAAATGTTTTTGACAATTAAACTCTTTACTCATGCTAAACTGAATTGTTTGAAATAGAACTGATTTAAATAGCCTACAAAGGTTGATATGCCATGAAACCCAACCAACTAACCATAAATATATGCATACACACACGTATATATATATATATATATATATATATATATATATGTGTGTGTGTTTGTGTGTGCAAATATATATATATATATATATATATATACATATATATAGGCATTGAAAATGAACACGGTAATACAAGGTCAAATCTACGACAAGCCTCAACAAGATTACCAATAATCACATCAACCGTAAGTGTAATATCGGAGTTTCCGTTTTCCTAGTTGGATGACTTGACAAATAATAAGGGGGGTCCAATACTCCCTGTGATGATGTGCTCGTTGGCCGTGAGCAAAAAACTTCTTTCACCTACACACAGATAAATAAACATTATATATATGTGTATATATCCACCAAAAAAAAAAAACACGAATGTATTTATTTCTGCATAAAAACAAATTAGGTAAAAAAAAAAAAAAAAAAAAAAAAAACATAAATTTTGACTGATGCTGTTGATAAATAAACTAATGGCGTAATTAGTTGTCTAAATGTTTTATCATCAAGGGTTTTCGGACTATTATCTTCACGATTATTGTTATTTCTACAACGTTTCGGCCGATATATCCTCCGGCCTTCTTCACGTGTGTGTCCTGCTGGACACATGGCGTAACTGTTATAGACGTTGGTTCATTAAGCTTCTAAGGAGACAGTCTGGAGGTTGCAGGTTCAATCTTGACTGCAGACGAGTAACAATAGAAGAATACTTAACACTTGTACCCGGTTATGGCTAACGGAATCAGAACAGGCGACCACCGTGGTTTCAATAAAGGACGTAGTTCGAAGTTCCGTGAAGGTTCCCGAGTTCGACAAACACCTGAAGAACGCCGGAGGACATATCGGCCGAAACGTTGTGGAAATAATAATAAAGATGAAGACAATAGTCCGAAAAACCTTAATAATAGTTGCATAGTTATATAATTCTCACATTTCTAATCTCTGAGTTATTTTTCTATTTAATTTTTGGATAATTACTAAATAATTCCATAATTTCTGACAATTCGTTTTAACATTTTTAAGGAGGAAAGTATGGATACACGTATTTATATATATATATATATATATACACACATGCACACAATGTTACTATTAAAAGAATTGCAAACAAGTCGCTTCTCCCGACAGTATGTTGACCAGTCGGCTGGGGCTGCAGCATACACCGACTGCTTCTCTACAGAGGGGTATGACCCCCACAACAAGTGTCCTAGATATGACACTAAACAATCTGATGGTGAGGTTTCAGTAATGCTACAGCTTTGGGGAGAGCAGTGTGCCTCTTCATTGCTATTCCTCCCAGGTCCACTGTGGTCCGGGGAAGTAGCACCTGATAAGAGTTCTATCTATGGGTTAAATAGAACTAAACCGTTGTTTCTTGACTTACCAGTTGTTGTTTTTTTTTAATTTAAACTGTATTTATGTTAAACTGAATTGGTTAAAATAGAAGTATTTTAACATTTAAACTGCGTACTTATGCTAAATTGAATTATCTGAAATAAAACTCTTTTGACCTTAACTCTGTGTATTGCCAAGTCGGCTGGAGCTGTAGAATACACCGACTGCACCTCTGCAGAGGGTTAACCCCCCCCCATGAGTGTCCTAATTATGAAACTAAACACTCTAATGGTGAGGTTCCAGTGATGCTGGGTCTTTGGGGAATGCTGAGCACCCACTCATTGTCAGTACTCCCAGGTCCACTCTGCCCCGGTATGATAGCACCTTATAGGGTCCTAACTAACTAACTGCATATTTATGATAAACTGAATTAGAACTGTTTGATTATACTGGATAGCTTGAAATAGAAATGTTTTTGATAATTAAACTGTGTACACATACTAAACTGAATTGTTTGAAATAGAACGGATTATATTGTATAAAAAATGGATTTGGCATTAAGTAACCCACAAAGGTTGATATACAATAAAAAACAACCAACCAACCTGTGAGTCAATAATCTGTTTTAACAAATATTTTCCTCTAAAAAAGAGTTAGATTTTGTTAATAAACCGAAGCTACAAAACGAACACTAAGCTACTTTCCAGCGACTTTGTTTTTTAATTTTTAGTAAGTCTCTAAGTCTTTATTTTAGGCTGATAAGTTGTTGAGATTAAATGGATTCTCTCTTAGCGTGACACTTTGTAGTGCTATGGATAGTCTTAGTGCAGATAAGGAGGGAGTAAGATATTTTTAAGTATATGATTTTCAATTTTCCTTTAGCCATAGGTAATTGGAAAATAACACATTATGTCCAAGAACAAGAAAAAGTAAAACTTACGTTACATCCTGTTATCATTTATTTCATTGCAAGCTAAATCAGAAAATTAATGGTAACTTTTGCTTAATTTAATTTTTAGTTTAATATTCTGACGTTTTCTCTTGATATACAAAACGACAAAGTTTAATTTTCTGACTGTTCATCTTCCAGTACGTAACAACAAAGTTTTTGGTATTTTACGAGTATAAAGGAATTGAAAAAAATATTTAAACGTTGCTTTCATTTTTTGACCGAAAGGATAAATTAGTATTTAATCACCTTGGCGAACTAAATGACAAAAATAGGGAGAGAAAAGTGTCTTATCGAAAAATCATTAATGATCATAGATTTCCAGAAAACCGATTATTTCGACCGCATTTTCATAAGTCAAACGCCAACGCTTTCATTCTGTTAATAACAATTCCTAAAAGAAAACGCATGCAGGAATTTGGATTCGCTTACCTCTTCAAATATTTATGCTGCTGATCATTAACTAATGTCCTCGTTTATGAATTTTGTTTCTTCTTTTTATTTCTTTTGCAAGCGATAGTAATTAGAATCTAATCTTGAACAATTGCACTCAGTGCTCTCAATGTCGAATTAATAGAATGCTGTCTTCATGAAATGAACTTTGAAATCGTTTCTGTGAGGACGCCATCTTTGTTGTGGAGCATTACTCATGCGCAAAAAAGTGTTTCGGTCTGAGCAACATCCTTACAATTTCAGAATACATGATTACTGGGCATGAATTGACTTGGCAGACAATATTCAAATTCAGTCTCTGTCTGTTAGGGTTCGCTTTGTTTTCTTGCAAAAATTCTGAATCAACGGCAGCCCTTCCTGTCTATCTGGTAAATAGTAGAGAAAATTGGGGATCTCTTGCACTCTTAGGACATGAAAGTAATAGAAAGACGATTCTGAATTCTCTGCTAACAGTAACCAAGGGCCTACCATGTTCAGCCTTGACTGATACAGTTATAAAAATAACATTAAATTATTCATGAATAAATAAATTGAACAGAATGTCCTAAACACACAATATTTTTAACTGAGTAGAAGGGTTACAGAGATTCCACTTGATATATATATATATATATATATATGTATATATAACTAAGTAAAGTTGGCGACCGCAGTCGAGTGCGAGCAAAAGGCTCCCTTTTCAATAGCTACTACATTGATGTGTTGGGGAGGGCGCAACTGTTTTCCCTGGATTGTTCCACTTTACCCTTGATACATACCTAATCTTGCTGAGTGTTAAGCAAGGAGGTATCAAGTACCATTTTTAAAGTCTTTGGTATGACGCGACCTGGGGTTAAACCCTCGTCTCCCAGACCAAATATATATATATATATATATATCTCACACGTCTGTTGATAGAAAAAATTGCATAAATCTTATAGTAAAGCAAAGATTGTATATAAAGATGTTCTTTTAATTCGTTTTTATCGACATTTAGGAATTTTAATACTATCTAAGGTATTCATAGCGATACCTTTAATATAGAAACCCGTAGCGAAGAAATACCTCAAATGAGTGATTTTTATATATTACAATTTACATTTAAGCATAAATTGATTTATCAGTCTAAACTACGGTGTGGTAGAAGCTATTACTTTCTTAGTATTGGTCAATTAGATATGTTTGAAAATTATTGATAGCGGAAAGTATTACTTGAAACTATATGCAAATTATTTGTATTACATTTGGAGAAGAAACTTGACGGCAACTACACAAGAATGTTGAGAGCTATATTGAACAAGTCCTGGCGACAACACCCCACGAGACGCCAACTGTACAGCCACTTGCCTCCCATCAGGTTAGACGAGCTAGACACGCCGGAAACTGCTGGAGAAGCAAGGACGAGCTCGTAAGTGACGTACTCCTATGGACCCCCACATATGGCCAAGCAAAAGCAGGACGACCAGCCCGAACTTACATACAGCAGCTATGTGAGGACACAGGATGTAACCCAGAAGACCTTCCGGAGGCGATGAATGATAGGGAGAAGTGGCGAGAGATGGTCAAGGATATCCGTGCTGGCGGCACGACATGATGATGATAATGATGATATAGCAGTGTGCAAGCAAATGATTCAAAATATTAAATAGGAACGGTTTCTTGAAGCCATGTAACAGTCTAAGAATTATTATTATTGATAATTGTACATTGAAACTCTAAATGTTTACAAATCTTGATCACTAGCGACTTGAAAAAAGATTAACGTCGGTATCAAACGACGCAACAAAAGTTGACAAGTCCTAAATAAAACCAACCAACCAACCAACCAATATCAAAATGGTTGTCATCGTAGAAAACTGAATCGGCTATTCGAGTTCAATTCCCAGACGATATTGTTGCGTTTCCCTTTGCGGTGATGAATTTTGGACCGGGGTGAAAGGATCTGCTTCCTATGTACGAGGGGCATACGATAAGTTTCCAGACTTTTTTTCGAATGGGCATTTAAAATTGTCGTAGACTCTTGAAAATTCAGTATGTTATTACTATACAACTTATGACCAATTTTTCTGATTTCAGGTTCAAATGAACAGCTACAGCAGCAATTGGAATACACCCTACTAAAGCCTGGTTGTCACAGCTGGTGAATTTCCAAAATGCAATCTGACACTTTAGAAGAACGATATGCAATAAAATTCTGTTTTAAACTCGGAAAAATTCCACAGAAACCTATGGAATGCTTCAGCCTTCTTTTGGAGCATCTTGCATAAAACGAGCATCAGTTTTTGTGTGACATAAGGGATTCAAGGAAAGTAGGGAGTCTGTGAGGGATAATGAGAAATGTGGAAGGAGTAAGCAAGTCACTACTACAGAGTTGATTGGCCAAAGGGTTAAGGTTAGGGTTAGGGTTATTATGTTGAGGTTTTAAGGGAGTTCATGAAGAGATTCCGTCGGAAGAGGCCAGCACTCTTCAAATCGGGTCAGTGGCATTTCCACCACGACAATGCAACAGTCTACAACTCTATCCTTGTCACAGACTATTTAACCAAGATAAGACATCAACACAGTTCTTCACCCTCCCTATTGTCCAGACCTTGCTCCCTGTGACTTTTGGTTATTCCCTAAGCTCAGAGGCTGTCGTTATGAGACAATTGAGGAGATGAAAGAGGCTGTGACGAAGGTCATTAACGTGCTCACACAAGAGGACTTCCATGGGGCCTTGCAGAAGTTGTTGGAACGGTAGAACAAATGCATTGCAGACGGAGGAGATTACTTCGAAGGGGACTAGATTTTAATATGTGTACTATCAATAAAAGTGCCCATACGAAAAATGTCTGGAAACTTATCGTATGCACCTCGTGCTTTTAAAAAGTACAGCAGACTGGATTATTTAGCTTTGTTTACGCACCCCGTCTAGAAGGACGGGTTGGGAAAATACAAACATAATTTTTGTACGCAGTTTTGCTTAACCGAGCCATTAGCCAAATGAGAAGTGTGTTCACCAATGGTCCGGGAGACCAGAGTTCAATCCCATGTGGGGTCATACCAAAGACTCAATAAATGGTACTTGATGCCACCTTGCTTAGCACTTAACACTATAAGATGATGCTCAAGGGTAAAGTGGAGCAATCCTGGGAATGGAGTAGCGTTCTTCCCTACACTTCGGTGTAGTAGCTATTGAAAAGGAGCCTTTGGCTCGCCCTCGACTAAGATCACCAACTTTACTTTTACCAGACTTGATGACAATCACTTAATTTTCTAAATATATCTTGATGAAACTTTGGTGGGTCGTCCGCCGAGGCACTATCTGCTAGGAAGGGCTAAGTATATCGCTCGGCATTTGAAAAAGTTCCTAAAGGGAAATGCCGAGTAGATCAAGAATTTTTGGCGACGGCATATTAAAATGTCCTGCAAGGAAGTCAGATAAATCCTTTTTTCAAAACCCTGGGAGTCGTCCTTGTGGCGTCGTTGCAAACGTGCAAAGCTGTGATATCGTAGTAACCGAGTTCGAACTCCATCACGCTTTTACGTCCACTTTCCGACAACCCCCCTTGGGAAAAGCATGAACCCATTTTCCTTCCAGTTATTGATAAAATATTACCACTACTATTTGGCTTTGGCATTAAATAACCCATGAATGTTGAAGGTTGATATGCCATTAAAGAAACGAAACAATTCTAAACCCTTTTAATTAATTGATTATTTTTCTTTGCATGAAGCGTATGAGACTAACTTTCTTTCAACTGAGTTTTCGGTATATCTTTCTCTTTTTTCAAACCATCCTTTTCCGTCTCTCTTATCTCTATTTTCAACTGCTGACACCTTTGTCTCCATTCTGCTTATAGGTCATCTCTTACATTATTGTCGGAATTCTATCGACCTGTATGCTTGTCTGTGTATCAATTTCGTGGTGAGAAATGGTTGGATAAAAGAACCACGTTTCCTCTACGACAGGCAAATTCTTCACAAAGACCAACCTGTCTACCTGCTGATTGAACTGGTGCTTGAGTGTGCGCTCTGCAACGAGTTTAATGTATACTCTTCTATATTTCTTTCTTGCTCTATCAAAGCGAACGATTGATACCTTTACGAATAACCTACAAGATAAAATTGAAAAGATAGGTAAGTCGGTACATAAAAGAAAATGGTAGAAACCAGAATAAAGAAAATAATGCTGAGAAAAATGAGAAATAAAAAATATGGTTGAAATTCTACAGGTGAATATTTTTTCAAGTGATTTATAAAATAATTTACGAGTATTAAAAAAAAAACACACCCTCAGAAGTAAAGGAAATAAAAATAAAAATAACCCATCCGGTCTGGTTATTTGTCTTTCCCTTTGCTAAGCGTTCCGAAAATGGGGGATCTTCTTATATTGAATTTAAATATGATAGTGGACCCTCTTTTCTATAAAATGTAAAAAAAATTGTTTTTCTTATCCGAAAAATCACAAAAATTATAGTGAATGTGAGTGTTTGTTTAGTTCAAATCACACACAAAAAAAAAAAAATTGCTTGAATTTTTTTTCCCGCGGAACATGAACAGTTACACGAGCAGAAGAATAAAGGAAAATATATATGAATATTCGGGGAATACACAGTATAATCAAGGTGAACATGGAACTGAAGATGGAGAAAGTTAGTTAGAGATCTTGGAAAGGGACGCTTATAAAGCCGAAGAAAAAGTGTTTTATCGACAAAGTCTGAATAAACTCAGTACCCAAATGAACCCTGACGGTCATTGCGACAGTAAGTCACTCGAAGACTGATAATTGCTTGCAAAAAAATCAGTCTAATCTAACCCAATAACCACTGAAATAAAACAAAACCAACCAATTACATTTTTAAATAAAAATACAATCTGTGAATATATTTTTCCATTCTTGAGCTGGTGAAGAGATTATATTGTTACCTTCTATGGCCCCGTTTTCAACTTGTCCTTAGGAGCAGACTTCATATCCCCTCTGTGAACTAAGAGTAAACTTTTTTCTTGCCGTTTAATCTGGGTCATTTTGAATATTATCTTGCACGGCTCATTGTTGTAGTCTCCCAATGCCCTTTGGCCTTGTGGCTTGGATTTTTGAGACGACTGATTTTGGTCTTATGACCCCGGTGTACCTGTCAGTTAATCAGAATGATTCCAGTTGCTAACGGAGTAAGACGTGCCTGAACTCTTCTCCCGGGACAAAGGGACTAACCGGTAACCTTTTTACTTGCTGTATTCAACGTTTTATTCAGGTTCTGTTTTGTTTGTTGACACTGGCAAGACATTGAACAATCTTCTAAACTTTAATCCAAAATACATTGCATGTTGGTTATAGCCCATGTTTTTATTTTCACGTCTTCTGCCAACGTGTTACTGTTAATTTGTTTTTACCTTTGTATGCCTCCTCGTCCCCTGGACATTCCCTGTAAATAAATTTCGGTTAGTATTTCCAAACGTCTGGTTTAATTGACTATTGTGCGTGCGACTTATTTTAGTGTTATCACTGCAGGGTACCAAGTCTACCCCAAGTACCTAACCTAAATTTACTGTAGTTGTAACAATATATTTACTTTCTAAAAGACGACTTATAAGAATAGTTTATGAGAGTTTTTTCACAGTAGGGTTATTTGGTGGGTTTTTATTGCAGACGGTGTGACACCAAGTCTCCAACGGTGTCCATGACTCTTCTGAGTAGTGGAGCTGATTTTAATAATGTTGTGGTCTGGATAGACTCAATTCGTCGTTTGATTTATGAGTTTCTGGGACCGCACTAAGGGCATCATTAACAACAGATACCACAGTTGCCATTATGTTGGACGGATATTAAATTCTTAGGCATAATTCAGGTTTTAGTCTAAGTTTATGCAGTCTATTTCCTCTCTATGGTCCCTTAAAACGGCGATAAATAAGTCGATGACGGGTTATTTTCTTGCTGATTTAAACAAAACGTCTGTTAAATAGGTAAGGCATATACCAGATAATGATTCTGGGGTCAGGCAGAATGTCGAAATCAAAAGATTACTACCATGATCCTAGTGAGTACATGTTGTATCTTAGAATACCACCGATCAGACTTTATTGCTTTTATGTGATTCATATATATATATATATATATATATATATATATATATATATATGTATATATATATAAATATATATATATATATATATATTTATGCATATATATTTCATATATTAAAAAATATATATATGTATATATATGCATATATATATATACACACATAGATATATGCCTCTGTGTGTGTGTTTAGGTAAATGAGTATTAATAAAATTCATATAAATATATATATATATATACAAATATAATTGTATATATGTATGTGTATTCATAAATATATTTGCATATAAATATGTACATGTATATGAATTACCAAATATATATATATATATATAATTCGAGGAGGAAGTACAAGCGGTATAAGTATCAAACTGGATATGCATATATATATATATATATATATATATATGGATTAATAAATATATATAATTTATTCGTATATAATTATTCGTAAATATTTTCTATATTGTATAAAAATCCATGTACATAAATGGATATTATAAATACACACACACACACACACACACACACGTATATATATATATATATATATATATATATATATATATATATATATATATATCATAACAGTGTTGCTTTTGACAAAATCATTTTGTAGGTTTCTGGCGAACCAAGTGCAATATAATATATAGAGTGCTCACTATCTAGGACAGAGGTATTATATGATGATAATAAATAGATATATATTAGATTTATATATCTAATGCCATGGATGTATATATATATATATATATATTATCATTATAATTACTATGAATATTTTTTATTATATATATATATTGACGAAAAATTGTTTTTGTCTTCGATGCACACAAAAATGCATTTTTAATTGATATATCGGTATGCATATATCATGGACTCAGGGAATTATTTCAATGAAAAAATTCATACTTAAGAAAGGAAAAACTCTTATAGGAAAATGAAATTTAAAAGAAAATAAATTAATTGATTATTTGACTTTCTTAAATGATAAACGTTTCATAAAACATGGCTCATCAATTCTTTGCGCAGTTCTTCACGCTTGGCGTATTTTCATTTGTGCTTATTTCAATAGAATAATCTGAAGAGAACAGAAGAATTCCTTGAGGCTTAGTTGGTAATGTGTTGAGAGGTAACATCGAAGTAAGCGAAATAAAACTCCAGTTGTTCAATCATGCACGCTTTTGGACTGATACTCTTCGACGAGGAAACGAACCTCCTCATTCTGTTATGAAATAGCCGAGGGATTTCGGTTCATGTCTTTGAGTTTAGTTAGGCTGAGAACCTTTCGGCTCAGCACATGGGTTGGTTGGCTGTAAGATTGAAGCAGGTGTTAACGCGGGTGTGCGCGAGCGGATGGAGGTGTCACTCAGATGTCATAACAGTCCGAGACGATACTGGGTGACAAGGTGCGGGTGACGTCACGCACCGGAAGCACGCGGAAGTTTGTGTGAGAATTTGAAGAACATAAGAGTCGGGTTTTAGACGCCAAACAAGAAGGATCGACCCTTGGAGCTCGCAGGCGCGAGGCGAACGTGCGCCCGATGGGGGCCGCTCGAGTTGGGGGCCAAATGAATAAGACAGCATAGAAGATTGTGTCTCTCCTCCTTACGTCGAAACCTTTAACTCAAAGTTAATAAAAAGGTTTCGTACCTGAACAAGAAGTAGTTACGTGTTTTTGAGATTCCTGTTCTTTATATGTTCTGTAGTTATGAACATTACATGTCTATTTTGTACATGGCCATATTGGTGTATATGGCTACGCAACATAGACATATTTGGTGCCAGAACTTGGGCATATCGTTCATGATATGGTTTTCGATTGGGTTACCATGTTTCCACGAAGACGATCAGAGAAGAGACTGAGAACAAGGAGGAATCTATTTCGGAGCGGCTTGTTCAGGCGATCGAGGGAGACAGAGAGAAAACACAAGGCCCCCAGAAAATAAGAAACAAGGAAAAGAGACCAAAAACAAGAACAAATTCGGCACCCCCCAGAAAGAAAAAGAAAAAAATGACCAGCACTAAAAAAATAAGAAGAACAGCGCAACCCCAAAAAGAAAAGAAAAAAGAGGCGTGAAAAGAAAAGTAAAAAAAGAAGTAACACAACAACTCCAAGAAAAAAAAAGGCATGAAGAAAAGAAAAAGAATAAGAAGGTATTTGCTCATTTACGTCTGTCATACTTTAATTTACGAATAGAGTTTGAATGGTTGTGGAGGATAGATTTGGAAATAATTCTAAAATTTAAATGAAAAAAAAAAAAGAAAGAAAAATCGTTGGTAGCAGAGAAAATTATGATTACTACTGTATGTGACTTAGTACAGTGGTGGGAGGAGAGAAAGAAATAGTAACAGAGAAATAAGCTCGCAGTGACAGAGAAGAAAGAAAGGTGGTCGCTGTGGGGACAGAGGATTGTGTTGCGCTCATGATTGACAGCAATAGTAAACATTATTTTGTAAAGAAATTTTATAGTAATAACGTATTTTTATGAAGGAATTTTACGACAGACGGGATCATTGTGGGTGAAGTTTGTAGTAAATAACGTTTTTTATGAATGGAGATTTGTAGTGACTTGTTGGTGGTCCGGGCTAATAATATTCAGAGATTAGAATTTTGATTCGAGACCTTGGAGATTTCGCTCATCGATGGGATTGCCGGAAAAATTTCGCATATCTGTAGTTAGGACCTTTGGGACAGGTTTCGATGTAGGAGAATCGATGTTTTGGGCGCTGAAGAAATCAGGCCAGGTTTTTGTTTAAGTTGTCGAATCCGAAAAAGTCGGATGTACGGTGGAATGTCCGTATCGACAGGAAAATTGTCTCAGATATCTCGCCAGAGAGGCAGATCAACGAAGAGACGGATGTTTATTGTGTCTGACAGGGCAGACGGTTATTTTGTGAGTTCCCCCTAGAGTGGGACTGTGAGGTTTTGTTGAGGAAGATGTTCGGAAAACATGGGTTTGGAGATTAGTTAATTAAGATATGCGCAGAGTTTTGGTGATCTCATTGGATGTGTTTGGAAAATTCGAGGACTCGATTTTGAATTGTGTCGAGGGAGAAATTTTATTGAGTGAGCTGATAAAGGTTTTGGTGGTTTAGAAAGAACACCCAGTATTTTAAGGGCGAAAGAAAGAAAGAAGATAAGAAAGAAGGGTACTCGTAAGCTGTTGAAAAGATGTGAGATAGACCGTTTGACGGTGGTCAAAAGGTGGAAAAAAACGGGGAAACATGTATCTGGGTTTGATTACGAGCTATGCTTGGTTGTGGAAGGTTAAAATGTGTATATTAATTAGTGACAGATATTACGTGAGAAGGAGATATAAAGTTAGCAGTAATAAGTACGGACGTAGAAGGAAGGCAAAAATGCAAAATACAAAATGAGCAATTGACCTGAGATTAAAAAAAAAAAATTTAAAAATATGAAAATAAGAGAACAAATTAAAGACTGAAAAAATTACATGCCGAACGAGAGACTGTTGAAAAAATGAAAAAAAAAAAAAAAGAGAAAAAAGAAAAAAGAACCAGAAAATGTGATCGGAAAAAGAAAAAAAAATGAAAAAAAAAAAAAAAACGATGGACAATACGAAGACTTTTTATTTTGATTTCAGTGACTTTTGAGTTTGGGACTGACGCATGCTTTTTGTTGTATTATTTTGTTGAAATTGTATTGCTGAAGATTTTGTTTCTCAGTTCGACATAGTGGGGAGCAGCACAATAGTTTAAGAAAATAATTTGTCATCATCGATGACAAATGATTTTATTGTGATTGGATAGGTATGTTATGAAATAGCCGAGGGATTTCGGTTCATGTCTTTGAGTTTAGTTAGGCTGAGAACCTTTCGGCTCAGCACATGGGTTGGTTGGCTGTAAGATTGAAGCAGGTGTTAACGCGGGTGCGCGCGAGCGGATGGAGGTGTCACTCAGATGTCATAACAGTCCGAGACGATACTGGATGACAAGGTGCGGGTGACGTCACGCACCGGAAGCACGCGGAAGTTTGTGTGAGAATTTGAAGAAAATAAGAGTCGGGTTTTAGACGCCAAACGAGAAGGATCGACCCTTGGAGCTCGCAGGCGCGAGGCGAACGTGCGCCCGATGGGGGCCGCGCGAGTTGGGGGCCAAATGTATAAGACAACATAGAAGATTGTGTCTCTCCTCCTTACGTCGAAACCTTTAATTCAAAGTTAATAAAAAGGTTTCGTACCTGAACAAGAAGTAGTTACGTGTTTTTGAGATTCCTGTTCTTTATATGTTCTGTAGTTATGAACATTACATGTCTATTTTGCACATGGCTATATTTGTGTATATGGCTACGCAACAATTCCCCAAGCTGTGGGTTAAATAGTATTACTACTATTCTTTTACAAGAATGAGATGGCTTAAGTACTGAATAACCCACGAAGGTTGATAGTCCATTAAACATCGAAACTTAACCAAACCAGACGAAAAAAGACGTTTACCTCGATAAATACCTGTAGATAACATTTAATAGAGATTACTTTGCAAATTTTCATTTTTTTATTGAATATTATAAACAACATAGAATGTATCATAGGAATAAAAAAAAATATTTATCTAGTCGGCCCGACCCCCTCTCTCTCTCTCTCTCTCTCAGACACACACACAGAATATATATGTATATATATATAGATATTTATTAGATTTATATACCTAATGCCATGGAAGTCTATATATATATATATATATATACATCTAGTTCCCAGTATCAACTTCTCGCTAAACTATGGATTTCTCTATTTATCACGCCATCGATTTTGTCCAAGGCAACGGAAAAGTGGGTATAAACTCATTTTGCCAGAAGCACGATGGACGTACTGAGATTTAAGCTCATAGATTTATGTTTGGTGTTTTCTTCTTTTTGACCTGTTACCCCCACTATCACTACATCTCTCTCACTCTCTCTTTATATATATATATATATATATATATATATATATATATATATATATATGTGTGTGTGTGTGTGTGTGCTTGCACGCACGTGCGCGTGTGTGTGTGTATAGTATACGTGTGTGTGTGTTTATGTGTGTTTGTGTGTGTGTGTATGTGTGGTGAGTTTATGTGAGAGATTTATCAGTTTTCTTCATCCATTCACGAATATTTCTCGGGTGATACGTGTTAAACCTACGTACAATTCAGTTCAAGACTGTCTGCATGTCTGCCTGAGATTTTTGTTAAACAATGCCAGCTTTGCCACAAGGCCACCTCTGAGTCGATATGTGAGTATTCAACTCGGTTTTCGCGTATGCCTTGCGCACTCTTGAAAAAAAAAATGGCGGCACAGGTTCCTACACTTTTCTTTCAAACATTGCCTTCTATGTCGATTTTTCTTTCCTTCTTCTCTTCTTTTGTTCGGTTTCATTGCTCATATCAAAGCAACGTTTCCCCCACTCCTTGCTTCTCATCGAACCTTTGACACAGAAACGCCTTCGAGGATTTAAGGTTATGCAAATCTCGATTCAACTTGATGATGCAATTGTTAAAACATCGATAACAAAAACAAGAACAGAATTATACATTAGACATACATATATATATATATATATATATATATATATATATATATATATATATATATTCGTTATAAAAAATGTGTAAAGATGACAAACAGAAAACAAAGACTAAGTTGAAATAGTGCTCACAAGGAAAATAGAAAATATGTTAAAGGAAAAGATCTTGATAAAGGAAACAGAGGAAAGAAACGAAGTTGAAAAGAAATAAAATAAACAAGGTTTGCGGTTAAAGAAAAATGTTACGACAAAACTGTAAAAAAAAAGATGAGAATATATTAAGAATGGGGTAAATATGGTAGGATTGACGAAAACTGTATTTTGAAATGTAAGGATTGTAGAATAAACATTCGTTTTTGTTTTTTGTTTTATTTATTTAATGGCATATCAACCTTCATAGGTTATTTGATATCAAAACGATCCTTGCAAAAAACACAAGTGGTACTAACTAACCGGAAAGTAGGATGATTAGGGGGTGTTTCGTACCTTTACCAAATCTGTTATTTCAAAAGTGAACCTAATAGTTCGACAAGAATTCGAACTTTCTTTCTAGGATTTCGCAAGCTAGTACTATGGCAATTACGCCCCCGAAAAAGAATTAATGTTTAATTTGCAAACGAAAGAGAAAACCTGAGAAGAGGTACATTGAATCGAATGAGGAAATGAAAATAAAATGAGTCATTAAAGAGATAAAAGACGAAGAAAGAAGCTGAATGGAAAGAAAGAACGAAAGAAAGAAAGAAAGGAACGACCAGCTTCGCAAATAAAGACTGAATGAGATTCTTAGTCATTGAAGAACTACTAATTATAACTATTCAGTTCATTTATTACAATTCATTTTCATTAGGGTGGTCTTTCATCTTAATTTTTATTTGCGTTTTTACTCGAGGCTATATGACTAGCGCAGATCTGAATAGCACAGATCTGAATTACTAAAGTACTTGGCAAGGTTCGAAATCGCTTCCATAATGCCTCGAAGATTTTTGGTTAAACATATCAGCAACTTGGACTGAGTGACTTGCAACAAAAGCACCAAAAATGGAGAAAAATGATATACGGAATTAATGGGGGTTGAACACGATTCATTCTTTACAATAAAAATATAAATTAAAAAAAATTAACATCACAGAAAAGAAACTGACAGATTTTGAAATAGAAACGTCAAAAGATAATGCCAAAAAATGACAACTAAAATTAATTTTAAACAAAAATAGAGAAAAAGAAGGAAAAGGCTGATATATGATTACAAGAAAAAGAAATATATTACCGAGCAAGATAAAGAAAGTGAAAGAAAAAAGATTGTATAAAAACAGGGTAAGATAATTTTTTGCAAAATGAATGAAAAATTAATTCAAAATAAATTAAAAGAAACATATAACTGATTGAATGAATGAAAAAAAAAAGACAGAGAAATAACAAAGGTATAGAAAAAAAGAAAGAAAGAAAATGTAAATGAATGAAAAATGAACGAAAAAATATAAAAGAAGGAAACGACGAAAAAGAATCAAATAAAAATAAAATTTAAAGGTCGAAGAACGGAAGAAAAAAACAAAGTACGAACAAGAAAATTCAGACAATAAGATTTTGAAAGCTTGCAAAATGATCCATGAAAAAAAAATGCTATTGAAAAAACAAAAACAAAAAGGCAACCATGAAAAAAAATGAATATAAAATAAACGAAAAAATATTTAAATAAAAGAAAAAGCGAAAAGTTGAGAAAACAAAAATGTTATAAACAAAAGAAGAAAAAAAAGAAAGAAAACGAACAAATTAAAGATAGACGAAAAAAAAAACTGCTGACAGTAAAGATTGGAACTTAAACTGAAAATAAATATTAACGAAACTCGTAAAAAATAGTCACAGTGGAATTATCAGGAAATACTAGAACAAACATAAGTAAAAAAATTTTTAAAAAGACACATTATGTCAAAACATAAACTTATTAGATAAAAGGTCGAATTGGCACTGAAAGGAAACTGAATATCATAGAAAATTCTTGATTTTCAGAACACGAGGTAATTCAATAGATTTTTAGAGATTGATTGTGACTTCTGCGATTTGTTCTGCTATGGCTAGAACAAGATCAAGCGACTTGGCCAAAGTCTTGACTGATTGGCAATGGTACTTGGCCAAAAGATGACGGTGTGAAGATTAAGAAAGATGGACTGCGAATTTCTAATGCAGTTACGTGTTCACTACAGCTTTCATCTTGAATTAAGCAGGCAGCGACTGTCACAGTAGAAGGAATTCATTTCTACCATATCATCCATCTTTTATAAAAACAACCTTCTTAGCATTTTATCAGAACCATATGTCTTTTTCGGACCACGGTTAAAAAAAAAAGGGATATGTAAAACGTTGCATAAAAGAGAAAATTTCTCTTTGGTCACAATAACAAAATTGCGCCTGATTATCACCTTAAGCAACATCAAACTGCGTTGCCTTCACAGTAGCAATATATTTTACAGAGTCAATTTTTTAATGTGTATCAAAAAGGCTGGAGGTGCTTATGAAGTGGGTCTGGTCGGGAAGAATAACGGATTTGTCATTCACTAGTCATATTTGCAGAAAAATATTATGAAGGAATGTTACTTCCAGGGTAAAAAGTATGACTGAGAAAACAGAATGTGCACGAGAAACATCAGAAATTACGAATACGAATGCAACCCCTGAATAACAAGCTGAATATATCTTATTTCATTTTATATATATATATATATATATATATATATATATATATATATATATATTATATAAACGAACGCTGCTGCTGCTGTTGCTACATAATACCTTATAATTCCCTAGCCGACGTGATATGCTTTTTGGCTGACCAGTCTGATACTAAGTCTAACGTAAAGTTGGGCGGGTTTCGATCCCAGCTTCAAGCGTCTTACGTGTCTAGCCACACTGAAGAGTTGTGATAAAACGAAACAGTATGTCTGTGGATGTTATATATATATATATATAATATATTGGCAGAATTTCTTCGTTAATATAAATTTCATTGAACATAATAGAAATTTTCTGTCTACATATTTTCTTCTGGATCCCTTCGTATTGCCGTATGGCTTTTATCGTATTCAGCGCGAATTCAGTTATGTATTGTCCATACTTATATGTATCCCTAGTACTTTCTGCCCGACTTTGTGCCATCATCAGAGGAGGATCTATTACAAAAGTGATGTAACTTTTGTTTTTGCATTTTACTACTAAGTAAGAGCGTCTGGACCGTTGAAGAGTATAGCGTTTGCTTTTAAATGGGTTTCTATAAATAGTGTCAGTAGCTACAGACATTTAAGTACATTAGCACTGGTTTGAAAATTAATTCTGTTAAGTGTCGGTTGCATATTTCTAATATGTAGTGCTTCGAGAATATGTAGTTTTTGTTTATTATTTTGATGTCCTAATATTGTTGTGTTGTCGTGAGAATTTTCCGTAATTCTGTTGTTGGAGCTATTGAACTTGTATCAGAAAGGTGCATCGTAAGTCTCCTCGGCAGGGTAGTATATATATATATATATATATATATATATATATATATATATATTATATATATAAGCTGGACAATTTTGATTGCATTTCTCATAGCACTAGTGCTTTTGATAAAGGTATGAATCCAAATATTCTTTTCCCTGCTATGGGCAGATAGTAGAACAGACTTAGTTATTTAGTCTTGAATAAGCTACCAGTCAAGCAGAAGAAAAACTGTGAATACAAAACTGTTAAACGCAGTATAAACATGTACCTTTTGTCACATGTGTATAACAACTCATGCAGAGAGCTTAGTATATATATATATATATATATATAAATATATATATATGTAAATTAATGTTGGTAACCGTAGTCGAAGGCGACTAGAAGGCTCCCTTTTCGATAGCTACTACACTTATGTGTAGGGAAGGTCGCTACTCTTTTCCCTGGATTGCTCTACTTTACTCTTGATACATATCTTTTATTGCTGAGTGTTAAGTAGGGAGGGATCAAGTACCATTTTTAAAGTCTTTGGTATGACGCGACCTGGGATTGAACCCAGGTGTCCCAAACTATTGGCGAACACTCTGCCCACGTTGTGAAAAATTGCAGAAATTAAACTTTTAAAAGCGGTTTAGAGGCACGATATTTCGTTCTTTATGTCATTTTAATTTTTTTAGAACGCTCTAATGCCTTTGACATAAAATATGAAAAATTCTGATTGTATATTTATGTTATCAGGTAAAAGCATTTCTGAAATGGCACAGTGGATGTTTTTTTAGAAAAAAGAAATTGCGCATCATTAGTCCTTACTAATCGAATGATACGGACAAACCAGGGGAAAGTCCCCATCGCATCGTTAAGTGCTCGACTGTCATCGTAAGAGAGTTCAAACTCCAGTCATGCTACTACGTTCACTTTTGGTCTAATAGCTGTGGGGTGTCCTCGTGGTGTAATGGTTAAAGCGATGCACTGCGGAATCGTAGTACGCGAGTTCGTACTCCAGTCGCGCTATTACGTTCACTTTCGGGCAAATACCCTTGGGAAAGGTATGAACCCCCTTATTCTCCCTCCAGCTATGGGTAAATAGTAGGACGGACTAGGTTCTTCAGCCTTGGTGAGGCAACTAGTCTAGGAGAGGGAAAACTCTGAATTCAAACCTGTTAAACTCTGCTTAAAAATTGACCTTGTGTCATATCCTGCCCGAGCGGAGGGGTTGGTAAATAGTACCTGTGGGAAAAGTTCGAACGACCTCATCCCCCAAACTATGAATTAAATGGTAGCACTACCATTATTCGATGAGGATGGCTTTGAAATTGAATAACCCTCGTATTTTGATATGCCGTTAAAAAAGAAACCATGCCAAACGTGACAAAGCAAGGTATTTGACATTTAATTGTTTGTAACCAAAGACTATACTTATACTAAACTTTTTTGTTTGAAATAGAACTGTTTATTTGTATAAAAATGGATTTGACATTAAATAACATATAAAGGTTAGTATGCCATAAAACTCAAACCAACGAGTAGTGGTACCCTTTAATCCACAGCTGGGGATATTAAGGGATTCATACTTTTTTCAAATGAAATATAATGGCGAAGGGATTTCGTTTTATATATCTTGCCTTTCGGTTTAGTTAGGATGAGAACCTTTCGCTTAGTGCATGGGTTAGTTAGGTGCAACAATAACGCAGGTGTTCACGCGCACGTGGGGAGGATGCGTCATTCACAGATATCAAAATAAAATTCCCAGGTAGAAAATGGGACAAAGGAGGGGAATGACGTCATGCCCGGAAGCGTGGGCAGAGGATTTTGGGATTTGAGAAAAAGCAGTGAGCTGAGTTCCTGCCTCCAAACGTGTGAGTTGACATTCAGAGCTGGGCGAGGCCAGATGACTTTGTGCGCTACGGACGCCGCGCGTTGGTTGAGTTGAGAGCTGACAATGTAAAAGCAGTCAGCATAGAAAGATTGTGCCACTCTCTCCTCATGTCGAATAAACTTTAATTCAAAGGTAAACCCCCAGTCCTGGCGGCAACATCCCACAAGACACCATCTGTACGGCCACCTGCCCCCTATCACGAAAACGATTCAAGTTAGACGAACCAGACATGCAGGACACTGCTGGAGAAGCAGGGACGAACTCATAAGAGATGTACTCTTATGGACCCCCACACATGGCCGTGCAAAAGCAGGACGACCGGCACGAACATACTTTCAGCAGCTATGTGAGGATACGGGATTTTGTCCTGAAGACCTACCTAGGGCGATAAACGATAGGGAGGAGTGGTGAGAGAGGGTCAGGGATATCCGTGCTACCAGCGCGATATGTTGATGATGATGATGATGATGATGCCATAAAACTCAAACCAGCGAGTAGTGGTACCCTTTGATCCACGAAATTGGTTCGTACCTGAACCAATTTCGTAAAGTTTTGTGTTTTTAGATTCCCTATTGTAATATCCTAACTAACAAAGGGAAATAACCTCTGATGCCACAGGGGTTACGGTCCCTACCATATCCGGGGGTTTTGGTCAATAAAGGAATATACCAGGCATAGCAGCAGATGTTCGTTTTCCCTCTGTCTTTAATCATCATCCATCTTATCGATTCATCTTGGTAATAGTCCATACCTAGCAAGTATCCATTACCTCAGATATAAAGACTTTACACCTATGTCTATTTCACATTTGCGTATCATGGGTATGTTATACAAATGATGAACGTAATAGAGCGATTGGATTTTGAACTCACTTTCTAGGAGGTTGTAGTTTATTTCGTTAATCACTACATTACGACCTTTTTCGGAACACATCTTGAAAATGTTCATATCTATTCACAGATTATAGTTTTTCTGATATAAAATATATTAGCGACCAATTTCATTTAATAGTACAATTGACTTTTTTGGCACAGAATTCTTCACGCTCTCACAAAGAGAAGCAATAGAAAAAATTATCTTACTTTTAAAAAAATCATATTTCTGTTGAGGCCAGCATAGATATTTCCTTTTTTTGTTGAAAATATTTTAGGATCGCTGAAGCCTTCGGGTACCGTTTATATGCCAGCGATCCAGAACTTCTTGAAAAGAGACTCGTATAACAATTCAAAAAATGTGGAAAAATAAGAAAACGTTAAAAAAAAAACAACAACTGAAAACATCAAAACGAAAGGAAAAATATCAAGAATCTTTTAGTATTGAAGACAGTACTTTGATTTTGATTTCCAGAAAAGATGGAAGTTATATGAATCCTTTTAAAGAACTTTAATAAAATGGATAAGTGGTTCATGTTATCATTATCATCAGCCCCTTTTCAATAACGCTTACTCACTCTCATGCATTGATCCCGTAACCTGTTTTTGTTGTAAGCTTACCAATTATGTAGCGTGCCTTGGGCAGGAAAAGCCTGGCAAAGCTCATCCCTCTCCAGATCTACAACTGCTTTGAATTCAGAGATTTCCTTCTCCTAAACAGGTTGCCTTACACCCCCCAAAAATGTTCTATCGTACTATTCATTCATAAGGGGGGTGTTCTCGTGGTGTAATGGTTAAAGCGATGGACTGTGGAATCGTAGTAGGCGAGTTCGTACTCCAGTCGCACTATTACGTTCACTTTCAGGCAAATACCCTTGGGAAAGGTATGAACCCCCTTATCCTCTCAGCTATGGATTAAATAGTACCACTACTGTTCTTCTTGGAGAATGGCTTTGGCATTAAATAACCTACAAAGTTTGATATGCCATTAAACAAAGAAACCAAACCAAACCTATTCATTCATAGCAGGATGGGGAATATTCAAATTATATCTTTTCTAATGGTCTCTTTTGGGAATCTTTTTGAGATGAGGCTTCTTAATATGATAATTAATTCTTATAATTGCGGACTTTTTGTCCTCATGTTGGTAGTTTTTTTGTTGGTTCTTCTGTCACCACGTTTCAGCCAAATTTTACCTCTGGCCTTCTTCAGGTGATTAACCATGACCTCGGATAGGAATGCTGAGTCTTGTAACCGTATCCACTGTAATTACTGTCCTCCATAGTTGTTGTCTATCGCACCACGTTTTTGACCAAGTAAACCTCTGGCCGGCTTGGGTAGGATTTGAAACCGCTATCTTCTGACAATGCTCACCTGGAACCGTAGATACTCAACGCCTCTATCCGCTGCGCCACGGGCCCCGAAGAGACTCAACGCCTCTACCCGGTTTCAATTCCTACCCAAGCCAGCCAAAAACGTGGTGCGATAGACAACAACTATGGAAGGTAGTAATCACTGGGGATATGGTTACAAGACTCAGCATTCCTATCTGAGGTCGCGGTTTATCACCTGAAGAAGGCCAGAGGTGAAATTTTGCCAAAACGTAGTGAGAAGAAACAACAAAAAACCTACCAACATGAGGACAAAAGTCCGCAATAAAAGAAAAAGAAATTTCTAATAGTATTAGCGTGATGTCGGTTGGTTGTTTGCCACCCCCACCCAACCAACAAAACAATCATTTGCGTGATGTGAAATAAAGACATTTTCGTTCAGGATTTGAACTCATGCAGATCGATCCACCTTCTGTGAAGATAACTGTTTAAGGTTTTTGGATTGTAGCAGAACCTAGGTGGAATTTACCTAAAAAAAAATTGCCTAAAAATTAAGTGCCATAGTTTAGAGAAGAAGCACGTCGAATATTGCAACATTGAATTATTCAGGATAATTAGATTGATTCTGTGTTGTTTAAAATACTTACAATCACTTGATCTTCATCGAGAACCATAAATTCCTCTACCAACAACCAAAGATATAGTAGTAATGTACAAATCGTTTTTTTTTTGCTCAGATGTGGCACAAGGCTGAATGAATGGGGCACCGAATGAGACTCGAACTCACTCGTGAAAGTTTGCTAGTCTAACTTGCCAACCATTACACCATCTCAGGTGCCCACCAAAGATATGGTAACTGAACTAGTAGAATATATCAGTAGGGAGGTTTGCTTTATGACCAAATCAAAATAGAAAGCGAAGATCATTCTGAATCAATCAAGCAGCGAAAATAGTCACTTTAAAAAGGATAAGCGTGAATAAAAGAAAAGTGTCATGTGATATAAAACCAAAAAAAAAGGTAGTAATATCTATGCATTAATGTGTGAAGACACGTTGTGCTCATATAAATCTAGTAAGGTTTGAATTTTTTTTTTAAAGCTGACAGTTTCTGGCATGGCTCTTTTTAATGTTCGTTTTATATTCTTGTTGAATGGATGGCAATTGCCAGAGTAAAATTGGATTCATTTATGTAAATGTCACTACTCCACAGCATATCCTCAAGTTCATCTGAACAATAGCATTTTATTGAAGAATACTTTCGAAATGATAATAAGTGAACATAATGAGAATAGAATTAACTTATAACTGATATAGATATGAAGAAATAAATCGATAGGATCAGGATGAAATAGATAGATGCAAGTTATTGATATTAATAGACATAGATAGATAGATAGATAGACTGAAGGAAATAGAAAAAATATAAGAACTAAGATAGATAGATAGATAGATAGATAGATAGATAGATAGATATGAACTAACTTAGATAGATAGATAGATAGATATGAACTGAGATAGATAGATAGATAGATAGATAGATAGATAGATAGATAGATAGATAGATAGATAGATGGGAATAGAAGAACTAAGATAGATAGATAGATAAATATGAACTAACTTAGATAGATAGAAGGAAATAGAAGAAAATAGAACTAGATAGATAGATAGATAGATAGATAGATAGATATGAACTAACTTAGATAGATAGATAGATAGATAGATAGATAGATAGATAGATAGATATGAACTGAGATAGATAGATAGATAGATAGATAGAAGGGAATAGAAGAACTAAGATAGATAGATAAATATGAACTAACTTAGATAGATAGATAGATAGATAAATAGATAGATAGATAGATAGAAATAGAAGAAAATATAATAATCAAGATAGATAGATAGATAGATAGATAGAAGAAAATAGAAAATAAAAGAACTAAGATAGATATATAGATAGATAGAAAGATAGATAGATAGATATGAACTAAGATAGATAGATAGATAGATAGATAGATAGATAGATAGATAGATAGATAGATAGAAATAGAAGAAAATATAATAATTAAGATAGATAGATAGATAGATAGATAGAAGAAAATAGAAGAAAATATAAGAACTAAGATAGATAGATAGATAATGAGATAAGAGAGATATAAGCAACTTAAGAAACACACATGAGCTTATATAAATTGATAGATCAAAGGCTTAGCAGGCTTTCGCACTGCGTGGGTAAAAGTTGATCACCTAGTCCCATGTGCAATTTCTTTAGGCGGTTCCCTACTGAACATAGCTGAGTTTAAAAAGGAATGCCGAGTGGCCTTAGCATGTTATATTTTTTTTTTTTAAATAGCCATGCTTGAAATACAAAATAACTTCATTTCAAATCTGATTGGTAGAAAGTTAGATAAATCCATACCTTCATACGTGCAAAATCAAGTCCTTCTTAAGATAGATATCTAGGATACGCGAATAGGAGATGGCTATGGCAACCAGCTTAACATAGCAAACCATAGAGGTCATAGGAGTGATGTGAATAATGTACATATAAATAAATATCACAAACAAGGGAAATTTAATGGAACAGCCTTTATCCAGCATTGCATAATATGATTATTTCTGCTGGCAAAGAAAGTAAAAACATATTTCACTTGTTATGAAAATGTGTGGATAGGCAAACAGTTATTGGTCCCGAAACGTGATGTCAGCTATTTCAGTGTGAATTTAGCTGAAACGATAGCTATTTTTTATTAGTATCAATTTGGAATTCATGCCTCAACTTTTCACTACACTCGCATAATGAAAATTTCTTCGAATGAATTGAGCACTCTAATATCCGGTAGGCGAAAATAGAAACAAACGAAAGCTTCTACATAATGCCTTATAATTCCCGATCTGACATGGTTCGCTTGTTGGCTGAGCGGTATGGTTCTAAGTCTAACGTAAAGTTGGGCGGGTTTCGATCCCAGCTTCAAGCGTCCTACGTGTCTAGCCACACTGAAAAGTCTGTCTGTAGATGACAATATATATATATATATATATATATATTCATAAATGATGTACTCCTATGGACCCTTTCACATCGCCGAACAAATACAGGGCAACCAGATTGAACCTACATACAGCAGCTCTGTGTAGCCCTCAGGACCTGCCGGATGCGATGAACGATAGAGAGTGGTGGCGAGAGAGGTCAGGGATATCTGTTCGGATGGCACGACAAGATGATGGTGATCATGATATATATATATATATATATGATTATATTTTGAATTTACCGATAAAAATGGCAAAAATAAGTAAAATATTGTTCTTTATATACAAAAATGTTGAGCAATTTAACGATATTTCAGTGATTAGATATCATAGAAGAAAGCTGAGAAATTTTACCATGCTGTTACCGTCAGAAAATCATCAAAATCTAGTTTCCTGAAATACCCGTACGAAAAGACCCAAAATTTAAAATCGCTACACTTTAGAACGTGGGTAATTCTAAGAGGGCTACTCCTAAAAGGGTTGCTGATCCTTAGAAACCCACAATAAGACGATGAAACAAGAACATTCCAGAGAATTAGAAACAGTATTTCACATCCCGTATAGCAGTGAATATTGTTCAGATTCAAGCGCAAAGCCTTTCGAGAAATCGCAGTATAAAATTGAAGAAGCAATTTATGTTAGCAACTGCTTGAATTAATTGCTTTGCCAAGCAAACATGGGAAGCAGATCTCCTAATTCAAAATAAAATTCCCTGTTGATGAAAATCATGAGAATTCTTTCAATCTGTATAAACATTAGGTCTTTTAGGCCCAGAAATATGCATACAGCGAAAATACGTAGAAACAGGTATGGGTGAGATTGAACAACAGCGAGAAATATCATTACTGTTCCCATGTCCTTCATCACATACACGGTCATTCTCAAACTATGCACACAATATAAATGTTACATGTCACGTGATATGAAGACGTTACATGTCACACAATATAGATATGTTACATGGATTAATTGAGGAATAGAAAGCAGTTTGTGACGAAGGTAAGATGCTGTTATATGCCCATCTACAGCATCATAACGACACAATAAATAAACAGACGCAATGATAACAGACGCAGGAAGACTTCTTTAACAATATTTACCTCTCACTTCATTGCAAGGGTTCGAAAAGGTTGTGTGGGGTTTTACTGTGAGAAGGAGCTGGAGACCGAACATAACTGCAATATTTTGACCCCCAAACTTATGGCCGTCAGCGTTGTGTCTTTCTCATTCTCCAGGGCTGCTCAACCGGAGGCCCAGGGCCCACTCTGCTGGTTGATGGATTTCTTTATTGCATCTTATCAGCATCTTCTCTGGACCCCAACTCATCAGGGGCCAAATGGCCCCTTCGGCCTGATGTGGCTTTCCTTACCACGTCTCGTCTATAACTCCGCCCAACTCCAACTGTCTGGAACTCTACTCGCACTTGTCTTCCGTCTTGACTGCGTTATATAATAATTCAACGCCCACACGATCGCCCACTCGATCTTTGAAATCGAATGTTTAATCGTCATCAAGCGGAAATAACTGTCATGCAGTTCAGAGGTCACTCTCTTCCGGTGCGTTAGTCTATGAGAGTATCATGGGATTTTTTAGCTTGTCCCATTTTGTTAGCCAATTTCCGCCCACGCGATTTCCTCTACTAACTGCCATTGGAATGTGTCGCTTCCTTCCGGTGCATCACCTTGAATGGCATTTTGGGCCGGGTCGAAGGTCAAAATATAACAATGCCACAACGTACTCATCGCAATATAAGCGGGTGTGAACACAGGATTTATTACGGTGAGTCAAAAGTTGTGCAATATTTTGGCAATGTGAGGATGAATTCGGTTGCTCTTGATGTCACTGCCGAGATCATAAAGGTGATTAAACACACTGGACAGTAAGATGCCAAGCTTGCCTCTATGGATTGGAGTACAGCATCGGAATCCATGGTTTTAGGCCTACCTGGTATTACCTGATCGTCGGGATTTATGCCTACATATTTACCAATCCCTCCGCTCGGGCAGGATATGATACAAGGTCAATTTTTAAGCGGAGTTTAACAGGTTTTAATTCAGAGTTTTCCTTCTCCTTGACTAGTTGCCTAAGCAAGGCTGAAGAACTCAGTCTGCCCTACTATTTAACCATAGCTGGAGGGAGAATAATTGGATTCATACCTTTCCCAAGGATATTAGTGCTATGTGAAATGCAATCAGTCTCGTCCAGGATTTGAACTCGTTTCGCTGGGTCCATTTCCTACGACGATAACCATTACACCACGGGCATACCGAGCCAAATATCTTCAACCATCTGGTTACTTTTTCATAACTGCACTTTCACCTTTTTCACAAAGAACCAGCGTACTACCTACCACAATACTACCAATCACAGTACGTAACTCTTAATGCTTGAACTGCCACTTTCTTCCGATATACCCGCTACAATCTAGCCGGAACCATAATATTTCAAGACTTTTGACTCGTGTCATCAAATATCAACACTTGAGACCACACGTAAATTATAAGTATTTTTATAATTATTAGTATGGAAATACTTCAAACGACATAAGTGCATCCAAATTATTAGTATTAAAAATACAGTGGCGGCCATAATGCCGTTCTGAAGAACGGCATTAGTTTCGTGAGAAAAGTAGGAATAACTTTTTATCTAAGTTGTTTTAGATTCTATAATTTTCACAGACAATAAATACGTTTTTTATTATCACCTGAAATAACACCGAAATTTCACAGAATAACAATTAATATCGTATTTATTGTCTGTGAAAATTATAGAATCTAAAACAACTTAGATAAAAAGTTATACCTACTTTTCTGACGAAACTAATGCCGTTCTGAATATTATGGCCGCCACTGTAGTTGTTTTACACTATAAATGTTTACAATGACTGTTATCATTAGTAACGTGAAAGCATATAATTGCTTATGAAAAACAATGACTGATTAGGCTAAGTCGGCTTGAGCTGCAGAATAATCCGACAGCTTCTCTGTAGAGGGGTAAGAATTCCTCAACGAGTGTCCTTGGTATGACACTAAACAATCTGATTGTGAGATTCCAGTAATGCTTGAACTTTGAAGAATGCAGAGCACCCATTCATTGACATCTCTCCCAGGTCTACTCTGGCGCGGAGTGGTAGCACCTGCAAGGGTCCTATCTAAGCGTCAAATAGAACAGTTTGACATTCAAACTGTGTACTTGTGCTAAACAGAATTGTTTTTTTGTATTTCAACGTGTGTCGAAAAATGTTTACATTTTAATTGAATCGTGAATGATACATAGCAATAAATTTAACTGTGTGTAAACAAATGATTAATAGTGTAGTTTACCCATACATGAATATCGGAAACATACATAGAATTTTCATAACATATATACATAGAAAATAGGAATCCCGAAACACGAAAAACACTTACGACTTCTTAGTTCCGGTACGAAACTATTTATTACCTTTGAGTTAAAAGATTCTTCGACATAAGAAGAGAGGCACAATCTTTCTATGCTGGCTTTTCCATCTGCCCACCCCTAACACCTGTGGCACCGCCACAGGGCCACTGCGAGCTAGCGAAAGTCACCCTTCTTCTTTGGACCGCAAGACTCAACTCATCTCAACTAACTGAATTTTTTCAAATCCCCACAAATCCTCCGCGCACGCTTCCTGTGCATGACGTCATTCACATCCCCAATTCCTATCTGGGATTTTTATTTTGACATCTGTGAACGACACATCCTTCCCGCACGCGCGTCAACACCTGTGCTCAAGTTTGCACCAAACTAACCCATGTGCAGAGCCGAAAAGTTCTCAGTCTAATTAAACCCAAAGGCAAGATATATAAAACGAAATCCCTCGGCCATTATATTACGATAGTACATAGAATTATTCGTTTCAGATTAAAAAAATGAGTGAAATAATTTAACTGTGAGCAAAAACGTGAGCTCAGGCTCGTTTAAAAATGCTATCTACAAAATATGTTTAAAAATCATATATTTAAGCTATATGTATAAAAAGGATTTAGCATTAAATAATGTACAGTGGTTGATTTACAAATCATTAGTATTTTATAGGACCACGCAAAAATATTTTAAGAAAAAACGAGAAAAATGTAATTTTAAAAATAGGCATAAAATATTCCGAAAGGGTTGAAATACTGTTAAAATCGATCAATGTTATTGGTTTATATATCGTCATTGTAGTATCATTATATATCTGTAAAGCAGGAAAATAATTTTTCTAACAGTACCTTATGATTGAATCGTCAGTAACTTGTGACCGGAGATTTTTGATATCTGATATATATTTAAAAAGGGTCTTGCTGTAAGCATATTTCTTATCGGTGAGCAATCCTTCGTGGAAACACCATCCTCTTTTCCCGGGCCTATCTGTTGCACTAATATAAACTTTTTCTCGGTATTTAAATTTGCCGGTGAATCGGTAGATAACACTTAGTTGAAGGCTATATCCATTCAAAGAACCTTGGATCTTCGATCTACATCTGAGGGAAAGGATTGTTAGTGCATATTTTGTACCTGTTGCTAGTATATATGCTACGTGCTAGGGATAAAAAAACGCTCATATTGCATTCACTTCTAAACATATATGGGAAATAATCGAAACGACTGTTGTACAGCCACCAAACTCCTAGCTGTAGAACCATCCAAATAAGATGAACGAGGCATGCAGGACATTGCTGGAGAGGCAAGGATAAACACTTTCTTTCTTCTTTTTTTTTTTTGGCAATCTTTCTCTCTTTGCAATCGTTCATTCTATCTTCTTTCTTTCTTTCTTCATTTCTTTCGTTAAATCTCTGGGTTTTCTTCTATTCTTTACAAGCTTTTTAAAAAATGTTTCTTTCTTTCTTTTTTCTTTCTTTCTTTCTTTTTTCTTTCTTTCTTTCTTTCTTTCTCTTTTTGAAAATTTTCTTTTTTGAAATCTTTCTTTTATTTTTTTAATTTTTTTCCCTCCTTTTTTAAAATAGTTAATTCTTTCTTCCGTGCTTTCTTTCTTTCTTTCTTTTTTCTTTCTTTCTTTCTTTCTTTCTCTTTTTGAAAATTTTCTTTTTTGAAATCTTTCTTTTATTTTTTAATTTTTTTTCCTCCTTTTTTAAAATAGTTAATTCTTTCTTCCGTGCTTTCTTTCTTTCTTTCTTTCTTTTTTCTTTCTTTCTTTCTTTCTTTATTTCTTTCTTTCTTTCTCTTTTTGAAAATTTTCTTTTTTGAAATCTTTCTTTTATTTTTTTTATTTTTTTTCCTCCTTTTTTAAAATAGTTAATTCTTTCTTCCGTGCTTTCTTTCTTTCTTTCTTTTTTCTTTCTTTCTTTCTTTCTTTATTTCTTTCTTTAATTCTCTTTTTGAAAATTTTCTTTTTTGAAATCTTTCTTTTATTTTTTTTTTTTTCCTCCTTTTTTAAAATAGTTAATTCTTTCTTCCGTGCTTTCTTTCTTTCTTTCTTTCTTTTTTCTTTCTTTCTTTCTTTCTTTCTTTCTTTCTTTCTCTTTTTGAAAATTTTCTTTTTTGAAATCTTTCTTTTATTTTTTTAATTTTTTTTCCTCCTTTTTTAAAATAGTTAATTCTTTCTTCCGTGCTTTCTTTCTTTCTTTCTTTCTTTTTCTTTCTTGTTGTTATCTTTCTTTCTTTTATTTTTGAATTATTAGCTTTTTGATTTTTCTTGCTATCTTTTTACTTTTTTTCTCTTATGATTTCACTTATTTCTATCTAAAGCGAATAATTCTATTTACTATTAGTCATCTGCTTACCCACAGATTGATTTGGAGCTAGGGATAAAAATACGTACATACTTCTAAACATATATGGGAAATAATCAAAACAACATCTGTACGACCAACAAACTGCTACCTCTAGAAACATCCAAAAAAAGAAGAACAAGGCACGCACGACACTGCTGGAGAAGCAGAGACGTTCGCCAATGGACCCCTTCACATGGACATTCCAGCGTTAGCCGACTAGAAGAACCTACCTATAACAACTCTGTACAGATACGGGATGTAGTCTAGAAGACCTGCCGAAAGCGATGGATGAAAAGAAAGAATGGCGAAAGAGAATCAGAAGATTCTGTGCTGGATATACGACTTGATGATAATGATAGGGGAAATCAAAACAAATAGAGAATGATGTGATGTAAGGGTAATCGAATTAAGTTGAAATTCAAGATTTTTGTAATTCAGAGAATTGATTCTTTTTATTTATTTATTTATTTATTTATTTATTGTGGACTTTTTGTCCTCATCTTGGTAGTTTTTGTGTTGTTTCTTCTTTCACTACGTTTCGGCCAAATTTCACCTCTGGCTTTCTTCAGGTGATTAACCGCGACCTTGGAGAGGAATGCTGAGTCTTGTAACCGTGTCCCCAGTAATTACTGCCTTCCATAGTTGTTACCTATCGCACCACGAAGGCAGTAATTACTGGGGATACGGTTACAAGACTCAGCATTCCTATCCGAGGTCGCGGTAAATCACCTCAAGAAGGCCAGAGGTGAAATTTGGCCGAAACGTCTTTTTCTCTTCATCTTTCTGTCTGTCTTGCTATATATATATATGTGTGTGTGTGTGTGTGTGTGTGTGTGTGGCTGGGTAATAGTCTTTCATTTAAGCATGTTTGATTAAATAATAAAGACACATTTTGTCTATATAATTATTTTAAGAATCTTTCAAGTTCCTTGATAAGTGTCTTGGTTTAAGGTTGTAATTGGTGAATGAATTTACCGAAATACGGAGTTTTTTTAGCAATATTTTTTTTTCTCTTTTTTTTTCAGAATTTTAACATAGTTTTAAACCTTGCATTATTTTGAAATAGATTATTGGAATATTTTTTATCTCGCTGAAATATTTCTTTTGAAGCAATTCAATATGGTGGCAAATCAAACAGAAGGCACCAGACTTAAACAAGGATATTTCATCCTTTTTGTTGGTGACTGATAATAGCAAAACATGCGAAAATTACTGAAGAATGTGTGATGTATACGGAGAAACATGTTTTGGTAAACAAAGGAGTTAAATATGGGTTTTAAATTACGAGTCTAAGTTGAAAAGATAGACCAAGAAGTGGAAACCCATTTACTCTCCGGTAAAAAAAATTCCCGGCGCAGAAGTCAGTAAAAAAGAGTATATATATATAAATATATATATATATATATATATATATATATATATATATAGACATATATATATATATATATATATATATATATAATATTTTTTATATTAAGCGACAATTTAATTTTTTTCTTTAGTTTTTCCACTCAATATTATGGTAGAACTTTTAAAGAAACCTTGCTGCAAAAATATGTTTCGTTTCTTCAAATATTCGTTCTGCGCAATGAATAAATAAGTTAAAACTAAAAATGAATGAGGCTTGCTGTAATTCAGTAAAGAAAAACTGGAACTGGTAATCTGCGTGGGTCAAGAAAATCTCCTGACTTCAAAATAATCCGATAATCTGAATCGGTCTCCTCCTCATATGCCTCTTCCTCCTACTCCACCTCCTCTTAGTTTTCTGCCCTTTTCACCCAGCTTATGATAGAAGTCCATGCAATTTCGTTGCTTCTTTTCACCCTTCCCAACTCACTCACAACTTAACCGGATGCAAACTTGTCCAGGTTTTAATCTAAGCTCTGCCTACAGTATTAATCCAGACTTCAGTTTTCCATAAACCCTTGGGTTACAGTGTTATCTTGACATACAACATGCCATAACTTCCTTCGTCATAAAGAAAGAAGCCGCTTTCACAAGCATGACCTTTTGAAGTCTCAATATTAAAAAAATAACCTTTTAGAGCGAAAAAAAAAGTCGCCATATTAAAACCAATTACGGATTAATACGTCAAATATGATAATACTAACATTGGTATTTTTGTTATCAATATGAAGGCCGTCAGAAAATTAAGCCGTTAATATTAAAATCAATATACGCAAAGTTAAACCTGGTATGAATGATATGATCAGATTGATAACGTCTTTTTCAATGAAACAGATTTCATGAAAACTTGGTGGAAATTTCACGTTTTAAATAGATCGAACAACAATGGATTGAAGATTAATATTGCATATTTTATGGCAGTTGAGTTTCAAATATATCCCAATAAATTACATACCACATTTTTACACACTCTCATTCAGGTATACACACAAATGCAAACATATCTGCATACATTTCAAATCAAATTTTGTGTGGTGAACAAAGAGTAATAGATATATGTCCTCATCCACTAACCTTCCTACCATCTTAAAACAAAGTTACGTAAGGAATAGATTGAGAACAGAATGGTGTGTGTGTGTGTGTGTGTGTGTAATGGTTAATTTTTAACACTAAAGGCGCTTCTAAATAGCAAAATGTATATCATACTCAATATGAAAAATGTTGAGCAATATCACAATATTTTCCCAAAAAGGTACGACAGTTTAATAACTCACAACTTAGGGTTTCACGTCTTTATTTATGAGGTTAGCAGGTAATCTGTCGTAACTAGGAGAACTACCTAATCAAGCATCATTAAAAATCGACAGTATTTAACCAGTATGACGCATGCAAACACACACACACACTCACATACATATATATATATATATATATATATTATTTCAAGAAAAAAAACAATATTCGGTCACATTAGGATAATAAATTTATTTCCATCCTGTTAAAAGCATTGATATGAATCAACGACTAAAATATTTTTTAACAGGACTTCATCAGATTTTAGAGTCTTTGATTCATATCAATGCTCTTAAAAGGATGGAAATAAATTTATTATCCTCATGTAACGGAATATTGGCTTTTTCTTTAAATAACATTGTTTCCTCTGTGAAATTATTTACATAGAACTCACTACCAGGAATATTTAAATATTCGAAATTTGAATAATGTATTTATCCCGACGGAATTGTTCCCTACTCCGGGTTAATCGACTGCACATCTTATCATCACATACTCTGTTAACATTTAAACTTCTACAAGAAAATATTCAATCGTTTGATCGGCTCTCCTTTTATTGTGTTTTAACACCACAGAATTTCAGCAAGAATACTTTGTTCAAAACTTATCGAGACTGACTTCATTTTATTCTTCTTTCAAATTGCTAGTGACTTCTCTCCAATAGATATATGTAAGTAAGTAAAGTTGGCGACCGTAGTCGAGGGTCACCAGAAGGCTCCTTTTTCAATAGCTACTACACCGAGGTGTAAGGGAGGGCGCTATTCCTTTTCCTGGATTGCTCCACTTTACCATTGATGGGTACCTTATATTGCTGATTGTTAAGCAAGTAGGTATCAAGTACTATTTTTAAAGTCTTTGGTATGACGCGACCTGGGATTGAACCCAGGTCTCTTGGACCATTGGCGAAGACTCTACCAACTAGGCCAATAGTTTGGTATAAACATTATACGTTTATTATTTTAATTGCTAACCTGTGAACACGTCTTTATTCAAAATTATGATTTACGTGGGTAACTGAATCAATGACTTAGAATTTTTTTCCATAAGGGTAAACTCTGCTTGGTTTTGGAATTGATTTGTGGCAAAAATTATTTTAATCCTTTTTGAGGCTATTTAATATGGCACCAAAACAAACAGTATGCTTCAGGATTGAACAAAGGCCTGGCATAAAATCTTTTGCTTCATAGAAATGCAAACAACGTGAGATTAGAATGGGCAAGCACGTTTTAATTTTCAAAGTTCTTACGAATAGGCTAAACATGGATTTTCTTCTACAAACCTGAGTTCAAAAAAATAGTGGAAACACTCTCCGGTCGGGAAAAAGTCCTGGGTTCAGCGGTCAGTTAAGAAAGTCATTTGATAGCCTTCTGGCACATGAAACGACCTATATTGATTTCCTAAGAAAAGATGCAACTATAAACTGTGTTTTCTATAACCGACTCGTTAGGCAACGTCCACCTTAAACATATGATAATACTCGTACAAAAACCCCAGTCTTGATACTTATTGATCACATCTTGTATTTGTAAAATATTCATGAAGTAACTGCACATCTTTGTTATACTTTCATTAAAGCAATACGTTTTAATATTAAAAAATACAAAATACTACATATTATATATAAAGAAAACTAACTTAAAATTGAATACACATTTAGCAACAGGGAAATCAAAACAGTTAATATGGAAGACAATTTAGGTGTTGGTTTTGATGATCCATTGAGAGCTGGCAATCTTATTTTTTTGTCTGTTGAATCATGATTGGCTGGATGATTAGAAAATTGATTTCAAAGGAGGGAATGGTGATTTAAAAAGTTTAAAAACTTAATAATATATACAATATTTTACTTATTCCTTGGCTTCAGGGTGGACGCATGAAAGTTAGGAGGGCATAGCAGAAGACTTACAAAGAAAGATTGGTTTGGTTTCTTTGTTTAATGGCATATCAACGTTTATAGTTAATTTAAAGCCGAAACCATATTTCTAGAAGAACAGCAGTGATGCTATTTAAACCATAACTGGGAGGATAAGTGGGTTCAAGCCTTTTCAAAGGGTATTTGCCCGAAAGTGAACGTAATAGCCCGACTGGAGTTTGAACTCGTTCACTACGATTCCGCAGGCCAGTGTTTTAACCATTACACCATAAGAACACCCACAAGGAAAGGTTAGAGAAATAATCATTCAATACTTTACTCGAAAGGAGAAGAATGACAGTTGAGCTAATTGAAAATTTCAAAATAATCAATGGAATTTGTAATTATTGTAGACATTTTTTCAAATTTTTGTTGAACTAGAAATTTGCTGTCAAGGCTGATTTCAAATTGTAAGTCTACAAACAAATTGGATTGTTTTGCTAATGTACTCATATATATTTGGAACAAATTGTCTGATCAGTTAAAAAAAAAAACAGCAAAACAATTACAACAAATTAGATTAAATTAGATGATTTCATTAATAGATTTTTAGATAAATAATTTAAGAGGGAATTTTGGGAATTAATCAGTTGAATTAACAAAATTTAAACAGTATATAGATATTGCGTTCAGAATGTAAATATTTCGTGCCAAGATCGTGTCTTTCTGTATTCTTTAAGATTGATGTGAGAAGATAGTATACACGGAGATTCCCAAGGAAGCAAATAATAATAATAATAAAAATAATAGTAATAATCTCACATTGACAAAACCTGGACATGGCTAAGAAAAGGAGACTTTAAGGGAGAAACAGAATCTCTCCTAATAGTAGCACAAAACAACGCCGTAAGAACCAATCATATCAATGCGAGAATAGATAAGACGCAACAAAATAGCAAATGAAGCCTATGCGGTGACAGATATGAAACCATCAATCACATAATAAGCGAATGCAGCAAATTAGCAGAGAGGGAGTATAAGACTAGACGCGACTGGGTCGGCAAAGCGAAACACAGGGAGATGTGCAAAAAATTTAAATTTGACCATACAAACAAATGGTATATGCTAGACCCAACACCTATCCTAGAAAATAACACACATAAACTACGATGGGACTTTGACATACTGAGGGACCACCGAATCTCGGTCAGAAGACCAGACCTAATAACAATCAACAAAAAAAGAGAACTTGTAAAATTGTCGATTTTGCTGTCCCCACTGACCACAGGATAAGTACCTCGACCTTGCGAGGCAATTGAAAAAAAAACTGTGGAACATGCAGGTGATAATTATACCAATTGTAATTGGTGCTTTTGGTACAGTAACTAAAGGATTACTAAAGGGACTGGAGGACTTGGAAGTTGGCGGACGAGTGGAGACCATCCAAACTACAGCATTATTGAGAACGGCTAGAATACTGAGAAGAGTCCAGGAAACTTGAGGAGACTTGCTGTCACTCGTACTCCAGTGGGAGACTATCAGCATTAATTGTTGTGAAAAAACTATAATGATAATAATAATAAAGAAGAAGAAGAAGAAGAAGAAGAAGAAGAAGAAGAAGAAGAAGAAGAAGAAAGATATACCAACAACCGGATGCAAAGGGAGCAAAACATTTTGGGGGCAAAATATGGTAACGAAAAGAAAGCTGAATGGATGAATAACATGAAAAAAATACAAGGACTTGAAGAGGGTCCTGATGCGAAAATTCCCCTTGATTTACTCTGAACAACACTCAAAAAAATGCCAAATGGCATTATGGCATACATGGATTCTGGTTTAAAATATTCACTTGCAGCCGCAGCAGATTGGCTATCAAAATAAATACTTAGAGAAGCAGGTATACCCGAATGGATGACCAAAGAAAAGTCTACCCTGGTCTAAAAAGACCCATCCCCCAAAAAGGAACCACCCGCAAAAACTATGGATCTATTAAGTGCCTACCGGTGATGTGGAAAATACTCACGGCACTGATTAAGGTGAAAATTTTCTATATGATAATAAGTCATGTACTGTGCCCAAACAGAATGGATGCCACAAGGAAAAAAACAAGAACAAGTGATCTACTATATATTGATCAACACATCCTAAAGGAAAGAAAAACTAGACGAAAAAAAAACGAGCGACGGTGTGGATTGATAACAAAAAGGTATACGATACTATCTCTCAAAGCTGGATTATAGAGAGTCTCAAAATGTACAAGTTATCTAACAAAATCATAGACCATGGAAAATGGAGCGTGAAATTGACAGCAGGTGAAAATCAAGAGAGGTATCTTCCATGGAGATGCACTATCACCATTACTATTTGTTGAAGCAATGATGGCACTCAGTCACATACTTAAAAAAATGCACTGGATGCCATGAACTTATTAAATCACTAAAAATGGTTAACCATCTAACGTACATGGACGGTATCAAACTGTTTTTCAAAAGTCAAAAAGAATTGGACGCCTTAATAAATATAATTAGAATATACAATCATGATATCAGGATATAATTTTATATCGCGAAATGTGCTATGCTAATAAAACGGCAATGTATAAATACCGGAAGAAAGAGAACTCTAAAATCAAGAAAAAATCAGAACGCCTGGAGAAAAGATAACTTACATGTATTTGGGAAAATTGGAAGCGAACAACATCAAAGAATTGGAGATGAAAGAAAAAAGTTTCTCAGGCTAACGAGAAAACTACTCAATAGAAAACAAACTCTATAGTAGATATCAAATGAAAAGAAGAAACAACGAGAGGGTTCTTGGTGTAAGATACTTGATACTATTTTTAGGATAGACGAAGGAAGAATGGGTCAGAAGACGAGAAAGCGAATGACTTAGACAGACTACATGTGTCAAGGAAAGGTGGAAGAGAACTCACTAGCATTGAAGATAGCGTCCATATATCGACACGACGACTCGATGACAACTTATAAAAGATCTGAGAAACAGATATAACAGCGAGAGAAACAACATGAACGACACATTGATCAGCAGAACAACAATAACTAGGAAAAAGAAATGGAAAGAAAAACAACTGTTTGGATATTTCAAGTGACAAACAAATGAAATCTTTCACGAGAAGATTTGGACATGGCTAAGAAAGAAGAAACTTAAGAAGGAAACTGAATAGCAGCAAAAAACCATAAAGACCAACAATGTTAAAACAAAAATACATAAGACGCAACCAAATAGCAAAAGTTGTGATAGAGACGAAACGATTGATCGCATACGAAGCGAATGCAGCGGTTAATGCAAAAATAGTTTAAGAATAGACAGGACTAGATAGGAAAAGGATCTACTGGGGATTGGGCAAGAATTTGAAATTTGACCTTACGACCAAATGATATGTGCACAAGCTAGAATCCATCGTTGAAAATGAGACGCAAAATTCCCTAGGATTTTGAGATATAAACAGATCACCTGATCCCGGCTAGACGATCAGACATAGTGATGATTACAAAAGAGAACCAGCCGAATTGTGGACTTTGCCGTCCCTACGGACCACTGAGTGAAAATCAAGAAAAACAGCAAGAGACATTTGTATTTTGACCTTAGTAGGGATCTCAAAAAGCAATGGAACATGAAAATGATAGAGGTAACAATTGGAACTGATGCGTTCAGAACGATCACCAAAAATTTGATAAGGTGACTGTAAGAGTTGGAATTCGGAAAACAAACCGAGATTCTCCGGACTACCGCATTCTTAATATCGGCAAGAATATGGAGAAGAGTCTTGAAGACTTGAGAAGACTTGCTGTCACTTACATTCAAGTGAAAGATCATGAGCTAATGCTGGTGTAAAAAAAAAACCATTAAGAGAAATATAACAAAACTCTTAAAATTATCTAACTTGGAGAAAAAATATTCTTTTTGGTTTCTTTGTTTAATGGCATATCAACCTTTGTAGGTTATTTAATGCCGAAGCCATTCTCCTAGAAGAACAGTAGTGGTACTATTTAACCCATAGCTGGGAGGATAAGGGGACTCATACCTTTCCCAAGGGTATTTGTCCGAAAGTGAGCATAATAGCGCGAGTGGAGTACGAACTCGCATACTACGATTCCGCAGTCCATCGCTTTAAACATTACACCACGAGGACACCCACAAAATACTCTGTCCACTCCAAATGGAAAATGAATACGGAATTTATGGAGGGGGTTTCTACGTTCGAGTATACATGAATTTTTAACCAAGTAGTTTCTGAATATAACAGATAACCCTGAAATGTTAAAAAGAAGTATAAAAGTTAGGAAAAAGAAAACCCTGATCAATTGAATGTTCTGATCTTAAGAAAAGCTTACAAGTAAGGGATCAATGAAACAGAACATTCTGGGAATTTTAACAAGATAGATAGATAGATAGATAGATATTTGCACGCCCACAAGTGATCTCCAGAATGAATTTTTATCATTCCAATAGATGATTAAAACTATTCTCCAATAAACAAATATTCATTAAATCTGTTATTCTGTCACGCAAAAAAAAATCTCTTTGAAAGCAGATTTCTTTTATTTCAAACCAAAGAGGCAACCGAAGAGAAATGGCTAGAGGCCTTGCTTGGCATGCTATTACAAATGATTTTAGTTGTATATCCGGCAATCATGAATATCTAGAATTATTAATTAGATAATTCAATTAGGCCTTGTGCCAAAACTAAGCTCAGCTTAGTAAATGTCATTAAATAATATAATGTATTAGATGCAATGAAACATATACAAAGAATGATTAATTTAGCAGTTTCCTTGGAAGCATATCAAGTTTTCTCTCGCCTCAATGACGAGGTATTGCTTAAAAAATTTAATGACAACATTATGTAAGGGTCATTTAATAAACAAATATAAGTGTGATTGTTTAAGTTTCTTTGTTTAATGATATATCAAGCCATGTGTGTTATTTACTGCCAAAGTCGTCCTTGAAGAAGGACAGTAGTAGGGCTATTTAACTTACCTTTCCAGAGGGTACAATTCCAAAAGGTGACCGTGGTGTAATGGTTATCGTCGTAGGAAATGGACACGGTGACATGAGTTCAAATCCTGGACGACACTAATTGCATTTCACATAGTATTTCCCTTGGGAAAGGTATGAATCCAATTATTCTCCCTCCAGCTACGGGTATGTAATAGGACAGACTGGGTTCTTCAGCCTTGGTGAGGTAACTAGTCTAGGAGAATGGATACTCTGAATTCAAACGTGTTAAAATCCGATTAAAAATTGACCTTGTGTCATATCCTGCCCGAGTGGAGGCGTTGGGTAAATATGATAAGTCCAAAAGTGAACGTAACTGCTGAATGGATATCGAACTCCCTTACTATGATGTCTCAGGCCAAGACGTTGGCCGGAACACCACGAGGCCTTATTCGTGTGCATGTGTATGTAAGTGTTTGTATGGGTTATAGAACAAAAAATATTGACACATACACGTTGATAAGTAAGTTTTATTAATTTGTCATTAATCACAATTGACTTCGGCCTGAGGTCATCATCAAAGAACATCTTAATAGAACATTTCAAGATTGATTATATCTATGAAGCTTAAGGACGTCAAGTGATCGTTCACATTTATGAAAATCGGTTTTTAATAAACTTTAATTCGATAATTCATATGCTTGATCATATTTTCATATTTTTTTATTTAAGAATAAGTTTAATACACACAAGCAAACACATGTGTGTGTGTGTGTGTGTGTGTGTGTGTGTGTGTGTGTGTGTGTGTGTGTGTGTGTGTGTGTGTGTGTGTGTGTGAAAAAGAAAATCAAATAGATAAACTATTTCACAAGATGTTCTTCAAAGGAACCCGAGGGACCTAAATTTCCCGTAAAAATATCATTTCATATTTCGTGAGTGATAAAAAAGAAAAGAATTCTATCACTTCACGCACGACATGTTAAAGCCAGAGGGTTCAGTTAAAGACATGAACAGCTACACTGCTTAAACTGAATTACCTGCTTATCCCCAAATGAATATATATATATATATATATATATATATATATATATATATATATATAAACGCCCACTAAGGAAATGGTACCCTGAATGTTTGTCCATCTAAAGATATGTAAAAACATGATATAATATATGCAATTTGTAAGTGAATATTTTGTAGGTAACTTTATTTTAAAACTACAAGTTAGAGATTATTTCTTTGCACACAGTAAATGGTTTCAAGCTTTACTGTTTAACATAACGAATTCGAAGATCATATTTTCACATGTCAGCAACTTACACTCAGCTAAAAGGTTTCAAGTAAATAATAATAATAATAATCTCTCCTAATAGCAGCACAAAACAACGCCGTAAGAACCAATCATATCAATGCGAGAATAGATAAGATGCAACAAAATAGCAAATGTAGCCTATGTGGTGATAGAGATGAAACCATAATCACATAATTAGCGAATGCAGCAAATTAGCAGAGAGGGAGTATAAGACTAGACACGGCTGGGCGGGCTAGGTGATCCACTGGGAGATGTGCAAGAACTTTAGATTTGACCATAACAACAAATGGTATATGCACAACACAACACCTATCCTAGAAAATAACACACATAAACTACGATGGGACTTTGACATACAGAGAGATCACTGAATCTCGGCCAGAATACCAGACCTAATAATAATCAACACAAAAAAAAAATTGCAAAATTGTCGATTTTGCTGTCCTGGCTGACCACAGAATAAAACAGAAAGAATGTATAAAGAAGGATACGTACCTCGACCTTGCTAGCGAACTGAAGAAAACGATGGAACATGCTGGTGACATTTATACCAATTGTAATTGGTGCTTTTGGTACAGTAACTAAAGGATTACTAAAGGGACGGGCGGGCTTAGAAGTTGGTGGACGAGTGGAGACCATCCAAACTACAGCATTATTGAGAACGGTGAGAATACTGAGGATAGTCCTGGAGACTTGAGGACACTTGCTGTCACTCAAACTCCAGTGGAAGACCATCAGCGTTAGCTGATGTGAAAAACTATAATGATAATATTAATAATACTAGTAATTATTATTATTATTATTATTATTATTATTATAAAGAAGGGTTCATACCTCCATCTTGCTAGAAAAATGAAAAAACTACGGAACATGAAAGTGACGTTTACACCAATTGTAATTGGTGCTCTTGGTACAGTCACCTAAAGATTGGTTCAAGGACTGAAGGACTTGGAAATAACGGGACGGGTGGAGACTGTCCAAACTACTGCATTATTGAGCTCGGCTAGAATACTGAGAAGAGTCCTGGAGACTTGAAAAGACTTGCTGTCACCTAAATTCCAGTGAAAGATCATCAGCTAAAGCTGATATGAAAAACTCTCGACGAGTAATAACAATAATAATACATAGAAAATGATTGAGCCTTTCTACTTGATCTATAGATGGAAAGCGAACAGGCACTACCACTTCGGGTCAGTGTGGACCTTAGAGAAGAGATAATGAAAGTGAACACCACATTCTCTAAACTCTAAGATTCAAGTTTCCCCATCATCCGTTGTTTCATGTTATGTACAGGAAAATGTAAATTATATCGAGCAATGCTATCTGACTCTAATAATCCTATACATCATTAATCATTTGTTTGCCCACCGTTAATTATTAATTTTAATTATTGCTCTTTAAACTGATAATTTTATTTGATATCAGTCATTTATTTGCACAACTTTTTAATGGTTTTAAGTATTGCTATCAGCATAATTGACCTTCGGCAATCATCATCGAACATCTTTAAGATAAAATAAGGCTGGTTAATTGTTCCACGAGAGCAATTTGTTGATTACAGTCTGGACAATCATATCAGCAATAAGGCTTGAAATGACCAACCGATCGATCAGATTCAGTCTCTCTGACCTCCCATTTATCCAATTAAGGGCCAAAATGGAATGTTGCAAATTTCGTCACCAGTTCAGTCGTCAGTTCATTGACTGCTCAAATACTATGATCCCGTCCATTAGCCAAAAGGGTGACCTCGTTTTGGGGGATCTTACTCTGCAGAAAAGGTGCAATCCGCGTATTCTACACCACTAGCCGACAGTGATATAAACACACACACCCACACACACACATATATATATCATCATCATCAAGTCACGCCATCGGCACGGATATCCCTGACACTCTCTCGCCATCCTTCTCTATCGTCCATTGTTTCAGGCAGGTCATCAGGGCTATATCCCGTATCTGCACAGAGCTGCTGTATGTAGGTTCTAGCTGGTCGTCCTGCCTTTGCTCGTCCATGTGAAGGGGTCCACAGGAGTACATCACATATGAGTTCATCCTTACTTCTCCAGCAGTGTCCTGCATGTCTGGTTCGTCTAATTTTGATAGTTTTCGTGATGAGTGGTAAGTGTCCGTAGAGCTGCTGCTTTGTGGGGTGCTGCCTCCCGGACTTGTTCAATACTGCTCGCAGCATTCTTGAGTAGTTGCTGTGAAGTTTTTTCTCCATATGTTTTGTTAGCGCCCATGTAATGCATCCATACTGCAGTATCGACAACCGCTGCTTCGTCTAAGTATCGTTATTTAGTCGTTAAACTTCAAAATGCTGTGAGTTTCTATTGATAAAATTCCCGTGTTTACTCACAAATAGCCTTATTTTTCTTACATTGCGCTCTGTTTCTTTCCCTTTTCATCTTCATCATCTTCGTCACAATCAAGCAGTGCCAGCAGCATGCATTCCTTGGACTTTTTTTCGCCAAATCATCTACACGGTACATAATGTCCGTACAATGTTGATGAATGTAAGCTTTTGCAAGCCGGACAACTCTGGTGTGTCTATAAGTAGAAGTCCATTGGGCAACATCACTCATTTGTTCGTCCCAACATGTGATAGTGGTTTGGCTGATGGAAGGTATGTGGCTTTACACCGGCGTTTTTATTGGCTTGAGCTTCTAGGATTTGTTCAATGCAGAACACAAAATCTTTGTATAATTCCCATCGAGCCTTTTCCCAGCGCATTTCATTAGATGCCAAATGGCGCAACCATACAATACTACAGACACATTCTATAGCTTTGAGAAATTCCCGTTTTTTTTCTCTCGTTGATAATTACATTTAATCAACCAAGCATATTCGAGTATAAATGTTTCTATGTGTATAAATAGATTTAAAAACCCGAAAACTGACCACAGATGGCTTTAACATCAAACTAAACATTCATAAAACATGGTTTTGAAATAAGCAAGACAGACATGGCGGACATATAAACACCTACTTAGCATCTAAATAGCCAAAACACATAACCATCTCAATAAATAAATTCCTTATTTAAATATTTGAACAATACAGTTACGGCTAATATGAAATATATCTTGCTCATACTTAATGAAAATCTTCCAAATGAAGAGCTCTGTGACAAGGGTCTGCAATAACAGAGATTATTTAATAGTTGGTTGAAAATATTTTAGTTCAATGAATGATTATTCTATGTAACCAGTTCATTTTTCGTTGTTTCCTTTCTTGGATATGAACTCTTTTATAAAAATAAATTTTTAATGTTACCACGGAAAACGAATTCCAACGTTTCCATCTATAGAACCATCGTTTTACGAGTGCCTACTTTGGCAAAGCGAATTATTTAAGAGTAACGGCAGACTATCGGGCAAAGTTACAAGCAGAGGAAGGTTTGTTTTCACTGAACCAATCTGAGAATTACATCGTCATTCCTCGTCTATATATACATTCGGTTGAATATTAATTTTCTTGCCCTGTCAGCTTGGGCTGTAAAATACACTGACTGCTTCTCTTCTGACGGGTAAGTCCTGGAAGTGACGCTAAACAATCTAATGGTGAGGTTCCAGTAACGATGGAGCTTTGGGGAATGTGGAGTATCTCTTCATTGTCATCGCTTCCAGGCCCACAGTCTAGCTCGAAGTGGTAGCACCTTATAAGGTGCTATCTATGGGACAAATAGAACTAAAATGCATATTTATGTTAAACTGAATTACTTGAAATAGACCTTTTTTTCTTTTTTGTCGGTTTCTCGAAAAAAAAGTGTTTGCTTTTTTTATACGCTAATTTTTGAAGAGGTGAGGGGTCTTTTAAAGTAATAAAATGTATTTTATCCGAACCCGGGACATTGGCCCAGCGGTTAGAGTGTTCGCCAATAGCCCGGGAGACCTGGGTTCAATCCCAGGTCGAGTCATACCAAAGACTTTAAAAATGGAATTTGATACCACCTTGCTTAACACTCAGCATTATAAGGTACGGTTCAAGGGTAAAGTGGAGCAATCCAGGGAATGGAGTAGCGCCCACCCCTACACCTTGGTGTAGTAGCTATCGAAAAGGGAGCCTTCGGGTCACCCTCGACTATGGTCGCTAACTTTACTTTACTTACTTTGCCAGTGCAATCCTGAAGAGCCGTTTGGTGAAACTTATTTAAACTCGCTCTTAGCTTTGAAGGATTTTTTTCATTTTTTATATATATATATATATATATATATATACATATATAATTATTATATATATATATATATATGTATATATATATATTGGCCGTCTAGCCACACAGTTTGAGTCAACCGGGTCTCGATCCCAGCTTCGGGAATCTAGCCCGTCTAGCCACAGTTGCCATTAGCGTATATGCAAGGCTCTTCATATGAATCGAGCACTCGGTCGCCGTTAAACGGATATATGTAAACAATAACAATTGTGATTCATAACCGCTTAAATTTACTTTGCTAAGACTGTCTTCCTCTTGGCTGAGTGGTAGAATCTTGCATTGACGTTTGAATCAACCGGGTTGCGATGCCAGCTTTGGGAATCTAGCCCGTCTAGCCACACTGATGAGTTCTGATAGAACAAAACAGATCTGTCTGTGGATGACTATATATATATATATATATAATTTGTTGGTAGTGTTTTATGGCATATCAACACTTGATGTGATGTGAAATCCTGTTTATACATATATGGAATATATATGATTAAAAACAAATTATTTGTAGGTAACATTTTTCGATGAGCCAGAACTTGTTTGTTTAGGCACAGTTACGAAATTTTAAGTTTTGCTTTTTGACACCAATAATTCAATTTAACATCAGTCAGTGGTTTGCTCAAATAAATGATTAAACAGTTCTATTTGAATCATGGATGTACTAATACTCCTAGTGAGAGTAGACCTAGGAGTAATGACAATGGAGGCATACTCCTCATTTCGCAAAGCTCCAGGTTTGGAAATTCACCATCTGACGGTTTAGTGTCATATCCAGAACACTCGTTAGGGAGGGCGTCTTACTTCACTGTAAAGATGCAGTGCGTGTATTCAACAGTCTCATATATATATATATATATATACATTTTTTTTTCTCTCAACTAATGCATATGCTACATATATTTTTTCGTCGTTCCACTTCGACATATCCATATTTACCAACCCTTCCGCTCGAGCAGGATATGACACTCGGTCAATTTTTAAGTGGAGTTTTCCTTCTCCTAGACTAGTTGCCTCACCAAGGCTGAAGAACAGAGTTTGTCCTACCATTTACCCATAGCTGGAGGGAGAATAATTGGATTCATACCTTTCCCAAGGGTATTAGTGCTATGTGAAATGCAATCAGTCTCGTCCAGGATTTGAACTCGTGTCGCCGTGTCCATTTCCTAGGACGATAACCATTACACCACCTCGACATATCTAAGGAACGTTTTTCGAGACTTCTTTTATAGAATATTAACTCTGTTTGTTTTTTAAATCTTTATAACTATTTTTATGACTATTCAATACACTGTCAACAACATAGCAGATGATTTTTTCTTTGAACGGATTTAGACAGATCGGTTTCGATATTTATTTTTTTATACTTAGCTTACAGCTGAAAAACAAATATGGTCACCCAGTGAGGAGAGAACTCAATACTGTGAAAAAACTTCCATGCTAATTCAAAAATTGTCTGCTGCAATTTCTCATGAAATTAATAAATCTAAAATGGTTATTTAATGGCTTATCAATCATCATGGTTTATTTAATGCCAAATCCACACTTATAGAAGTATCTACCTTTCCAACTTTGATACCTTTCCAACTGTAGTTGGTTTGGTTTCTTGGTTTGAAGGGTATATCTTCTAGTTCACGGTTTTAGGAATTTGTTTCAATATTGATCTTCGGTGGTTAGAGTCAGTATTTATGTAGGTAAGGGTGGAATTGCTCTTACTAAAAAGTTTCAAGGCACCGTCATTTAAATTGAATGTGACATCAAGAAAGCCAACTGTCTTTAACTTTAAGGCTATTTCATTTCGTTGTCCTAGTAATTTAAATGCCCTAATAATCTTTTTATGTGTTTTAGCGGTTTTGAGGCCGTTACTATCCGGGATGAAGATAATTCCGTCATCCTGGTAAAGCCCCACTTGATCGAAGTTGACAATACGACCCAAATGTGGCCAAGATATAAATCCCTATTAAGTCAGCAACCTTGGCTGAGTCGTAAGTGCCCATTGGTACATCAAAGTTGTCCACGTAACTTTTCACCCAAGCTGTATGATTATCTGCTTGAATAGATTTCCTACATGCTAGAATAATTTCTATTTCCTTGTCAGTGATGTCCGTATACTCCCCAGCGTGGTCAAGGCTGTTTTGTAACGATTCTTTTCAAATGGAAGGGTAAAACTCTATCATATCGAATGGTAAGAATGTAGACCTCTTTTCATTTCTAATGTTTTAAAACCAATCGATAGTATCTACAAGGTTTATCCACAGATTATATTAAGGGCTACTAATCCTAGACGTACTTCACTGCATTGAATCCTTATATATTAATCCTAGTTTGGTCATGGTGATTAATTCGTCTGGCTTGTTTCCTATCTTGGAAGTTTTGCTTATGGACCTTAAATAAAATGTAAACACATTTTTCTTTTACTTTTCATTCCTACCTACAGTTTGTCGATTAACTACGAATTTAGCCGTATCTCTGTTAATTAGTGTGAGGGTGCAGTTATTGCCTATTCTATAGAATTCTGTGTCCTTATAAAGAATTTGCTCATATTCCCATGGACTAGCTTGGTATACGTTCTTGGATTTATCCGCTCTGATCCAATTTTTTTCCGGATTTTCTCATTCGTTCAATATCCTTTTCGCCTGGAATCCATTTTTTGTATTCCTGAAATTGATTTTCCGTATTAGTCCCAACAGGTCATCCTCAAAACGTGTGTAGTGTACGATTTCTGGGTGGTGTCTTCTGTGAATTCAACCTCCTCCGCCTTAGTCTCTGCTCCCGTTGTGAGTTTGAAGGGTTAATACAGAAGTGGGTCTTCCATCGCATCCTTTTAATGAACTCCACGATCATATCCATCAGAGATAGAATGAATTCGTGTTTCCCTGGGTGCAGGATATTTTTCATAGAGGATTCCGGTGTAAATTTATCCATTTCTATGCGTGTTAGGTATGTTGAGTTTCTTTCTGCTGAATTCTCCACGGAGTGCTCAACTAGCAGTAAGGAGCAATATATCAGTAATATCCAGTCAGCGCCCAAAGACAATAAGTGTGGATTATTCACGTATAGAATATATGAGGAATTTCATATAAATCAATAGGAGTGCTCGATGTATGGCAATTGTTATACATTTTCCACCCAGGTTTATATAATGAAACTCACATGCAGAGCGTATACAATGCAATTAGAAGAAAACTCAAACCTGGTTAAATTGTCATTAGAAATTAATTTCGGTAAAGAATATCATTATATACTTCGTCTCATCGATGACTTCACATGTTTAATCAGAGGTTGAAAAACAGCAAATATGGATTACAGTCTATATATATGTATGAGAAAAAAGAAAAAAAAGAAAAAAGAAAAACCCCTATATAAATTTAAATTCTCAGAACATATCTATCTATCTATCTATCCTAGTCTGCTCATCTCTCTCTCTCTCTCAATCTCTCCATCTATCTCACCCGTTCTCTCTCTCTCTCTCTCTATATATATATATATATATATATACTGCTGATCAACAGTTTGGGACTACATTGAATCTTTCTTTACACCAAATAATCCTGCCCTTGCATTTATTACGGCAGAGCAAATTCTTAACATCCTTTAAAGTATGTTCATGCAAATGAGTAAACAAACTTACTTATCATTTGGCATTTCCCATCAAACTTTATTATCAATTGCAAAATTAACCTTTATTTTAAACTGCGTGGTCACGAAATTTTGGCCGGTTATATATATATATATATATAGGGTGACCCCAAAAAAAACCAGAAGCCATAAACTTTTTTATTACTTCTACAAAAATAAAGCAAAATAATTCTAATTTTGTACACTCGAACTTCTGGACATGTTGGTGAATACTATAGTGCCAATTTTTCCTGCACAGAATCTACTTCATATTCGGAAAAAAAGAAAAGGCTACAATTAAATTTATGAATTTCAGTCAAAAATATATGGGTTCTGTTTTTTTTAGGGGGGGTCACCCTGTATCTTGAAGATTTGCCATGCCACATATACACACATACGTAAACAAGATTTGGCATTAAATATTCCACAAAGGTTGATATACCATAAAGAAGCAATACTCCTCTAAACAACAAACCAACCAACCAACCTATCTTTTATATTTTATACAATTCCTCCTTCATTTCTAAATTTCTCTTCTTCCTTTCCATGATTATTCATAAGTTCTTTTCTTCCTTTTTTTTTTTTTTTTTTCGACGGAATCTCGATCATTCTTCGCGATTCATTCATCATATTCGATAAGGATTCCCTATCGCTGTCTCTCTCTGTCTCTCTCTTTGTCTCTACGTTTCTTATCCTTACTATTCCTTCTATCAGTATATTTTCATGTACATGGTGCATTCAATAAGTTTCCAGACTTTTTTTTGTACAGCTATTTAAAATTGGCGTAGACTCTTGAGAACTCAGTATGTTATTGCTATACATCTTATGTGATGACTGACCATTTTTTATGATTTCAAGTTCAAATGAACAGCTACAGCAGGAATTTGGAATGCATCCTATTAAAGTCTGATTGTCACAGCTGGTGAATTTTAAAAACGCAATCTGGACGTGAGGACACTTTAGAAGAACGATATGCAATAAAATTATGTTTTAAACTTGGAAAACATGCCACAGAAACGTATGGAATTCTTCAGACTGCTTTTCGACCATCTTGCATGAATTAAGCATCAGTTTTTGAATGGCACAAGAGATTCAAGGAAGGCAGGGAGTCTGTGAGAGATGATGAGAGGTGTGGGAGGAGTAAGGAAGTCAATACACCAGAGTTGATTGGCCAAAGGGTTAAGGTTAGGGTTACTATATTGAGGTTTTAAGGGAGTTCGGGAAGAGATTCCGTCGGAAGAGGCCAGCATTCTTCAAATCCAGTCAGTGTCATTTCCACCTGGACAATACACCAGTGCACAACTCCATCCTTGTCACAGACTATTTGACCAAGATGGGCATTAACACAGTTCCTCAGCCTCCCTATAGTCCAGACCTTGTTCCCTGCGACTTTTAGCTTATTCCCTAATCTCAGAGGCTGTCGTTATGAGACAACTGAGGAGATGAAAGAGGCTGTGACGAAGGTCATTGACACGCTCACACAAGAGGACTTCCATTGGGCCTTCCAGAAGTTGTTGGAACGGTACAACAAGTGGATTGCTGCCAGAGGAGATTACTTCGAAAGGGAATAGAGTTTCATGTGTGTGCTATCAATAAAAGTGGCCATACGAAAAAAACAGTCTGGAAAGTTATTTAATGATCCTCGTATTACACTATTCTGTTTCTTCTTTATATCATCTTTTCTTCTTTTTTTTTCTTCTTTCCTTCGTTCCTTCTTTTTTTTTTTTTGTTCATTCTTCTTTTTTTCCTTCCTTCCTACCTTCTTTTCAATCTGTCTTGACGATTTCTTAATCCTTTATCCTTCCATTCGTTTGCATTTTCTCTTTTTAATTGAATTAATCCGCCCACCTGCATCCGTATTTATCTATTTATAGTAACCTTCCTTGCCTCGGTACCTACTAACCTCTCTTCTTTATTTCTTTTTTTTTTTTTTTTTTTTTGCTTTGGTCTTTTTTATTCCGTCGCTATATCTATTTTTAAAAAATTCATTGTACATTTTTTAATTTATTTACATTTATTCTATTTTATATCAGTTTTATTTACGATTATTTTTTCGCTTTTAGTTGTTCGCCCGGTCGGCTCGAGCAGAAGAATGGGCTGACTTCACCTCTGCAAAGAGGTAAAACCTCCATCCCCTAACGAATGTCCGGGTTATGGCATTCAACTACATCTGATGCTGTCAATCCATTCCTGGAGCTTTAGAGAACGAGGAGTACTCTTTTATTTCCATTACTCCCGGGTTAATTTGGTTTCGCATCGGTAATACCTATTCGACCCACATCTATGGCTCAAATAGAATTATTCAATTATTTACTTATCATTATTATTATTATTTTATTCATTTGAGTGTTTTTCACGCCAGGATTCTTCTCAGTATCTTGGCCGATCTTAATAATCCCTTACTTAAAATGGTCTCTACTCGTCCGCTTATTTCCAAAGTGACTGTACCGAGTGTCCCAATTACAATTGGTATTACCGTCACTTTCATGCTTCATAGTTATTTTCAGTTCTTTAGCAATGTTTAAGTAATAATCTCTCTTTTCGCTTTCTGTTAGTTTTATCCTGGGGTCAGTCGGAACGTAAAAGTCCAATAATCGGCAGGTTCTCTTATCAATAGGTCAGATTGTTGTTATTATTATTATTATTATTATTATTATTATTATTGGAATCCATAAGGCTGTTTGCAGATTACTTCTGATATGTATAAGTATTTGATAAATAGAATTAGTAACTTTAAATAGCGATTCTTGAAACTATTTAACTACGAGCAAATAAATGATTAATAAAAGTAAAGTAAAGTTAGCGACCATAGTCGAGGGTGACCCGAAGGCTCCCTTTTCAATAGCTACTACACCAAGGTGTAGGGGAGGGCGCTACTCCATTCCCAGGATTTCTCCACTTTACCCTTGAACCGTACCTTATAATGCTGAGTGTTAAGCAAGGTGGTATCAAGTACCATTTTTAAAGTCTTTGGTATGACTCGACCTGGGATTGAACCCAGGTCTCCCGGGCCATTGGCGAACACTCTTTGATACCATTTAACTGTGTGCAAGCAAATAAGCTCTAACTTCTCGTTTAAGAATAGATTTACAAAAAAATATTCAGTCATAAATAACACGCGCCTACACACACACACACACACACACACGACATTAAATATCCCACAAGGTTTGATATACCATGAAGAAACAACAAACCATCCAGCCATCGAATCTTTTATATTTTATACAATTTTTCTCTTTATTTCTCTTCCATGTTTATTTATAACTTCTTTAATTTTTTTCTCTCCCTTTCATCTTAAATCTCCATTGTTCTTCACAATTCCTTCCTCATCCTTTAGATTCAACAAGAATTCTCTCCCTCCCCCCCTCTCTCTCTTTACTTTCCTTATTCTCATTGTTCCTTCTTTTCATCCTACCTACCGATTCACAACTTCCAGACCTAATTCACAAAAACGTCCTTCTCCTTCATTCTTCTCCTTCCTCTTTCTCTTGTTTTCTCCCCGCTAACATCCTTTCCATGAACTCCCTTCCTTTATCATCTCTGGCATTATTTACCTTTTTCCGTTCAATCTCTTCTTTCTCACTTTCTTTCCTGTTCTTGGTAGAAAGCAGAAGATCATATTCTCTAAACTGCCCGCCTCGTTTCCGAAATCGTACGACTGGCTCAGCGTTGCTCTGCTGCATTCAACATTCAAATAAGGGTGAAATTATTGATTGTCAGTTTATTATGAGAAGGAGAGAAACAGAGAGACGAGAGAGGGAGAGGCGAGAGGGTAGATAGAAAGAGAGAAAGATAGATAGGAAGAGAAAGAAGCGGAAGGTTTTAAAATGCTGTATGAGATTGGCGTAAACCATTCCATGGCTCAAGAAAGAAAAAAAAAAAAAAGAAAAGAAAAAAAGATGCTTTTTTATTCGGTTCATCTGATTTATGGATTTCTGTTATAGGTTTTTTTTTCTTTTTTTTTTCTTTTTTCATGATATCCTCTTTTTAAAGTTCGTTTATTTATTTATTTATTTATTTATTTATTTTTCTATTTTTTCCAACTCTTTTCTTTTTGTCCTCCTAATTTTTTTCAACTTGTCTTGTATTTATTTTCTTTTTTGATTTTTAAAACATATTTCTTTCTCTTGTTTTTTTTTTTACTTTCATCTTACGTATCTTAAATGTACTGTTGTATTTTCCATTTTCCTCTCCAGTGGATTTTTTAAAAACTTTTTTTTTTACCCGCTTTTGGTTGGGTTTGTCCTTTTTCTTAAGTTTTATTTTCGTATTTAAAAAGAAAAAAATCTCATACGGGTATTTCCTTATTTCTATAGTGATTCATCCTCATTTTTAAGAATCTCTCTCTCTCTCTCTCTCTCTCTCTCTCTCTCTCTCTCTCTCTCAGGGATTTTTTTTTCATTATGTACTGACTTTTTTTCTTTTTAAGCATTGGTTCGTATGACCCAAGTGTGGTTCTTCAACTAGGGTCTTAATTTTTTATAGTGATAATGATCTCTGATCCTAGCTATTTCCAAATCTACCAAACTATGCCTTTTCTCTCGCCATTATTAGCGATGTTTTTGTTTTATTTTATTTTGTTTTCTATCTTCCCGAATATGTGTTTGTCTTCTATTTTCTTAAATTTCCTTCGATCTTTTTTACATTTATTACTAGTCGATTACTTAACTGAAATTTTTTCAGCAGTAATTCAGCCTTATTTCTAATCTAATACTTAATTTTTTTTTGCAGGGGGGGGGGGTCTTTCTTTCCACAATTCTATATACTTCCTTTCTTCTCCTTTCTTTCTTGTCATCTCTAGCTTACTCACTCACCATTACTGCTTGCATCTCTCTCTCTCTCTCTCTCTCTCTCTCTCTCTCTCTGCTATATCATTTCGAAGTAATTTATGCTATAGCGTATCTCTGTCGTTAAATATTCTTACAGCGTACATACTGTATTTAAGTTAGGTATCTTGAATATATATCTGACGAAGCAATTGATCTCTGTGGGTTGCCTCGGTGTACACATTAAAAGTATCCACTCAGCAGTCTTAATAATCTGCTTATAATCTCCACTGACCAGCAAAGAATTTTAGTATTTTATTAGTAAGATTGAGGTTCTGTCAAACTATCACAATAAGAGTAGGACCCATCAGCTATTGACCGTAATGATCTTATATATATATATATATATATATATATATATATATATATATATATAGGAGCCATCAGCTATTGACCGTAATGATCTTATATATATATATATATATATATATATATATATATATATATAGGACCCATTAGCTATTGACGGTAATGATCTTATATATATATATATATATATATATATATATATATATATATATATATATATAGGACTCATCAGCTATTGACGGTAATGATCTTATATATATATATATATATATATATATATATATATATATATATATATATATATATATATATATATATAGGACCCATCAGCTATTGACCGTAATGATCTTATATATATATATATATATATATATATATATATATATATATATATATAGGACCCATCAGCTATTGACTGTAATGATCTTATATATATATATATATATATATATATATATATATATATATATGCTATAATCAAACAGGTGACATATCCACACGAGACAAATTCACTTACCTAGGAAGCAGCGTCTCATCAACCGAAAAGGACATCGACACGAAGTTAACGAAGGCATGGACAGCTATCAATAGGCTATCGATTATATGGAGATCAGACCTAACCGATAAAATGAATCGCAGTTTCTTCCAGGCAGCGGTCGCATCGATACTGCTATATGGAGGCACTACGTGGACTCTAACAAAACGGCTGGAGAAGAATCTAGACGGCTATTACACAGGAATGCTGCGAGCAATCTTGAACAAGTCCTGGCGACAACACCCCACAAGACACCATCTGTACGGCCACCTGCCTTCTACCACGAAAACTATCCAAGTTAGACGAGTCAGACATGCAGGACACTGCTGGAGAATCAGGGACGAACTGATAAGTGATGTACTCTTATGGACCCCCAATATGGCCAAACAAAAGCAGGACGACCAGCTCGAACATACATTGAGCAACTATGTGAGGATACGGGATGTAGTCCTGAAGACCTGCCGGAGGCGATGAACGATAGGAAAAAGTGACGAGAGAGGGTCAGGGATATCCGTGCTACCAGCACGACATGATGATGATGATGATGATATATATATATATATATATATATATATATATATATATATATATATATATATATATACACCCCTCCACACGTGTCAGGATGTGACACAAGGTCAAGTAAGTTTAAGAAGAGCTTAACAGGTTTGAATTCAAAGTTTTCCTTCTCCTGAAAGGGTTGACAAAGTTGAAAGCCAGTCTCTCCTGTTATTTATCAACAACTGGACCGAGAATAATTGAATTCGTTCCTTTACCAAGGGTATTAGAACACTGTGAAATACAAACACGCGTCCAGGGTTTGAACTTGCGTTGCCGTGTTCATTTTCTGTTAATGCCTACATATGTACGTGTATGTCTGTACGAGTGTGTGTGTGGGGAGATTTTGCGCGTGCGATAACATCGTTATGATAAAACGGTGACTTCTTGGTTAATTATATGGACACATATTCACACAAGTTACTTTTTTTTTTATTTTTTCCTTTTTTTTATTGTAGGAATATATTGACAATTAGTGCTTACCCCAGGGTCTTTAGAAATCCCGTTGTTCTAGTTATTCATCTTTGCGGTAAAATATTTCAAGTAATCCAGGGAATGAAGTAGCATCCTCCCCTACACTTCAATGTAGTAGCTATTGAAAAGGGAGCCTTCTGATTACACTCGACTATGGTCGCCAACTTTTATTTCAAATAATTCTTTTGCAAAAACTCATCTTTAAGTAATGTTATTCAGGAAATTAATTGAACAACAAAAAAAATAAATGAATAATTATCTAACTACTTAAGAAATTCACAAAAGCTATAATTATTAACTGAATTGGAATACATATATATAAGTGTGCTTGCGCGTGTGTGTGTGTGTGTGTAAAAAAGCAAGATATTCAAATTATATATCTGTCATATAGAAATAACATTCTAATCCTTAGAATTGTAATTTATTTGTATTTTTTAACCATCTTTAGGGCGATGTTGTTATAAAATGCTGTTTCACCCGAAAGACATATTCACTCTTTACTTTCCTTATTCTCTTTACTTTAGATTTCTTTAGGTGTATTTTTTTCAATTTGAAAATATCATTTTGGATGAGACAACAACATAATAACATCGCCCTGATGATAGTATTTAAAAAATTCACGTTAAACATTGGCATAATTTCATGGATGATAAATACATCTTTTTAGTGTTATATTTTTTCTATTCAAATGCCGTTAGATCTATTTATATATATATATATATATATATATATATATATATATATATATATATATATATATATATATATATATATATATAGGGATAGAGAGAGAGAGAGAGAAAGATAAAAATAAAAACTGTTTAAAAATGATGGATGAATCAAAAAGTACTCAAATTTTGACAGAGAGGCAATATAAAAGAAAAATAATTATAATTTTTTTCATGTTCTTAAGCTTCACATACCTTTAATAAATAAAGTTTTACCTGATGAGTAACTTTTTTCGTAAAAAGGATATAATGAAATAATAGAAAGAAGATGAGATGTTAATTACACACACACACACACACACACACACACACACACACACACACACACACATATATATATATATATATATATATGTGTGTGTGTGTGTGTGTGTGAGAGAGAGAGAGAGAAAGAGAGAGAGTGAGAGTGAGAGAGAGAGAGGGAAGACAATACAGGAGATTAAATCAACATATTTCCCTATCATTTCAACCTCCTGTAAAAATTAAATTTGATATATACTTATATTCCATGATTGATATATCCCAAAACACAAAATAGATACATATTGTTTGGAAGAAAGTTTAAAAGGAAAATAATGCTTTTGATTAGAGGGTAAAACCAAAATTCAAGTTTCAAGAAATAAATTGAATTTTAAAATTCCGTAAAATTTCTCCTTACATGGTAGATTACTTGTCGATATATTCTGAATCTAATTTCGTAAAAGAATTCCAATTTTTTATCCGTAAAAGTATCCAGTAAGGAATTAATTTTTTCAGTGGTTTGATCCTTACGCAAACCACTTGAAGTCCGAAGAAGACTCCTTGTTACTCCATGAAAATTGGCCAGAAAACAATCGATTTTCATTTGCGTAGAGATTTGTTATTTAATCTCTTTCTTAAAAGGAACACTCTTGAGTGTTGTTTAATTAAGATTTTGGGTTAAATAGTTCCACTACTGTTCTTCAAGAAAGATGGATATGGCATTAAATAACCAACAAAGGTTGATATGCCGTTAAACAAAGAAACCAAACTAAAACGTGAACTGCTAGAAATAGAACTGTTTGATGATTTAACATTGACTAAACAAATAATTAATGTTTAATGGAACTGTTAGCAATAGTTAGCATTTAACTTTGTTGATTGATGCTAAATTGATTTGTTAGAAATAGATCTGTTTGATGAGTTGACTATGAGTAAATAACTAACTAATGTTTGATTAAATTGTTAGCAATAGTTGGAAGCATTTAACTTTGTTGACTTAGGCTAAATTGATTTGTTAGAAATAGAACCGTTTGATTGTTTAACTGTGTGTAGCTACAAAATGTGTTTACAATTTATATATTTAATCTGCATAAATTGGATTTAGCTTTAAATATCAAAAATGGTTGATATGCGAAAAAAATCCAACCAAACTAAGCAAAAATACCTCCTAGTTTCAAAATGAATTAGACGGTAATTAATTGAAGACTCGAACAAGCAATCTTCTAATAATTTATTTGTTTTAGATTACCATCAGTATCGGATAAGTTTTTTTTTTTTTTTTTTTTTGTGACGATACAAATAATAAATGATAAACTCAAGCTTTTGGAAATAACATTCTCATTTGTCTTTAATCGGAATCATTTTGAGATGAGGCTTCTTAATCTGAGAATTAATTTTTTTTATTTATTGCGGATTTTTTGTCCTCATCTTGGTAGTTTTTGTGTTGTTTCTTCTTTCACTACGTTTCGGCCAAATTTCACCTCTGGCTTTCTTCAGGTGATTAACCGCGACCTCGGATGCTGAGTCTTGTAACCGCATCCCCAGTAATTACTGCCTTCCATAGTTGTTGTCTATCACACCACGTTTTTTGACCAAGTAAATCTCTGGCTGGCTTGGGTAGGAATAGAAACCGCTATCTTCTGACAATGCTGACCTGGAACCGTAGAGACTCAACGCCTCCATCCGCTGCGCCACGGGCCCTGATAGACAACAACTATGGAGGCAGTAATTACGGGGGATACGGTTACAAGACTCAGCATTCCTATCCGAGGTCGCGGTTAATCACCTGAAGAAGGCCAGAGGTGAAATTTGGCCGAAACGTAGTGAAGAAGAAACAACACAATAACTTCCAAGATGAGGACAAAAAGTTCACAATAAATAAGAAATTAATTCTCATAACATTCTCAGTTAATTGATACTTAAATCAAAATATATAATTTGGATAAGTAATATGTTTTGTCACAATGCAATAAGTCACAAGTCACTGAATGATCTCTGTTGGGTAACAGATTGACTGAATGGCTCTACGAGGAAAAAAAAAGAAAAAAAAAAAGAAAAAAGGGAATCCATAACTTTTTCGAAGTGAGATGAATTGTGTCACTCGCTTTGAAAGCAGATGAAAGCGAAACAACAGGTGAACCCAATAAAAAGCGTATAATTATTACGACTTCAAATGCTAAAAACAAATATATATATAATTCACCCATATAAATGAAGCAGTTCTTTGTAGATAATATTTAAAAGTTTTCTTTGGTTAATTTACCGTAAAGTTGCACAATTACACACACACACACACACACATATATATATATATATATATATATATTAAAACACAAGGATAAATTGATATACATGTATGAAAATTAAAATTAAAATTTAAAAGATAAAATGTATTAAAGCCAAAATTGATAAAGATCGCGCAATCTTACGATTTTTTCAACACACACACACACACACACACACACACACACACACGTATATATATATATATATATATATATATATATATATATATATATATATATATATATTAGATTAGTGACATATAACATTAGCAATATATCAATCATGTCAAAATAAAAAGACAAATATCTGTCATTTAGAATGATACTTTTGTTAAAATACAAAAAGTGAGAACCTGTTAGAAGTTATTGTATTTTTCCTTTGGAAGAATATAGATGTATCAAACTGAATTACTATAATTAAAATGAAACTACAGACTGAATGCAGCTACTTGTATTTAAAAAAAAGAAAGAAAAAAAAATAACAGCCACTTTTGAGCTCAAAAATCGAGAAACACTAGCGTATTCAATTATGTTTGTAATGACCACCTTTAAACTGAAGATGTACGTTGGATCGACTTTAGATTGAAAGGAAAAACTCTTAATTTACTGTTTCAGACAACTTCATTCGACTCTTAGATCCGATATGGTATTTCTTTTTATTTTCTTTTTCTTTTTGTCGAAATCACTTTTCAGTCAAGAGATATAACGTTGCAGATAATTACCAAAACAACACCACCACCTCATCCCTCTCTCTCCCTCTCTCTCTCCCCCCCCCCTCTCTCTCTCTCTCTCTCTCTCTCTCTCTCTCTTGACCTTACTCTTACTTTTGTGTCTAGAGATGATGATAGTCTATTTTATTTAACTTAGATCAGAATACAGCTGTCTTTATTCGAATCTCGCTTCAGTTGGTATGTTTATTTTTTTCTGTTTTGATTTTGATTTTGATTTATCCACTGTGTATTATTTTTACGTTAATCATTGATACGGTTTCTTTTTCAAATAATCACTAATGGGCGTTAATGCATCTTAAAAGAAATGAACGGTAAAGAAAATTAATTTGTTCTTTTTTTTTTTTTTTTAATTATAAAACAGTTGTTGGCTTTACCTAAAGACAAATAGAAGAGCGTTTTAGAAAGAAGCAATAAAGACACGTACATGCTTTTCCGTACATACAAGCACCATTCTCTGTAAGAAATGAGGGGATTATTTACATATGGATAAGCACAGTTGCTTAGGATCAAATTGTATGGTCGGTATCCGTGGAAATTCCAGGGTTCCTACGTCCTTTTATATAACAGAAAATATTCAGATAAAATGAATTTTATTTCAAAGAGAAAAAAATCTTTTGCTCCCTTAAGAGAAATACAAAATAAGAGAACAGAGACATAGGAATGGTTAAACATTTGGGAATATATATATATATATATATATATATATATATATATATATATATATATATATGTGTGTGTGTGTGTGTGTGTGTGTGTGTGTGTGTGTGTCTTTGGGTATAGATACGATACTCTGGTTCTAATCTGAAGTACCGAAGAGCATTGATAATTTGATCCTACTTTAGGTGAGCAGGTACTAGACTTTGATTTTAGCATTAGTTACGAACATATTGACAAATATAGAGGAAATGATGCTATGGTCTGTATCTTATATATATATATATATATACACATATGTATATATATATATATATAT
>OY757919.1:11876511-11901511 GCA_963585895.1 Sepioteuthis lessoniana
GCATTTCTTTTTCTGTTCTTTATTATTTTATTTATCCAAAGATTTTGTGATTTTACATATTTCTCCTTGTTCTAGATTTTCGTCAATATATCTTAATGTTGTCTTTGATTTTCTTCCTGTATCCCATCTTCTAACTCTAAGCTTCATTTCCGCGCACATGTAGACTAGAAAACTTTTAAGAAGTTTCCTGATTTGTTCTATATATATATATATATATATATATATATATATATATATATATATATATATATATATATGTATGTATATATATATATATATATATATATATATATATATATTTTAAACGGGTGTTTTATTTTCTATTTTTGTTTTTGTTCTACCTTCGTTTCGATTCTCATTTCAAAAATTAAACACTTTCTTCTTTACAAGAAACATTCCCCTCAAAATTATTTTGCCAAGATTTTCACGTCGGTCCATATCTCCGTGTTGCCTTCAATAAGTTTCCAGACTTTTTTGTACATGCATTTAAATTTGTCATAGACTATTGAAAATTCAGTGTGTTAATGCTATACATCTTATGAGATGACTGACCAATTTTCATGATTTCAGGTTCAAATGAACAACTACAGCAGGAATTGGAATACACCATATTAAAGCCTAATTGTCACAGCTGGTGAATTTCAAAAATCCAGTCGGGACATAAAGACGCTTTAGAAGAACGATATGCAGTAAAATTCTGTTTGAAACTTGGAAAGCATGTCACAGAAACGTATGGAGTATTTCAGACTGCTTTTGGAGCATCTTCCATGAATCGAGCATCAGTTTTTGAGTGGCATTAGAGATTCAAGGACGGCAGGGAGTCTGTGAGGAATGATTAGAGGTGTGGGAGGAGTAAGGAAGTCAATATACCAGTGTTGATTGGCCAAAGGGTTAGGGTTAAGGTTACTATGTTGAGGTTTTAAGGGAGTTCAGGAAGAGATTCCGTCGTCGGAAGAGGCCAGCACTCTTCAAATCGGGTCAGTGGCATTTCCGCCAGGACAATGCACCAGTCCACAACTCCATCCTTGTCACAGACTATTTGACCAAGTTGCTCATCAAGACAGTTTCCCGCCCTCCCTATAGTCCAGACCTTGCTCCCTGTGACTTTTGGTTATTCCCTAAGCTCAGAGGCTGTCGTTATGAGACAACTGAGGAGATAAAAGAGGATGTGACGACGGTCATTGACATGCTCACACAAGAGGACTTCCATGGGCCCTCACAGAACTTGCTGTAACGGTACAAGAAGTGGATTATAGCTGGAGGAGGTTACTTTGAAGGGGACTAGAGTTTCATGTGTTTACGATCAATGAAAATGCCGGTACAAAAAAAGTCTGGAAACTTATTTAATGACCCTCGTATTTGTTCTCTCTTTGTTCGGGGGTCTTCCATCTCTTTTTTATTTGATTTGGTTTCATATCAGCCTTTTAAAGTTATTTAATGCCAAAGCCATTCTCTAAGAACAGTAGTTGTACTATTTAATCAGTAGCTGGGAACATAAGGGGGTTCATGCCTTTTCCAAGATTGGAGTTCGATCTCACTGACTACGATTCTGCAATATATTGCTTTAAATATAACATTACGAGGCCACGAATTTTTTTATTTGGATATATTTTTTTTTCATCATCCTCTTTTCTCTTCTCAGTCCATTATTATTTTATTCGGAGTGTCCTCGTGGTGTAATGGTTAAAGCGATGGACTGCGGAATCGTAGTAAGCGAGTTTGTATTCCAGTCGCGCTATTACGTTCACTTTCGGGCAAATACCCTTGAGAAAGGTATGAACCCCCTTATCCTCCCAGCTATGGGTTAAATAGTACCACTAGTGTTCTTCTGGGAGAATGGCTTTGGCATTAAATAACCTACAAAGGTTGAGAGGGTGTTTCATCGTGGTGTAATGGTTAAAGAGATTGACTGCGGAATCGTAGTAAGCGAGTTCGTACTCCAGTCGCGATATTATGTTCACTTTCGGGCAAATACCCTTAGGAATGGTATGAACCCCCTTATCCTCCCAGCTATGGGTTAAATAGTACCACTACTGTTCTTCCAGCAGAATAGCTTTGGCATTAAATAACCTACAAAGGCTGATATGCCATTAAACAAAGAAACTATTATTTTATTCATTGATTAGCACAATATGTGACTCTCATCCTGATCTTTTTTTAAAACTATTTTTTATTCATTTTCTTTTTTTATTCTTTCTTATCTATTTCTTTGTCCATACTTTCTATTTTCTTCTGTATACCCTTGCCCACTGCCAATCACTAAGCCTCTTCGCACATTTCAGTTATAAAACCAACAGATATAAATGCAAATAATCTTCCTTCCCATTATTTCATAGAGACATACGTGAGACCAAAGAGAAGTAGCCACGTATGGCGTTCTATAATGAAACGATTGACATTTAATAAGAAATACAAATACTGGTATAAGAAACAAAACCAAAAAAAAAACCAAAAAAACTTGAAAAAACATAGCGACAATTTTATTTTCGCTCCACCTATCAACATGATGTCAATACTGAAAATAACATTAACTACTAAAAAGTCATTGTTACAATTCTTCAGGGTAGCAACGAAAATCGTTTATTTCCTTACAAGGAAATAGAAACAACTTTTCTATTGCGGAAATCTGTGAGAAAAATGACGCAAGGTAAATATATATATATATATATATATATATATATATATATATATATATATATATATATATATCGAAAACTGGGATGTTCTTCTGTCAGATCTCATTGTTTCTTGCAGGAAAAATATTAAATCGAAAAAAAAAAATTCTTTTGGCTTTTCTTCTGATCGTATCATTTCAAACCTCTCTTTAAAATTCCAACTTAAACTTTGAAGTTATTATTATTATTATTATTATTATTATTATTGAAATTTTATTTTTCCTTCTTTTTATTAACGAGAACCAAAATGAACTGATTATGTTCACCTTTCGTTTTCTTTTGTTTTTGCTTTTTTTTTAAAAGAAAAATTATCTTCTCTTCTTACTCTGGGTCGTTTTATTTATTTATTTATCCATTTATTCATTCCTATTTTTTATTTATTTATTCATTCATTTGTTTGTTTTTCTTTGCTTGCCTTTTTTTTTTCTCTTTTTTTTTTGTTGATATTTTAATCTTTCTTGTCTTTTCGATATCATATGATTTTCAGATAAAGAATACGGTCTTCTCTCTCTCTCTCTCTCTCTCTCTCTCTCTCTCTCTCTCTCTCTCTCTCTCTCTCCCAAGAAGACCCCCATGACATTTCAGTTCACTTCTTATATTTCTTCTACTGTGACTACAACTCCTTTGTCAATTCTGCTCAGTGATTATCTCTCACCATGTTATTACCATTCACCATTTTGGCTGTTTTTATTCATTCCATTCATAACACACCCAACATAGTCATATATAAGACTAATGCTTAAGATTTCATTATTCAACAAAAAATGGCGACGATCTGTGAATACGGAATAAGTTTCTAAGGATGAAATTCATACATAATATGAAAGACGAGGAGCAAACATTGGCTTTAAATTTAATTCCATATATTAACGGCAAATGCGTATTTGTTCCAGTGTAAACAGCATTTTGTAAATCGGCATATTATCAATCCAACTACTTACACTATTCTATTTCACACACCAACATTAACAATCACTAATAGGTTTACCGCTCTCAGTAAAAATATGCTGAAGGGTTATCTATTTTGTCAAACATATGTAATGTAAGAACCCGCTTTATTTCAGGGTTTGTATTGTTTCTTTGCGATAATCTTCATGGATGCTATGATCCCCGTAAAGCAAGTTACAATGCATAATCAATTCCCATATTTAAAAAAATTTGTCTGAATGTTTAAGAATTTCATTTTAACGGAAGCAAATGCTTTTTTTATTTTTAATATAAAACCCTAATAATAACTCGTGTAGAATATAAAAACTCAAGTCTGGGCTCCAATGTCGAGATATGAAAATTTGAAAGTAATATTGAAATCGGAAGATATACAAAGAAGAGTGACAAAAATAATAAAACAAGCAAAAAAATTACAGTTACAGAGAGAGATTAAAGAAATTGAAATTAACTGCTTTACTTGGAAGAAAATAGAGAGATGCTCTTTTTGAAACTATCAAAATACTTAATGTATTTTCAAATTATAGCCGATATTTTTGTAATATTTCTCCTCCACCTGGAATAGCCCCATTGGCTTGGACAGTAGAATATACCAACTGCATCTCTGCTACAAGGTAAGACCTCTATTAACGAGTGTCTTGGATATGACATTAAAAAATGTGATTTTGAGGCTCTAGTAATGCTGGAGCTTTGGGGAAAGCAGAGTACACATTTTACTATCTTCTGTTGTAAATCTTAACAAAAACAAAAGAATGGTTGGTTTGGTTTGGTGGGTTTTATGGCATATCAACCTTTGTAGGTTATTTAACGCCAAATCCATTTTTATGTAAATAATCTCTTCTATGTAAAACAATTCAGTTTAGCATAAGTACAGTTTAATTGTCAAAAACATTTATTTCAAACTATTCAAGAAGTTATATGTAACAATTCATTTAAGTGTAAATACAATTTTAATGTTGAAAACAGTTCTATTTGAAATAATTCAGTTAAGCATAAGCACACAGTTTAAATGTAAGTACGGTTTAATTATCAAAAGCATTTCTAATTCAAGCTATTCAGTTTATTTAAACAATTCAGTTTAGCATAAGAATGCTGTTAGTTCTATTTAACCCATAGATAAGGCCCTATCAGGTGCTACCACTCCGGGCCAGAGTGGACCTGGGAGCAATGGCAATGAAGGGGTACTCCGCATTCCCCAAAGCTCCTGCATTGCTGGAACCTCACCATCAGATTGTTTAGTGTCATATCTAGGACACTCGTTAGGGGGTGGTCTTACCTCTCTGCTGAGGTGCAGTCAGTTTATTCTACAGCTCCAGCCGACTGAGGAAAAAAACAAAAGAATCTTTACATAAAAAATGTATAGTATTAATAAATTATCAACAAACTGCACAAATTCGATCACGTAATTCAACCGATTTTTCTCCCAAATGCCAGGTTAAATTCTTTTTTTTTTAACTACTTTTTTTCTGAAGCCATCCAATTTAATCTTATCTTTGTTTTACATTGTTACAACTTTTGATATGATTAGGCAATGTGTTCTAAAAATATATTAGTCTATTAGCAAAAAGGTCACCTGGCTAGGTGGATTCCTCATGGTGTAAGCGTTAAAACGCTAGACTGCAGAACCGTAGTAAGCGAGTTTGAACTGCAGTCGTCCTATGACATACACTTTCAGACAGAGGTATGCATTCGCTTAGCTATGGGTAAAATAGTACCACTACTGTTATTTTAGGAGAATATTTTTGGCATTGAATAACCTCCGAAGATTATGTAGGAGGAGCCCGTAGTGTAATGGTTATCGTCGTAGGAAATGAACACGGCGGCACGAGTTCAAATCCTAGACGAGACTGATTGCATTTCACATAGCACTAATACCCTTGGGAAAGGTATGAATCCAATTATTCTCCCTCCAGCCATGGGTAAATAGTAGGACAGACGAGGTTCTTTAGCCTTGGTGAGGCAACTAGTCTGGGAGAAGGAAAACTCTGAATTCAAACCTGTTAAACTCTGCTTAAAACTTGACCTTGAGTCATATCCTGCCCGAGAGGAGGGATTGGTAAATATGATATACCATTAAGCAAAAAAAAAAAAAAAAATTTGGCAAGTAGATTCAGTCTTTGAAATATATTTTGGGAGTAAACTTTTGGTTTTATGGGATATCAACTATTGTTGGTTATTTAATGCCAAATTCTGTTTTACATATATACTAGATATATGATTTATAAACACATTTTGTAGATACACACAGAAATTGATCAAAAGTTGTATTTTTAATAATTCAACTTAATGTAAGTCAATTGTTTGCGCTCAGTTTAAATGTCAAACAGTTCTATTTGACCCGTGAATAGGACTCTATCAGGTGCTACCACTCGGGGTCAGAGTGGACCTGGAAGTGAGAGCAATGAAGGTGTACTCTGCATTTCCCTGAGTTCCAGCATTACAGTAACCTCACCCTCAGAATATTTAGTGTCATATCAAGGACATCCATTTGGGGGGGTCTACCCCCTCTGCAGAGATAAAGTCAGTGCTAGCCAAAATTCTTGGTTACACCTATGCCTCTATTTCTATTGCAAAGTATTCTGTTTAGCCAAACAGTTCTATTTCAAACAGTTCAGTTTAGCATAAGAAGGCAGTTTAGTTCTATTTAACCCATGGACAGGACCCTATCGAGTCATACCACTCCCGGCCAGAGTAGACCTGGAAGCGATAGTGATGAAGGGGTGCTCCTCATTCGTCAAAGCTCGGGCATTTCTGGAACCTCACCATCAGATTTTTTAGTGTTTTATCCAGGACACACGTTGTAGCAGAGAAGTAGTCGGTGTATTCTACAGCCCCAGCCGACTTGGCAATCATTCTCCTGGATTTACAGTAATAGTGTGTACCAGTTGTTAGGAATACTGCTCCCTTCATTCATTAACTTATGTTGGATATTTTGATTTTAGCCATAGCGTATAAGTCAACCTAGTTTTTGTAAAGAATTTTTTTCTGACGAAAATTGTCAATATTTACGCCAATATCTACGATAATTATATCGTAAGCTGAAATCAAGACTAACAGCACACGTGATCGACTTATACACGAGTATTTACGGATTTTTCACTGATAACCATCTTCTCTACGACAAACTCCTTTAACGGGATTCTCTATCATCATATGTAAATCAAAATACTCAGCTATTTCGCTGAACTTTTCTATTCTGTATTGCTACTTTGATTTCTAATCGGAGCAAACTTTCTTTCCTTTCAATATTAAACCTTGCAGTTGTAAAGCCACTGGTCGCCATAGGTTGCAAATAATTAAGACAAAATGTAAAACGACTCCTTATCTCTTTCCTTCTTCTTCTTCTTCTTCTTCTTCTTCTTCTTCTTCTTCTTTCCTCATTTAAAACCTACCCTTTACTGTTGCTTCTACTGCCATTGCTTGTCGGGCCGATAGCGGAGTTCGTGTTTGCCCAAGTCAACGACAAGGCCACGGAAGAAGAATTGTATTCATCCCCACCTTTACTCAGATTCCCATCACTTGACTTCCTCAGCCGTGAGTCAAATGCTAAAAGAAAAGGGGAATTGATATCTGCAGATCGATATCACTGTAGTCTTATGCATTCACATACGTATACACTACTCAACGTTACTCGACACACAAATATATGAATTGAACTTATTTATCCCCCCATCTCTTTCTCTCTCTCTCTCTCTATATATATATATATATACCAGCCCCTCCGGTCTGGTAGGATATGACACAAGGTCAATTTTTAAGCGGAGTTTAACAGGTTTCAATTCAGAGTTTTCCTTCTCCTAGACTAGTTGCCTCACCAAGGCTGAAGAACCTAGTCTGCCCTACTATTTACCCATAGCTGGAGGGAGAATAATTGGATCCATACTATTCCCAGGGGTATTAGTGCTATGTAAAATACAATCAGTCTTGTCCAGGTTTTGAACTCGTGTCGCCGTGTTCATTTCCTAGGACGATAAGCATTACAATATATATATATATATATATATATATATATATATAGTACAATTTAATGGAGACTCAAACTCGGTTAAGTCGTCATAATATATATATATATATATATATATATATATATATATATATATAGGATGTTTTTAAACATTTGATCCTATATGAGATTTACTTGGTGTTTCAGAAAATGCGATATAATTTCGTAGTCTTATAACTTGACCATTTCTTATTCACATGAATTTTAACGGTGTGTGTAGAAACAGCTCATAATCCTAAGTTTAATTTTTTCCCTTTTACTCTGAGTGGCTTTTCTATACCCGAAAAAAAGGAAGAAATAATGAAACATCGAATTGTGAGTTGTTTCTCTACATGCTTTTAAAATTGGAGATCATTTGAATGAGAACTGGTCATGTTATTAGATTATGAATTATATCACTTTTTTTTTCTGAGACACACGCAAATGAATGCAAGACATGAGCATTACTATACAACAATAAATACATTCAGAGAGTTTGGTATGCGCGTCTAGAAACATCAGCAGGTTCCAATGTTCACAAAAAACCCTTCTGTGTTCTTTGCTTGCGCTGACAAGTCATTAAGATATTTCTTTTATTTCTATTATTTAGGATGATGTTGTGGTGACAGCTTTTTAATGACCACATTTAGTCGTTCATATGGGCGAAGTGAACTTTGTCATATCATCTCTCCCTCCTGAGACACTCTGCTTCACGTACAAAAAAATAAATGAACAAATAAATAAATGAAAATAATCCATGATTTAAAAAAAAAAATTGCATTTAGCAATTTCCCAAATTTTAAAATTTTATTTAATATATTTTTCAACCTGAATACCTTGAAATTATTTAAAAACCAAATTCAGCCGACATCTTTATTGGGACAGTGATTTTTCCTTGCACTGTCTTGAAATATTTGAATCCAAATATGTCAAAACCTGAATACTCTACCACAATAATCTACTCTGACATAAGGTCGATTTTTTACCCGCAGTACAGCTGATTTGGATTCAGAGTTTTCTTCTCCTACACTGGTTGCCTTACAAAGGCTAGGGAACCCAGCCTGACTTACTAATTACCGATAGCTAGGAGGATTTATACATTTCCCAAGGACATTAGTGCGAGGCGGCAATTACACATGAGTGCTGCGAGCAATATTGAAGAAGTCCTGGAGGCAACACCCCACAAAGCACCAATTATACGGCCACCTACCTACCATCACGAAAACTATCCTAGTTAGACGAACCAGACGTGTAGGATACTGCTGGAGAAGCAGGGACGAGCTCATAAGTGATGTACTCCTATGGACCTCCACATATGGCCGAGCAAAGCAGGACGGCCAGCTTGAACATACATACAGCAGCTCTGTGAGGATACGGGGTGTAGCCCTGAAGACCTGCCAGAACCGATAAACAATAGGGAGACATGGCGAGAGAGGGTCAGGGATATCCGTGCTAGCACCATGTCATGATGATGATGAAAGCACAAACTGCTTTGTTCGGGATTTGAATTTCAGTCATCGATTATATTTCCCTCAATAATGACTGTTACACTGAGATCGATTTTAAATTGAGTATTATTTCTTGAATTGGTGTATAAGAATAACTTTGCAATTGATGAATTTTGATTGCATTTGGTTTAGATCCTTTGAATAATGTCATATTAAACTTCAATATTTTTCCAAAGGATTCACATATTTTCTATGAATTAACATACAAAGTAAAAAAAAAAATTAATCAAACTAAAAAATATCTTGAAAATGAAAAAAAAAGTTTATTTATCAGAAGTAAAAACTTTTGGATTATTTGAAAACCACTGACAGATTTTCCTGGGGATTTAAAAATCTAATTTTGTCAGAGGTTAATCAGATTTCAAATCTAATTACAATTCTTTGATTTTCTCTAATTACTCAAAATCCAAAGAAAAAAAAGCACACACGCGCAAACATACATGTGCATATATACTTCTCTTCAGAGAGAAGCGGGCATATACATTCATAAGTTTGTATTGACCAATGATATATATATATATATATATATATATATATATTTATATTAAAAGGGCATGAGGGAGTTCATACGTTTTCTAGGGGGAATTAGTTAGTAACTGAAGATAAAAGCGCGACGGGAATTCAAACTCACTATAATATCCCGAGTCAGTACGTTAGCAAAAACGGTACGGGGACTTCCGACCACAAATATGTTCTGCCATAGAAATGAACAGTATCGAACGTGTCAATACCATTAATATAGCAATGAACTGAATATCAGTCGGTTGGGGCTGTAGAATACACTGACTGCACCTCTCCAGAGGGGTAAGACCCCAACAACGAGTGTACTGGATATGATACTAAACAATCTGATGGTGAGGTTTCAGCAGTGTTGGAGCTTTGGGGAATGCGGAGTACCTCTTTATTGCCATTGCTCCCAGGTCCTCTCTGGCCCGGAGTGGTAGCACCTGATAGGGCCCTATCTATGGGTTAAATAGAACTAACAGCATTCTTATGCAAAACAAAATTGTTTAAATAAACTGAATAGCTTGAATTAGAAATGTGTTTGCCAATTAAAACGTACTTACATTTAAACTGCGTGCTTATGCTTAAGTGAATTGTTTGAAATAGAACTGTTTTTCGACATTAAAACTGTATTTACACTTAAGTTAATTGTTTAAGGTAGAACTGCTTGAATAGTTTGAAATAGAAATGTCTTTGAGCATTAAACTGCGTACTTATGCTATATTGAATTGTTTTAAATAGAACAGATTATTTACATAAAATGGATTTGGCGTTAAATAACCAACAAAGGTTGGGGTGTCCTCGTGGTGTAATGGTTAAAGCGATGAACTGCGGAATCGTAGTACGCGAGTTCGTACTCCAGTCGCGCTATTACGTTCACTTTCGGGCAAATACCCTTGGGAAAGGTATGAACCCCCTTATTCTCCCTCCAGCTATGGGTAAATAGTAGGACGGACTAGGTTCTTCAGCCTTGGTGAGGCAACTAGTCTAGGAGAAGGAAAACTCTGAATTCAAACCTGTTAAACTCCGCTTAAAAATTGACCTTGTGTCATGTCCTGCCCGAGCGGAGGGGTTGGTAAATAGTACCAACAAAGGTTGATATGCTATAAAACCCAATAAATGAACCAACCAAACCAACCATGAATATCTAACTAGAAGAGATATTTCAGAAACTAGAAATTATTGAAAGACTTCTTGATAGAATAGAACTATTTAATGTAAATTCATTCATTGTGATTTTAATGTAGAGACGAATTGCTACACATTTTACTTCAGAAATGCATTGCAACTGATTTCACGAATGGATTGAAATGATTATCAAGAGAGAAGATATTTTCACTTGCCTGGGATTTTTGCAGGCATGTCTAAAAGAATTAGTCTCTTTTATGTATACCACTTGTTTGTGCCTTTATATCTCTACGTAAAAGCACATTTTGTAACTGATCTATATAGGTAGGTTTATGTGTATGTAAATATATGGCCGTTAAACTGTCTGCTTTCTGAGATAACCATAAAATGTTCGTTTTTTTTTACTATGTTTTAGTATATATTCAATATTTATGTTTTATATTACGATAATCTAATCGATCGAACATTTTTATTTGCTTATTTATTTATTTATTTTAACTAATAATGTTTACATTTACTGTTTTCGAGGGTGGTATCTTAAGACATTTATAGAAATATCCGTAATTACTTTATCCATTTCATTTTGGATTCTGTAGAGAACATTGTCTTTTGTTTTATCAATTTTTGCTTCGACGAAGCTACTCCGAATGCATTGGTCTTCTCAACCCTTGAATAGTGATTCGATTACCCGTCCGAGGTTTTCTTTAGGCCTTTTAATAATGAAATCTTATCAACATTATCATCTGTTCTGTCTTTCTTTTATTGATATTTGCTTGCCTCACCTTTACCTTTAACATACCCGGTATATGCTCATCGGGCATTTTTTCTGAGATTTTCTTTTTCTTTTTCTGACCCTTAATATAGATCAAGGAACATCATTTTCGAAACAAGTACCTTCTAAACAGAATTATCTCACAAAGAGCAGAAATTGAGAGCAAACACCTTTGTGAATGTTTTCGAACAGCATATGGCACTGAGCCCTTCATATCCAAAATCAATAATTATTTCACTGATAATAATACGCTTGAATCAATTATCATCCAACCTTACAATCTGTTTTCATCTTCACTCACATACACGTTTGTGAACAATTTGTTTTCATCAATAATTAATTACAGAAATAATTTGTTTCTAATAATTAACACAATATGTTCATCTTCTAGTTCCTATCATGAATTACATTAATAAAACAGTTCTATTTGGACTATCTTGAATTCTTTAGAATTTCAATTTGCGTGAAATGAATAAGGAACTCAATTTGGCCGACGACTTTGTTGAGAACGTTACTCTCTTTCTAACAGAGTCAGAAAACGTCAATACGTGAATACTGATTTTCAAGGCGTGTACATATTTACCTAACTCCTCCATCTCTGGCAGAATATAACATAATGTCAATTTTGAGCGGTGTACTGCTGGTTTGAATTCAAATTGTTCTCATTGCTTGTCTAATCAAAGCAGCAGATCCCAGGCTGTTCGACTTTTTAATTATAACTGTGGAATGGAAGCTGAATTCATGACTTTTTCCAAAGCTATTAAAAGGAAGTATATCACAAACAGATTTTTCTTGGACAGGAACAATTTCCCTCTAAGGTTTGCTGTTTCTCTAAGCACGGTTCCAGGACAAGCATTACTTCTCCAAATAGTCCATAAGAATATTTTTGAGATGAAGATCAAGGAATTTGCTATAGAAATAAATCTTAATGAACTTGTAAACGATTTTACAAAAGAAATGAGTTGAATATTTAGTTAGTAGAGAATTCAGGAACCAGAAATTGTTGTAAGAATTCATGACAGAATAGAACTATTTCATGTTTAATGCAAATGTCATTTTCCAGAGTTCCTCTAATGATAAAAATCTTTATGCCTTGATCCTGCCTTTGTTATGATAGAAGTCACATTACTTTTAGAGCAATCACTTCTATTTCCTACACTTCGAATGCCATTTTCGTCTACTCCTCGATAGAGTTCAAGTTTTATGTCAATGTTTACATTGACAGAATTTCATCCAAATTCTCTCTGGGTTTTGCTATTTCCAATCATTATTATATTTGCTAGTGATTAATTTGAAGGTTCAGGGTATATAGTGACTGTTGGTAATGATTAAAGGGGAAGCAACTCTCTTTTCAATTTTACATCAATCTCGCATTTAATTTTCGTTTATATTTACCACTTCAGAACAAATCTTTCATTAACAGTTTCTAATTAATTAAGTATAATTAGAAACTGTTAATGAAACATTTGTTTTGAAAGTTCTCAGAAAAAAATTATAATTCCGTATTATACTTAATGTCGATGTTAACAAGTATAATGCGGAACTATAATTTTTTCTGAGCATTTAAAAACATTATATTCATAATTCTTTGTTGGGAATTTAAAAGTTGTGAATTGAGAATTATTTTATGGTTATTTAAAGTATTTAATAGTTATTTTGGGAGCATTGTAAAATATTTTATTCCTATTTATTTTGAAAGAAGTTAAAGATATTTTATTCAAAATTATTGTGTGATTATATAAAAATATTTTATTCATGATTATTTCGTTTGTATTTAAAAATGTTGTATTCATAATTATTTCGTGAGTATTTGAATTATTATATTCCCAATTATTTTGTAATATTAAAAATATTATTTTCCTAATTGTTTTTAGATATCAAAAATGTTATTTTCATAATAATTATGTGAGTATTTGAATTATTGGTACTTAGGCATCTATGTTAGCGCCATAAAGCCGAACTTTCACGAGCGTTTCCGGGACGATAAAAGAAAGAATCGAAATATGCCGACAAAACGCATGAACACCAGTCTGTCAGGGTATGCATTGAGTTGATGCCGCACTCTAGTCTTGTATTTTTAACTGTAGCCATCTCGTGCGACCACAGATATATCAATTTTAATGTTTGAGCAATGGACAGTTTGGACCGGGAGAAAAACGTCCCTTCGTGCAATGCAGTCCACGTCCTGCATTTGGTATTTCGACCTCTCCTGGCATAGCTTTTTCTCATTTTTTTTTTAAATGGCAAGTATGCTTGTATGACCGGCAACTTTTAATTTTGCCGATAGGCTTTTTCTCTTGGCAGAATTGTATCAACTTTTCCACAGATTGTAGTTTGTCGCTTAGCTGCGATAAATTCATGTTGTTTAAAATTGCTAAAATAATACTGTTCTCCTAACTTTGTCAACAAATTGATTGAATAATTTTATCATCTGCTTGCTTAAATTTGATTGGCTAAGCGTTTTGTCGGCACATTCCGATTCTTTCCGTTATCGGCCCGGAAACGCTCGTGAAAATCCGGCTTTATCACGGTAACATAGATGCATAAATAACGAATAATTATATTCACAATTATTTTGTAATATCAAAAATATTATTTTCCTAATTGTTTTTATTTTAATTATTTTAATGATATTATATTAATAATTATTTTACAAGTGTTTAAAAATATTATATTTATTATTATTCTTTTTTTTATTTTCAGGTAAGTCGGAATTAGAATTCTACTTTTTTTGGAGAAAATATTCCTTCGGCATCATCAACAAGTGGTTTCATTTTTAATTTTCCATTATAAAGGAATGAAGAAATATTATGTTCAACGCATCAATAAGGTTTGCCTTTTATTTTCCCAATTATTTATTAATTGTTTTGTATTTGTATTTATATACCGGCTTCATTTTTTTTTTCTTTTTTAAAAAAAAAAAGAAATATGAAGTAAAAAGCTCCCAATATTGAAAGTTAGTTTTCTAGGGAAAATGCTTTTAAAATCTAGACCTTTTCTATAGCAGAGACTGGTGTCATTCAGATACAACAAAAATGTTTGAGCAATTTAAAGAGACTTTTAGTGAGTCGAGTCACTTGAATGAGAACAATACCCTGATAAGGTCAAATTCACATCACTGACAGACGGTCAAGTGATACTAGAATAAGGAACATCAATCACCGACGGAAGTTTCTTTCTCCGTCTATAATGCAGGCTTTAAAGACAACAACCAGAATAAAATTCTTTAGACAGTTCACTATAAATCTTCGTGTGTGCGCGTGCGTGCACGTTCTCTTCTGTCGATTTGAGACCTTATCTAAGTGCAGGCTTAAACTTTTGAATATCAATTCTACCATATGCACATCCGTTGATGAGTATTTGGTGGTACGTTTATCTATCCTTGCATGTATATGTGTGCACTTACGAATGTATAAAAAGATGAATATTACAGTAAATAAATAGCTCGCATAGATAGATAGATAGATACTTGCATACGGGTGTATCTATACGTATATGTATATACGTTGTGTGTTCATATGTGTGAGTATATGTATAATTATATATATATATATATATATATATATAATTATATATATATATATTTATATAAATATTTATATATATATATGTGTGTGTGTGTGTGTGTGTGTGTGTGTGTGTGTGTGTGTGTCTCTCTCTCTCTCTCTCTCTCTCTCTCTCTCTTTCTCTGTGTGTGTGTGTGTCTGAATCTCTGTGTGTCTGTGTGTATTTATGCATGCAAATATATGTAAATGTAAGTATGAAACTGAAGACATAGAAAAGAGTCAGCTCGCAGTTCGTTTTGTATCATAAAATGAAAGTGAAAAAAGGGGGATTCAGATGCATTTTAATAGATAGATAGATAGATAGATAGATAGATAGATCAGAAACTTTTAATATGAAGGGGAATCTTAGTTCGCGAACGAAAATTCTAAGCTAATAGTTGGATGCATATAAGAAATATAGATGAATCAATATATATATATATATATATATATATATATATATATATATATATATATATTTATATATATGGATAGATAGATAGATAGAGAGAGAGAGAGAGGAGAGAGAGAGAGAGAGAGAGAATGAAAGAATGAAAGAAAGAAAGAAAGAAAGATGGATAAAGAGGGAGATATATAAACAGAAAGAAATATAGATGAATCAAGATATATATATATATATATATATTTATATATATGGATAGATAAATAGAGAAAGAGAGAGAGAGAGAGAGAGAGAGAGAGAGAGAGAGAGAGAAAGAAAGAAAGAAAGAAAGAAAGAAAGATGGATAAAGAGGGAGACATATAAACAGATCAACATAGATAGATTGTTGGAACTGGAACTGTACATATTTAGAGACAGCTATCGGTGAAACATAGGATTGTGTCCTTGTATTAATCCTTACTGCTAGCTCCATAGAGTTTTTTTTTCTTGTTTCCTAAATTGAATCTATGTCGCAAGAGTGAGATTCGAGGACATGGAAAACATATAAAAGAAATACAATAGAAATTTTCATACTGCATTAAAAGGGGACTTTCTGTAGTACTTCATAATCATAAACCTATTAAAGGGGACTCGTTACTTAAAAAAAAAAGATTAGTATTCAAAGAGGTAGAACCATTTTATTTGATGCCAAAGGGGACTATTTCAAAGAAGATTAAAGTTGCTTTTCTTGAAAAGTTCTGTTTTGGTCAATAAAATTCAAATATCAATATTCCTTTAACACGGAACTTATATATATATATATATATATATATATATATATATATATATATATGGGGGGGTAAATAGTTGGACAGATAGGTTTTTCAGCCTTGGTGAGGCAACTAGTCTAGGAAAAGGAATACTCTGAATTCAAACCTGTTAAACTCCACTTACAAATTGACCTTGTGTCATATCCTGCCCGAGCGGAGGGGTTGGTATATATATATATATATATATATATATATATATATATATATATATATTGAAAGTGTCAAGGTGTAAGTATCAAATCAAAAATGAACACATTGAAGTAATGCAATCCATTAAGATAGATAGATAGATAGATAGGTAGATAGCCAGATGAATGGGTACGTAGTGTAACGGCTATTATCGTAAGGAAATGAACTTGACGAGACGAGTTCAAATCCTGTACGATCTGTTGGTGCTTCATTTTGCGCTAAGTTCCGAGAGAAAGGGATGAATCCATCTTTACCTCCCTTTCTCAGCTGAACGTAACTTTATTGGGTAGACTGGACTCTCTTCTCTTGATAAGGGAACAAGTCAAGGAAAAGAAAAACGTGAAAAGTTTTATTCAGAAAATCTCTGGCACTCTGGTGTGTAAATCTTCTGTATTTTGCAAATCAAAAAAGTGTGGTGGGCTCTTAAAAAAAACTTTCAGGACAATGAATAAATTACCTGCGTAGCTAGACCAGCAGTTCACAGCGGGAAACAAAAATTGGTCTTTCATATGTGGTAATCAGCAAGGGAGTCCATCAAATTTTTATCAACTCACACAGATGTGAATATATATAAATATATATATATATATATATATATATATATATATATATATATATATATTGAGTGTGAAGTAATTAATAAATTTGTCAAAATTTTTCAAATGAATTTATATATTTTTCTGAATTTCTCAGATAAATATAATATGCAAGTATATTTTATCCCCGCCCAACATTGTTGCGAGCAATATTGAATAAGTCCTGGCGGCAACACCCCACGAAGCACCAACTATACGGTCACCTTCCTCCCATCACGAAAACTATCCAAGTTAGACGAACCAGACATGCAGGACACTGCTGGAGAAGCAGAGACTAGCTCATAAGTGATGTACTCCAATGGACCCCCACATATGACCGAGCAAAAGCAGGACGTCCAGCTAGAACATACATACAGCAGCTATATGAGGATACGGGATGCAGCCCTGACGACCTGCCAGAGGCGATGAACGATAGGGAAAAGTGGCGAGAGAGGGTCAGGATATCCGTGCTAGCGGCACTACATGATGATATATATATATATATATATATATATATATATATATATATATATATATGTATTATTCATATATTTTTTTCATTCATATCTTTTTATATATGTATGTACAAACACTGAACAGTGTGTAAAGTAATTTATGTTTGTATATTTCATTCATATATATATATATATATATATATATATATATATATATATATATATATATATGTGTGTGTGTGTGTGTGTGTGTGTTTATCTATGTGTGTCTGTATCTCTGTGTGTTTGTACTTTGCGTGTGTGTGTGTGAGAGAGAGAGAGAGGAAGAGAGAGAGAGAGAGAGTGAATGTACGTTAGTTTTTGTGTGTGTATGTGAAGTAACTTAGATATGAAAAGCAGGGATAAATAGTCCACAAAGTTGTAGCTTATTTTACAAGTACTGCAATGTAATAACTACTCAATATCTATAAAACTTCCATCCCAATCTGCCTGAAGAGGAAACTCTGCTTTTTAATTATCAACATTTAAAAAGTATGACTTCGGTAAAGTTAAATAACATTTAACTCATTTTTTTCTAGTGTAGGGAAGACCGGTTGAGAGGGAAACATGTAAATAAAAAAATGAAAACAAAACGGTTGTTTCGAAATACTTTATATAATCGCTTCACTTTCGGACAAATACCCTTGGGAAAGGTACGAACCCCCTTATCCTCCAGCTATGGGTTAAATAGCACCAGTACTGTTCATCTAGGAGAATAGCTTTGGCATTAAATAACCTACCTAGGTTGATATGCCATTAAACCAAACCACCAACCAACCAACCAACCAACCATTTATCTAATCACGCAATAAAATATCGAGTCGCAAGTAATCGGCTTTTTTCTAAGTACAAAACGTATGTCAAACCTCAGAATGTGGTCTGTTTGACCATCAAATAAACTTTGACTACCCGAAATGAAATATAATATGAAACGAAAAAGAATATATGTATTATTACTGTCAATCAATTCGGTAACGTTAATATTCCAAGTACAGGTATGGGCAAGTAGATTTCGATGTACCATTATCGTGATTGAAAATCTAGGCTTTTCCAATTATAGTTGTTACTAAAAAGACACTTGTAGCCAGCAGTCAGACCAAAATATAGAGATGTGTAGTAAGCTTGATTTACTTTGAAAGTGGGCGTAAGGCGGGTTAGTGTTGCACTCAGTATCTCTGTGGGAATATGTGACTGACCTTAAAAAAATCGAAATATTGTGGCTTTTTACAAGGAAAAAGAATCCTTAAAGTAGTCATTATCTCAAAACGATACATTTTTCCCTCCTCGAACATCAATCACAGTGGCCGATATGAAATAAGCAATCGTCTCAGCCACTATGCAGATAGATAGATAGATAGATAGATAGATAGATAGATAGATTGAAAATAATTTGTTATTATATAATATTTATTATACTATGAAATAGCCGGCTTAGAGTTAGTTCTGCGATGAAATATATGAAAACGTTTAAGTGATACAAATACATTAAGATAGATAGATAGATGGATAAATGTTTATCGTTATATGATATGATATATATTAAACAAAAAATGAACTGGCTTAGAGTTGGTTCTGCCATTGTATCTATGGATGCGTATAATTGATACAAAGACATTAGATAGATAAATTATTATTATTATTATTATTATTATTATATTATTATTATTATTATTATTATTATTTAGAGTTTTTCACATCAGTATAAGCTGATGGTATTTCACTGGAGATTGAATGACAGCAAATCGCCTCAAGTCTCCAGGACTCATCTCAGTATTCTGGCCATTTTCAATAATATTTATTATTCTTATTCTTATTCTTATTCTTATTCTTCTTCTTCTTCTTCTTCTTCTTCTTCTTCTTATTATTATTATTATTATTATTATTATTATTATTATTATTCATGAGAGTTTTCCACATCACCTTTAGCTGATTGTCTTTCACTGGAGTTTGAGTGACAGGAAATCACATCAAGTCTCTAGGACTCTTCTCAGTATTCTGGCCGTACTCAATAATGATGTAGTTTGGATGGCCTCCACTCGTGCACCAACTTCCAAGTCCTCCAGTCCCTTTAATAATCCTTTATTTACTGTACCAAAAGCACTAATTAAAATTGCTATAATTGTCACCTTCGTGTTCTATAGGTTTTTTTTTTAAATTCCCTAGCAAAGGTCGTGGTACTTATCCTTTTTTTCTCAATCTTTCAGTTTTATTCTGTGAGTAGACTTACGAGTGTATAAAGTGATCAATATGATATATAGATAAATTGTGGTCTGGATAGATATATTAGCACAGTCATATATACATATATATGTATATACATATATATCTATATATGTTATATGCCTACATATGTATATAGGTGTATGTGTGCGCGCATGTATTTGTATATATATATATATATATATATATATAGGTAATATTCGGTCAGGTTAAAAAGTTGGAGTAATTCCCTCAGGACAAGAAAATCATTCAAGAGCTGAACATTTAAATTTTCCTGGTAGAGAGCTCAATGTAATTTATTACAGAGCAATATTTCTTTGTGCATATATGTAAAAGTGTAAGCATAGAAATGAAAAGAGCTTATAGATGTGAATTGAAAAAGATGGATGCCTTAAATGATTCAAAGCCATCAAGATAGATAGATAGATAGGTAAATATGTTGCATATTGACCCTTGACAGAGCTGGATGTTCCAGCGGTGTAAATAAAGTGATTGTAATACGAACCCCTGTGAACAGGAAGGCAGCGATGCGTAGGTGTAAACAGCTCAACCGAAAATACGTAGGCGTTATGAGATTGTATATGCACGGGTAGCCAGCGAGTAACGGTCAGTCTCAATCTTCAGCCTGAAGAAATTCAGTTAGGTATGGAAAGAGGCTGTCCACAGCAAGCCTGGATCTCAGTGTTCAGACGTCAGTTTGAAGTCTTGGGTCTTGGAGTCCAAGAGTAGCCAAATAAGGCCAAGTGACCCCACCACCCACCCATGGAGAAGACCCGTTGAGAACATCTCGTCAAAGAAGAAAAAATGTACACGGGTGATGCTAAGTGCGGCATAGCGTGTATCAATTCGCTTTCGTCCCCGTTTCACTCTCTCTCTCTCTCTCTCTCTCTCTCTCTCTCTCTCTCTCTCATTCTCTCATGCCAGTTTCGGCACTTTCGAAAAATAAAGGGGAGAAAGTTATATTTGTACACAGAAAGGATTTATCATTCCCTCCTTCATCATTCACCCATCATTCATTATGCCGATAGGTTATATAAAAGATAGATAGATAGAAAGATCAGACGAAGATAGATAGATAGATAGATAGATAGATAGATAGATAGAAAAGAACAGACGAAGATAGATAGATATCGACATACTTGGAAGGCTTGAAATGAAACGAGAGCAATATATATATATATATATATATATATATATATATATATATATATATATGTGTGTGTGTGTGTGTGTGTGTGTGTGTGTAACTATATATATATATATAAATATATCAACAGACTGAGATAGATAGATAGATAGATAGATATCGACATACTGGGAAGGCTCGTCATGAACCGATATCAATATATATATATATATATATATATATATATATATATATATATATATATGAACAGACTGAGATACATAGATAGATAGATAGATAGAATGAGAAACACTGAGAAAGAAATGAGATATATCCTTAATAGATGATAGCAGTTACGAGTAAACCATGACAATTGCATATAAATTTTATTTTCCCTTCAACTTCAGACACACGTCCTTGATGCAGTTTGGCAACCTTGATCCCTGCCCTGGAGATTTTTATTTATGCATGTCTACATAGACAACCACGATTATCACTACGATGCAACATTTATTGATATAAGCTTATAGAACAACTTTTCCACGAACAATGTACTTCCCTGGGTTGATTTGCTATTATGTCAGTTCTTAGATAAATTATTCATGCTCTCATAAAAGAACTTCCGGTTTAGATCCGGTAAATTATGAGATAAAATTAATGGGACATCTGACACTAACAAGTTTTGTGACATGAAGCAAAAAATCAGAAAATCTGAGTTTGACACGTGTGAAGAACTTACTTCTAATACAGGTCGACCCATAAAAGACTGACTCATGAAAAAAAAACAACAAAAAAAAAAACAGTTTTTCAACTGCCTCTGAGCAAACACTTTTAGAAGGTCTACTTTGTGTCATAATTTTTAAGACTGTACACGAGGCTCTTATTCATGTTTGTACCCGGAGAATGTCTTCCCATTAAAATGGGTGTCATAGAATTTTCTTTCTGTTGAAATTGTAGATCTGTCAGTTAAATGGTAAAATTCTGTTATTTTAGTTTATTCTTTTACACTGAAACATGACTGTTTTTCCATTTCCTAAGATTACTTATAATATTTCAATCCAAAAAAATATACATTAAAAACAAGAAATTCATGTCTTTTAAAAATGTGTCAGTTTTTTGTGGGCCAGCCTGTAGAAGACTTTGTTTCCAACACATTATCGTGCCGAATGGGGTTTTCTGCATAGAGTGGGCGTAATCCTGCAGCGAAATTCACAGCAGTTTTCTAGAAAAAATAGTTCAGTTTCAGTTTTATTATGTCCTTCAAAATCGCCAGCCCATTTGGGTGAGACTGAAGAATACACAGACTGCATCTCTGCAAAGGAGTCTTACTCCCTTCAACGGGTGTCCTGATCATGACTCTATACTATATGCGTCTTTTAGGAATGTAGAGTACACCTTTGTTAACATTACTCCCAAGTCCACTCTGCCTTGGAGTGGTAGAACTTATCAGGGCCCCATATATGGTTCATATTGAAATACCTATTTCCAATATTTGAAACCATTTAACTGAGAGGTAATGAACTTATTTACCGCTCGGGCAGGATATGACACAAGGTCAATTTTTAAGCGGAGTTTAACAGGTTTGAATTCAGAGTTTTCCTTCTCCTAGACTAGTTGCTTCACCAAGGCTGAAGAACCCAGTCTGTCCTATTATATACCCATAGCTGGAGGCAGAATAATTAGATTCATACCTTTTCCAAGGGTATTAGTGCTATGTGAAATGCAATTAGCCTCGTCCAGGATTTGAACTCGTATCGTCGTTTCCATTTCCTACGACGATACCCATTACACCACGGGTACCTCCTGAAAGGTAATGATAAAAGGTAATTTGAATTCTTTGTATGACGTGGCATTGTTTGAAATCATTTAACTATGTGCAAACAAATTAATGAAGTTGAGTAGGATAACTAGTGTTAAATAGCACTACTTGAAATCATTTAAATATGTGCAATTAAAACTATGAGTGTTAGATAGCAATACTTAAATCCATTTAACTAAGTACAAACAGATGAGCTCTTGGTCGTTAAAAAATAATGTTACCAACAAGCTATTTATGAACATGTCATATATATATATATATATATATATATATATACTATTTACCAACCCCTCTGCTCGGGCAGGATATGACACAAGGTCAATTTTTAAGCGGAGTTTAACAGGTTTTAATTCAGAGTTTTCCTTCTCCTAGACCAGTTGCCTAACCAAGGCTGAAGAACTCAGTCTGCCCTACTATTTACCCATAGCTGGAGGGAGAATAATTGGATTCACACCTTTCCCAAGGGTATTAGTGCTATGTTAAATGCAATCAGTCTCGTCCAGGATTTGAACTCGTGTCGCCGTGTTCATTTCCTACGACGATAACAATTACACCACGGGCACCTCCAAAATATATATATATATATATGTATATATATGTGTGTCTGTGTGTGTGTGCGCGCGCGTGTGTGTGTGTATAAACAGAATTTAGCATTAAGTGACCTATAAAGGTTTATATGACATAAAACATAAGCGACGAATTTACCAAAGTAGCCATTTTTTAAGTCAAGTATTTGATGATATCCGGTTTAAACTATTTCTGAATAATGGGGAGCCCCTGTGATGCAATGGCAAAAGTGCTGGAAATAAACGTTTCCGAATTCCCGTTTGACTATAATGTCTACTTTTGGACTAAAACTCTTGGTTAAGGTTTGACACCCCTGATCTGCCATAGGTACGGGTCTAACAATATCATTATTCTTCTTGTACAAAATTGTCTTTAGTATAAAATAACCTAAGAAGATTGATATGCCATAAAAGCAAAGTAACTTAACCTAACATAATCCTAATGCAGACTACGTAAATGATCTAGCACTTTCTTGCAAATACACCAGCTCACGCCAAATTCCTTTTGCATGGGGTGAAACAAACAGCAAGAACCATTGGTCTCTACATGATATCAGACAATTAAGAGTTCATGTATTTTACTCAAAATAGTATCACCTCATTGAAAGAATGTTTCATTTTTGGTTTCTTTGTTTAATGGTATATCAAACTTCTTAGGGTTATTTAATACCAATGCCATCCTCGTTGATTAATTGTAGTGCTACTATTTAACCCGTGTGGACAATGTCACAGTCTAGCTGGTTAACCACTACACTAAGGGACTTCTTGCTATTAAATAACGCGTAGTAGACCAGTTCATATACCTCGGTAGCTCTATCACTTCTACAAAAAGCAATGCCAAATACGCATCGGTAAAGAATGTACCGTTCTTTTCAGGTTATCGACCCGATGGTAATCTGATCTGTCTGATAAAATAAGAAGGGAATTCTTTCATACTGTAGCCATGTCAGTACTATTGTATGGTTGCACTATTAGAACTCGAGCGAAATGAATTCTGCTTGCTGTCTAGAAAAAATCCTGGAAAACTCACCCTATAAAACAGCAGGTGTACAACTTTTACCTTCCATCTTACAGACCATCTAAGAAAAGGGAACGAGACACGCTGGAAAAACAAGAACGAACTCAAAAGTAATGTTTCCCCATGCACCCCAATGCAGTATCAAACCAGCAAAGATATACATTCAAGCTCTGTGCGAAAACTAATGGCAGCCTACCTAGGGGATTTACCAAGTCAGTCTAGTCTGGTCGTGCAATAGAATACGCCGACTGCATCTATGCAGAGGGTCAAGACCCTCTCCGCCAACAGGCATCCTGGATAGGACACTAAACCATCTCAATCCTGAAGCATTAGAGAATGCTAAGTACTGTTCATTGCCATTATTCATAGCTTCACTTTGATCCGGTGTCGTACAATTAAGGTTACATATATACGAGGTGCATACAATATGTTTCAAGACATTTTTCGTAGGGGCATTTACAATTGTCGTAGACACTTGAAAATTCAGTATATTATTGCTATACATATTATGAGACAATTGAGGTGATGAAAGAGGCTGTGACGAGGGTCACTGACACGCTCACACAAGGCGACTTCCCTTGGGCCTTCCAGAAGTTGTTGGAACTGTACAACAAGTGCATTGCAGCCGGAGGAGATTAATTCGAAGGGGACTTGAGTTTCACGTGTGTACAATCAATAAAAGTGCCCATACAAAAACAGTCAGGAAACTTATTTAAGGATCC
>OY757919.1:11906511-11914011 GCA_963585895.1 Sepioteuthis lessoniana
ACGAGTCCAAATCCTGGATCAGGCTACTTGCATTTAACATAGCACTAATGCCCTTGAGAAAGGTATGAATCCAATTATTCTCCCTCCAGCTATGGGTAAATAGTAGGACAGACTGGGTTCTTCAGCCTTGGTGAGGCAACTAAAAGGAAAAACTCTGAATTCAAACATTGTAAACTCCGCTTTAAATTTGACCTCGTTTCATATCCTGCCCGAGCGGAGGGGTTGGTAAATATGCATATCCAGGACAGTCATTAGTGTAGTCTTACCCCTCTACATAGAAGCATCCGTTGTATTCTACAGCCCCAGTCGACAGCAAATAGAGAAGACACAAGCTTTTTAACTTTTCATCCATCATTTGCCTCCATTACTCGACGCCAAAATGTGTTATCACGCACAGGTACTAATATGGCATCTCGAACTAGATAAGACTCGTCCCATCAAGTTTTGTAATATTATCTTGGAAACTTATTCTTCTATTCCCTCCATTGCTCGTTGCCATATTTGTTATCGTTTACACGTACAACTAAATTCTACACACGACATCTAGAACCGGATAAGATTTGTCTTATCAAGTTTTGACAAATTAAAGAAAAAGATCTTTCTCTAAGATGACCTGACACCTCAAACTCGTTATTTTTCATGCCAATCTGTTTGTCTATTCTCTTCTATTCTTGGGAGACTTGGACACTATACATAATTCATATCAGAATGCTAAATCCACATTATTTTAACCATTCTCAGTATTTTATGGCGTGACTAAATCCTTCATATAATCATTCTTATTACCGACATTGAATGTGTGATTATTACTCGTATGCTCAGATTGATTGACCACGTTATTAGGATGCCAGAGGGCCGATTAACTCATCCAATCTTCAACGGAGAGTGAAGAGATAGTACAAACATAGAGTTGGTAGTTAGAGAATTTATATAAAAATCATCTACAGGCTATCCGCAAGCAAGACGGCATCCAACCTGACTACTTTAGAATGCTGGCGGCAAAATACTCATTCTGGCACTTTATCATTTACCCAGTGTCTTGATATTTCCTGTTAGCACGCATCCATGCCAGGAATTTGTGTCTATTTCGCAAGGAGACCTGGCACTTATTTGTAGCCATTTTGTTGTACATCTGAGTTTGTATTTAAAAGACATATTAAAACTCGTTAACACTAAATATTGTGTTGTATACTCTCATACATGATTTACGCAATTCAATGAACAAACGAAACACACTTGTTTATAAAAATATATCTCTCATTTTATTCTCGAAAAGGGCCTCCAGTTTGATGTTAGTTGAGAGATAGAGGGAAAGACATATACTCAAAGAGAGGACTTCCTCTTCCCCAATCTTCTTCTGTGAGTCAGGGGGGGGGCAACGCTTGCACCCCTTTGCAAGCTCGTCAGAGACGCCTCTGATCGACTTCGTGTCTCTTGCTCGACTCCGATTCTCTGCACACTGACTTAATCTGACCACGTGGTTCTCATCACGGGGTCTCCTTCCGGTTTCACACCTGTTGTATTCGAGTGCCCTGATCGCGCTGCTGTCATATCTCTGTTTACTCATCACAGCGTGACAGGTTGTCAAAGCACACGGGGTCACCAGGAATGAACCGAAAATCCATGTCATATGTTATATAACAATTGAATCTGAGGAAATGAACTTTTCCTCGCTGACATTGACAGAATAAGTCAATTTCTCACACGTAATACGAACAATCATCTTCCTCCACTTGATTAAAGCTTGCCAACAATACAGATTCCTTTGACTCTCGCTCACCATCCCTCCCTATCGGTCTTTGCGCTTGGTTAGTCCTCTAAACCAGTTTATCTTAACCTTTTTTCCTTGCGGCTTATTTTTGGCGTAAAAATATTCCAAGCCCATGTAAGCATAAATAGAAATTCTATGTAACAGGAAATGCATCTTGTTAATAAAATCACAGAATTACAGAAAATATTAATCTACATAAAATCAATTACGTCATGCATTCAATAAGTTTCCAGACATGTTTGTACTGGCATTTAAAATTGTCGTAGACTCTTGAACATTCCTTATGTTATTGCTATACATCTTATGAGATGAACTGACCAATTTTTATGATTTCAGGTTCAAATAAACAGCTACAGCAGCAATTGGAATACACCCTACTAAAGCCTTATTGTCACAGCTGTTGAATTTCAAAAATCCAATCTGACACTTTAGAAGAACGATATGCAATAAAATTGTGTTTTAAACTTGGAAAAATAGCACAGAAACATATGGAATGATTCAGGCTGCTTTTGGAGCATCTTGCATGAATCGAGCATCAGTTTTTGAGTGGCATAAGAGATTCAAGGAAAGAAGGCAGTCTGTGAGGGATGATGAGAGGTGTGCGAGGAGTAAGGAAGTCAATACACCGGGGTTGATTGGCCAAAGGGTTAGGGTTAGGGTTACTATGTTGAAGTTTTAAGGGAGTTCAGGAAGAGATTCCGTCGTCGGAAGAGGCCAGCACTCTTCAAATCGGTCAGTGGCATATCCGCCAGGACAATGCACCAGTCCACAACTCCATACTTGTCACAGACTATTTGACCAAGATGGGCATCTAGACAGTTCCTCACCCTCCTTATAGCCCAGACCTTGCTCCCTGTGATTTTTGGTTATTCCCTAAGCTCAGAGGCTGTCATTATGAGACAATTGAGGAGATGAAAGGGGCTGTGACGAAGGCCATTGACATGCTCACACAAGAGGACTTCCATGTGGCCTTCCAGAAATTGTTGGAACTGTACAAGTGCATTGTAGCCGGAGGAGATTACTTCGAAGGGGACTAGAGTTTCATGTGTGTACTATCAATAAAAGTGCCCATAGGAAAAAAAAGTCTGGAAACTTATATATGTATAAATAGTAAGGCAGATTGAGTTCTTTAGTCTTTGTTAGGCAACCAGCTAAAGAGAAGGAAAATTCTTAAGCCAAACCAGTTTTGCTCCATTAAAAATCTGACCTTGTGCCACATCCTGTCTATGCTGGAAGGTTGGATTAATCCATACATCATTAACATAGCACATACAACTTTTAATTTTCTTGTCATTGTTTTGAAGACAAGCCAATTTTACTGTTTATCGAACTTCAACATCATGAGGTTTAACATACCTCCATGGAAATTTCCGAATAAGTTCCAAGATTAAAATGTTTGTTGCAGAGCGTAGAAGTTAACGTTTATTCCAATGACAGTCTCCATCTTTCAATACTCTTTCTCTATTTCTCGATCTGTCTCTGTCATTTTCCCACCCAGTCTTTCGGAAAGTCAGGAGCTAAGACTGTCAAAGTTTATTACGTTATTCACAACAGTGGAACAAACGGCGTGACCATTAATGTTCGCCAACACAGGCACTACTCAAGACTATGTCGGTTGAGTTCTGTTAAGAAACTGGGTGTCGCCGTCTCAGTGATAATAGACAGACAAAACAAAGGTGATGTCCTTTCCGAATAAAGTCCATTCTCTTGTAATGGAATCAAGCAGCGATCATTCTCAAGGTTTTGATTTATTTTCATCGTCTTAGTGTGACTCTGTGAGGCAGAGTAGGTGTTTATACGTCTCTCTCTCTCTCTCTTTCTCACTCTCTCTCTCTCTATATATATATATATATTATGTTTGTACATATATTATGTTTGTACGTATACATATATATATATATATATATATATATATATGTGCATATATATATGTGTGTGTGTGTGTGTGTGTGTGTGTGTGTGGAGCTTGACATGTCCAAGCAGTTGCGTGTAAATCAGCTTGGACGGATGTATTCGTGTGCGTGGATACGTGTGAGTGGTGATATCAGGAGAATTGATGTTAGTCAAAATTTAATTTTATTTCTTTTTTATAGATTCGTCATTTTGGTGCTAACCGTTAGATAAAAGACAACAATCAATTTAAGTACCTAAATATATGCGGTCTGTGTTCCTTGAATTGGTTGGAGCAAATGCCCATGATAGGCGGAACATAGTGGAGAGTGACAGGAAACGAGAGTGAGTTGTCTGCGAGATTTCGGCACGAGATTACCGTAAGAAAAGACGAGTGTTAGCAGCAACTTGGCCAGTTAAATAATAGTGACCAAAGATAGAAGTTTTAATGAGTTCAAGAAAACGAAGGGATACCCACCCCTCGTTAACCCCAAAAGAGCTGAGTTAGAACCAGGAACCAGACTGTTGAACAAATTTTGTTTTTTGAAGTCTTTTTATTTGTCTTTTCTTTTTTTTTTTCTTTTGTGGCGCCATCTCTGGGCTTTGAGCAGCTTCAACCTCATAACGGCAAAAGAGTGTGATCAACATCACTCTGCGGCAAAGTGTGCACTTAGCCAGGAAATTATGTCATATACGGAGAAGGTTGTCACTCATATTCAAGAATTTTTCATGGAAAGAAAAGTGTGAATCGACTTAAGTTTTGAAATGTCTGAAACTTTGTAATTATTATATATTTCATTAATGATTGAGATAATTACTAAACATGTGCTACAGAAGGGGAAAATTAACTAATTCTGCTAATTGTCTTTGTGACTAGCTTGCTAACTAAAAATAAATTGCACTTTTGCTTCTCTCTCTCTCTCTCTCTCTCTCTCTCTCTCTCTCTCTCTCTCTCTATCAATCTATCTATCATTCTCTTTTCCCCTTCTCTCTCTCTCTCTCTCTCTTTGTAAGTTTCTCTCTGTATCTATCTATCAATCTCTCTCTCTCTCTTCCCTCACTCTCTCTGTCAGTTTCTCTCTGTATCTTTCTATCTATCTATCAATCTCTCTCTCTCTCTCTCTCTCTCTCTCTCTGGCAGTTTCTCTCTGAATCTATCTATTAATCTCTCTCTCTCTCTCTCTTTCCCTCACTCTCTCTGTCAGTTTCTCTCTATATCTATCTATCAATCTCTCTCTATCTCTCTGTCTCGGTCTCTCTCTCTCAGTTTCTCTCTCTCACCCTCTCTCCTTCTCTCTCTCCATATATATATATATATATATATATATATGCATTGTGAGAGAGACACACAGAAAAACAAACTGCATTGTTATATGGAAGATCATGTTGCAACAATCATAGTAAAAGGAAAAATGAGTTGCAGGATAATAATTTCATTTCAATTTCACGGTAATGTTCTTAGGAAAGGCAGGATTCCATTTTTCTAACTCCAGCTATGAGTAAATAAGTAAAGTAAAGTTAGCGACCATAGTCGAGGGTGACCCGAAGGCTCCCTTTTCGATAGCTACTACACCAAGGTGTAGGGGAGGGCGCTACTCCATTCCCTGGATTGCTCCACTTTACCCTTGAACCGTACCTTATAATGCTGAGTGTTAAGCAAGGTGGTATCAAGTTCCATTTTTTAAGGCTTTGGTATGACTCGACCTGGGATTGAACCCAGGTCTCCCGGGCCATTGGCGAACACTCTAACCGCTGGGCCATACTAGGGCAAATTGCAACATTTAGCAGTCAAAACCCCCTTCACTTCGTTAAAAAATCACCTTGATTCACATTTTGCCCTTGGGAAAAGAATTTGATTTATACATAGGTTTTATATTACGATTTTCAATTTCAATCTTTTTATATATATATATATATATATATATAGATATATATATGGTGGGGAGCATCTATCATTCTCTAAAGGTTATTACATATTCTTTGTAAGGGTAACATTTTCCTCCTTGATGTAGGAAATATGTGTATTATATTTCATATAATTTGGTTAACATTTAAAGGTCACTACATTTGACCATTAAAAAAAGAAAAAAAATCAGAATTTCTATAAAATCAATACGTATGACTATAGAAACCGAAAAAAATACCTATATATGCCTGATATATATATATATATATATATATATATATATATAAATTCGCTATGAAACTAAATATACTGACATTTAATTCATGACAATTTTTTCATATATATATATATATATATATATATATATATTATATATATATATATATATATATATTTTAAATTAGGTAATAATTTTTTATGAACTATTCTACAATTCTGACTCTGCAAGCATACATACATACATACATATATATATATATATATATATATATATATATATATATATATATATATATATATATATATATATATATATATATATATATATATATTTTGAAAGCCAAGGTACAGAGAAAAATATTTTATAGTTGAATTATTTGTCAAAATTACGTTTCGTTTCTTTATATTCAATTAACATTAGTGCATCTTAATAGATAATATTGAACCTACTGAATAATAATCAAGTCAAATTAAAAATTAAATGTAAAAACTAACTTTCCCCAAATTATTTTTATTAAAAAAAAATGGAAACGGTTAATGTTGGTAAAAAATTCTAGTATGAATAAAACCAGTCCCTAAATAAATTTTATATCCATTTCCTTTATATATATATATATATATATATATATATATATATATATATATATATATATATATATATATTCTCTTAAAAAAACAACAATTGGTCACATTAAGATAATAGATTTATTTCCATCCTGTTCAATTGATTGATTTAAATCAATGCTCTAAAAAATTAACAGAAATTCTTCAGATCAAACATGAAATAAATTGATATAATTTTTTTTCATATTTACAACCAGACTTAAAAAAAAAAAAACTTATTTCTCCTTTATAGAAGAGAAAATTGTTTGCTCTGTGGATTTTATTTACATTGAGCTCTTTTCCAGGAATGTTTAACTTTAATATTTTTTTTGAATATTTTATTTGTCCTGATTGTAAATGTTCCCTACTCTGGATTTACTGGTTGGTTGGTTGGGTTTTATGGCATATAACCCTTGTAGGTTATTTAACGCCTAATCCATTTTTATGTTAATAATCAGTTTTATTTCAAACAATTCAGTTCAGCATGAGTACATAGTCCAATTGTCAAGAACAATTCTATTTCAAACTACAATTCTATTTCAAACTATTCAAGCAGTTATATATAACAATTCAGTTTAGTGTAAGTACAGTTTCAATATCAAAAAACAGTTCAATTTCAAATAATTCAGTTTAGCATAAGCACGCAGTTTAAATGTGAGTACAGTTTAATTGCAAAAACATTTCTATTTCGAGATATTCAGTTTAGTCAAGCAGTTCTAATTCAGCTAATTCAGTTTAGTAAAAGAACAGATTTTGTTTACACACAGTTTCATGACCAAACAGATCTATATCAAACAATTCAGTTTAGTGTAAATACAGTATCAATGTCAAAAATCAGTTCTATTTCAAATAATTCAGTTTAGCATAAGCACGCTGTTTGAATTTTATAAAGATGGCACATTGCACTATGACTGCTGTCACATATACAATGGACCCGAATTTACTGGATTGAATAATATATATATATATATATATATATATATTATATATATATATATTATATACATATATATATATATATATATATATATATATACTGAGTTCATAAAATATCGTCATATATTAAATATAATGACAATTTAATTCTCATCTTTTCTTCTCCAACACAGTT
>OY757919.1:11919011-11961511 GCA_963585895.1 Sepioteuthis lessoniana
TAGCATGATTGCACAGTTTATTTGTCAAAAACATTTCTATTTCGAGCTATTCAGTTTATTCAATTAGTTCATATTCAGCTAATTCAGTTTAGAGAATAATTGGATTCATACCTTTCCCAAGGGTATTAGTGGTACGTGAAATACAATCAGTCTCGTCCAGGATTTGAACTCGTGTCGTAGAGTCCATTTCCTATGACCATAACCATTACAACACGGACACCTCCCGAAAGTGAACGTAATAGCGCCACTGAAGTGCGAACTCGTTTTTTACGATTCCGTTGTCCATCGTTTAATCATCACACCACGAGGACATCCCCTCTTTGTTAGATAGGTTGTCACGAAGGAATGTGTAATATCTATGGTTTGGTTTGGTTTTATGGCATATCAACCTTTGTAGGTTGTTTAACGCCAAATCCATTTTTATGTAAATAATCAGTTCTATTTAAATAAAATTCAGTTTAGCATGATTACACAGTTTAATTGTCAAAAACATTTCTATTTCGAGCTATTCAGTTGATTCAGTTAGTTCATATTCTGCTAATTCAGTTTAGTATAAGTACAGATTTTGTTTACACACGGTTAAATGTCAAAACAGTTCCATATTAAACAATTCAGTTTAGTGTAAGAACAGTTTCAATGTCAAAAACAGTTCCATTTCAAACAATTCAATTTAAAAACAATTTTATTTAAGTTAATTTGATTTAGCATAAGTGCATCGTTTAGATGTCAAAACATTGCTATTTCCTGCAATTCAGTTTAGCATAATTATGCAGTTTAAAAATCAAAACAGTTCTATCTTGAGCAATTCAGTTTAGCATAAGTACGCAGTAGGACCCTTATCAGGTGCTACTACTCCGTACCAGAGTGTACCTGGGAACGATAATAACGAGGTACACCGTATTCCCCAAAGCTCCAGGATTATTGAAACCTCACCATCAGATTGTTTAGTGTCATATACAGGACACTCGTTGATAGGGTCTTACCCCACTGCAGAGACGCAGTCGGTGTATTCTACAACCCCAGCCGACTGGACAGATAGATAGATTGATACATACATACATACTTAGAAACATACTTATGGTTAATGTGGAACAATGAAAGCTTTATATATAGATATATATTTGTGTGTGTGTGTGTGTGTGTGTGTGTGTGTGTGTGTGTGTGTGTGTGTTTGTCTATAAAGTAATCTTATAAAAACAAATTATATCTGCTCTTAATGCAAATGTGATAAAACATTAAATCTTGCTTTTGTTTTCCGTTTTCAAAATATATTACAATGTATCTGTGAAATGGAAATAAACGGAATCCATCAAGAGTGAAATAAAAAAAGAATTTACCAAAATAAAAATAGAATTAATGTTGCCCAGTCGGCTTGGGCTGTATTATACATCGACTGCTTTTCTGCAGAAGGGTAAGACCCCCTCAACGAGTGTCCTAGATATGACACTAAACAATCTGATGCATGACGCCCAGGTAATGCAGGGACTTTAGGGAATGCGGAATACCAGTTGCGACTCTAGCCTATTTTCGCTACTCGTGCCCCCCCCCCGCCCCCTGTCAACTTCAGTTCCCAACCCGTGGTCCGTGGACCCAAAGTAAGTCATCATAGTTGCTATTGCGTGATTCTCCATTGTATAGCACAGATTGACAAACGTACCTCTCATGGTGTTCTTTTTTGTAAACAATCAAGATACTATATAATTTGTAGTCTTGTTAATACAGTAGATAAGATAATTTTTTTCCTTTCAAAAGTATAGAAGAAAAGAGAAGATGTTCATTACTATGACCAGAAAAATATGTTTATTAGAATAAAAAAAAATGTGGACAATATACACAGACCCAGCTACTAGTTTCAATTTCGCTTAAAATAAAGATTATTTGTTGAAAATGTATTCAAATAAACAAATTTTAGTTACAGAATGTAATATATGCAACATTTATTATAGAAATAGACATCTGTTAGTGAAAAAACGAATTAAAACACGCCGTTTAACCAACATTTACCATAGTGATGATGACGTCGGCGACGGCTCTAATCTGCTATCCTCTCTCTCTCTCTCTCTTTCTCTCTCTATCCCTCTCCCTCTTCCCAATATATCTATCAGCAGTCTGTGCTAAGATTTTTCCGCACGGGGTGAGAGTTGCTCTTGCTATTGGCTCCAGCCAAAAGCGTATTTCTCAAACATTACTGTTATTATAAGGGTCAAGTACTGGGCACGGATAGCGCGTGTTCAACATTATGGCCGATTTTATGGGATGTTCAATAAATCTGACGGTGGCCGGACAAAGACCATCCGTTCGAAACAGCATCGTTGTATTATTCCCAGATATATTTATGAACTTTTGGCTACTTAGTTATCGAAACTTGAATAGATACGTAATTTAATTCAGATCAGACTAAGTATGATTGCTTGAAATTAATGGATGATTTTTAATCCATTTTGAATAACATTGACCTAGTTATTGGTCGTGCCAGGCACGAGTTACACTAGTCCCGTCTCCGCCCCTGTGGAATATCCCTCCATGTTGTATAATCACCCATATACAAAATGCAAAACACAGGGGGACTCTGTTGTTCAGATACGAAAGGTTTATAAACTTCTGACTTCGGTTCTTCGAGACAATGAGAGAGACACAAATTTTTACTATGCTAACCCCATCCCCTACGTGCGGCACATCTTGTGGTGTTGAAGATCTCTGTCGGTAGAGATCCGAAAATCCTAACTACATCTTTTTACAGTCAAAATTCAACTTAATGCCTCAATGGCAGAAACTCAACTCTCTGCCTCCATCTCCAATCTCAACTCTCAACTGACGTTTTTATTTTAAATCCTCAAATTCTCAGGACCATTTCTTCCGGGCATGACGTCATCCACACCCCAGCCTCATTTCCTGTCTGGGGGTTTATTATGACAATGGTGATTGTCATATCCTTTGCGTGCGAGTGTAAACTGCACCAATTGACTATACACCTGGGCTCTTAACCCGAATAGTTCAAAGCCCAACCAAACTGACTGATAGAATATGATTAAATGAAAATAATTAATATAAAAAATCATTCCCTAATTATATAACATTCATTGCCATTGCTCCAAAGTCCACTCTGGTTCGGAGTGGTAGCACATATATATATGGGTCAAACAGAACTAAACTGTCTACTTAAGCTAAACTGGCTAAACTGAATTGAATGAAATAGGACCGTTTTGACAGATAAACTGCGTACTTATGCTAAACTGACTTGTTTGAAATGAAACTGTTTTTGTATTCTATGCTGAATTGTTTGAAATTGAACTGTTTTAACATTGAAACTTCACTTAAGCTAAACTGAATTGTTTGAAATAGAACTATTTCACATTTAACTCTGTGCAAACAAAAAATATACTTATACTAAACTGAATTGTTTAAAATAGATGTTTTGACTAAACTGAATAACTTGAAATAGAAATGTTTTTGACAACTTAACTGGGTATTTGTGCTTAATGAATTGTTTAAAATAGAACTGTTTGTACAAGAATGGATTTGGCATAAAATAATCGACAAAGATTTATATGCCGTAAAATCCAAACAAAAAAAAAACAGAATTAAGGGAAATTTAAACTGGGAAATTTGTCCCCTGTATTTTGTTATTAATCACGTATATCACTAACGAACATGTGAGTATTAATTTTGAGGGGAAAATATTACAGTATATCGGCTGTTTTCCAGATTAGTATTATTATGGGTAGAATTCACGACCTCCTATCCCCATATCCCTCTTTTGGCCTCACTATACCTACTTACTCAAACATGATGACCTTTATGTGTCCTTGAGTTTGACCTCATCTAAAGCATATATCACCTGGCCACAATCTAAAACTATCTATTGGCTACCGACAACTGAAGTTTTACAAGAAAGAATTATGACAGCAAATGAGACAATAAAGAAACGGATGCAGAAATAGAACAAATTAGTCAATCGAGAGTGGCGTGAAAACTTGTTGGAATTTTGGAAGATTGTTTAAGTTTTGCTTCTGACTAGATTTATCTCCGAACTGTCTCACTGGTATTGCTTTTGTCAATGCCATCAAAGCTACCTGAAAAGAAACTGAAGAAGAAAAAAGAGAAGAGAGAATAAAGATGGTTATAAAAAGATATTCACGGTGTTAATAACGAGTGGATATAAAAGTAATTTTGGAAATGAAAATACGAGTGAAATCAAAGAGATAGTTTGATGAAAGATAAATCAGCCATGGACAATCGAACATAGAATAAGTTTGATTGGATTTGATTTCTTTGTTTAATGGCACATCAACCTTCCAGTGTTATTTGATGCCAAAGCCATTCTTACAGAAGATCAGTATCGATACTATTTAATCCATAATCGAGAGGAAATTAGTGGTACTCATACCTTTTCCAAGTGTATTAATCAGAAAGTGAACGTTATAACGAGGCTGGAGTTCGAACGCAATTACTGTTAGTTCGCTGTCTAGCACGTTAGCCACTACACAAGGGAGAAACTCTGCATTGATGCAGAAATTGAGAGAGAGAGAGAGAGAGAGAGAGAGAGAGAGAGTGAGAGAGAACAATGTATTTAGACTCTAAAAATTGCAGAACAAGAAATGATTTGTTGAATAAAAACTAAAAATAATTGATGCATATTGATGCGATGTAAAAAGAAAGATGCAGACGTAGAAAAAATCTGATTGGGAAAAAAAAAAAATTAACGGATGAAAAATAAAACAAAGTGTTAACGAAAAACCATAGATAATAGAGATAAAAACCAGCAAAATACATCAATCGATAGATATGTAGATAGATTGAGAGATAGAAATCTACTGGTATATATCAGTAACTGGGAGGTGCCCGTGGTGTAATGGTTATCGTTGTAGGAAATGGACACGGCGACACGAGTTCAAATCCTGGATGAGACTGATTGCATTTCACATAGCACTAATACCCCTGGGAAAGGTATGAATCCAATTATTCTCCCTCCAGCTATGGATAAATAGTAGGACAGACTTGATTCTTCTGCCTTGGTGAGGCAACTAGTCTAGGAGAAGGAATGCTCTGAATTGAAACCTGTTAAACTCCGCTTAAAAATTGACCTTGTGTCGAGCGGAGGGGTTGGTAAATAGTATATATCAGTAACTGGGTGGATATATGAATATAGATATAATCTGTTATAGATATTTACCGTCTGATAGATAGATAAATACATAAATTAATATATATATATATATATAAATATATATATATATATATATATATATATATATAGTAAGTAAAGTTGGCGACTGTTGGCGAGGGCGAGCAGAAAGTTTCGTTCTCAATAGCTACTACACCGAGGTGTAGGAGAGGGCGCTGCTCCTTTCCCTGGATTCCTCCACTTTCCCCTTGATACGTTCCTTATCATGCTAAGTGCTAACCAAGGAGGTATCAAGTACTATTTTTAATGTCTTTGGTATGACACACCCTGGGATTAAACCCATAACTCCCTGACCATTGGTAAACACTCTACCCACTAGGCCAATGAGCTGAAATAGATAGATATATAGAAGGATGTGTTTATTTATTCGCTAATTAATCAATTTATTGAATCGTTATTTTTATTTAATGTTCTGTTAAATTTACGGGATCTTTTATCCACTGGGCCACAGGGACTCCTGTTGAGGATAAAATAGGATCAAATGGATAGTAGTTTTAATAGAAAGTAGAAATTTACTAAATAGTAGAAATTTACTAAACTTAATTTAGTTAGATAGCACGCTACATAAGGTCAAAAATATCTTGTTACGTCAATCTCCCAAGAAAGGTGACAGCGAAATGCAAAAATCATCATCCAAAATTTAAACGTTCCCATAAACCAAAGTTTTATTTTCTTTCTCCAAAGAACTTACCGTTTTTATTTCCGTTAAATGTCTATGTAAATACATTAACAACCCCCCTTTGATATCAAGCCTTGTCCTCTTTTCCTCATCCTTCTCCTCCTCCTCCTCCTCCTCGCGTATTCTTCTGAGACAATAACATGCTCTCCCCACCGATGTTATTTAGTCTCGCCGGAATACGTATTTTTTGCTGATCTTGATATACAAACGGCCAAGAAAGCACCTCATTGCGCAACAGAAACCATCCTAGAAAATGAATTCGGCGTGTTGTGTGATTACGATATGTTTTTTTTTATATTAATAATTTTTCGTAAATTATATCTTATCATTCAGTTTGGTTGGGCTTTGAATTATTCAGCTCTTAGTTCAGATGCATTACATTGGGTACAGTTTACGCTCTCACGCAAAGGATATGACAATCACAATTGTCATAACAAACACCCAGAAAGGAAATGAAGCTGGAGTGTGAATGACGTCATGCCCAGAAGCGATGGTCCTGAGAATTTGAAGATTTTGAAAAAGAGTCAGTTGGGAGTTGACTTTGGACAATGTAGGCAGACAGTTGGGTTGTCTGCCTCAATGGCAGATAGTTGAAGTTGGGGTCCGACCATAAAGTTGAGAATTTGAGATTTGAACCTGAAATCATAAAAATTGGTCGCTCATCTCATACGATGTATAGCAATAACATACTGAATTTTCAAGAGTCTACGACAATTTTAAATACACGTACAAAAAAAGTCTGGAGACTAATTGAAGGCACCACGTATACGTACTGTTGTTATTGATATCATTGATGGTTATGGCCATACAAGAGGCAGTCAGCGTTCAAGAAAAGACAGCTAGTCAAGGAGAATTAAAACTCCTAATTCAGTCGTACCCTACTTTTAAAAAAACACTTTGTTTGCATCCTGTTCATGGATTTAATAAATATACATGTTCTTATTTGCAAGCAGAAAAATTTTCATGTACGAATCTTATCTCAGCAGCAGATCTCATTGATCCCATGGTTATAGATGGTATTTAAGGGCACAGATGCCAATTGGCAGAACCCTGGAAAAGAGACTTTTAATATCACCCGGCAAAAAGTGTAATTTCTCAAGCTGTGCCATCTCCCGTTAAAATAAAATGACCTTTAGTCGTATCCTGCTCGCAGCATAGGAGTTAGATAAATACATACAAACAGAAAAATCCCCCCAAAATAAAAAAGAGCATCCTTTCGGTGCTGCTAAGAATATTCTGCAGAGGGGTGAGATCCCCTTGCAAAAATTAGTTGGCTTGGGTTTTTCGTGAAACTGCATCTGATGGTGAGGCTCCAGTTCAGGAGATATAGGTAATGCGGCGTACCCATTCATCGCCATTACTCACGGGTACGTTCTTATCTGAATCAGTAGTACGTATCAGGGTTCAATCTATGGATCATAGATCTTTTTTTTAAAAATAATTGTATTCGAAAAATACGTGTACAATAAAAAAAAAGTCTTAAGAAACAACTGCACAAACAATTTCAAAAATAATCGCGATTCTCTACCCTTCAGGCTTAAAATAATCCGAGACAGATTGATGTACCGTTAAAAGTGTCCATTTTAAAGGTGTTAAGAAATAATTAAATCTTAAAAACAGTAAAATTTAGGAGTATTTCTAAAATACTTCTTCTACATCAATCACCATTCAAATATCAACTATACTTCACTTCGGCGAGGTGTCCTCGTGGTGTAATGGTTAAAGCAATGGACTGCAGAATCGTAGTAAGTGAATTCGATCTTCAGTCGTGCTATTACGTTCTCTTTTAGACAAATAGCCTTGAAAAAGGTATGAAACTCCTTATCCTCCCAGCTATGGGTTAAATAGCTTCACTGCTGTTCTTCAAGTAGGATAGCTTTGGCATTAAATAACCCACGAAGGTTGATATGCCATTAAACAAAGAAACCGAAACCTTCACTTAGGCAAAAAAAGACTAGTTGAACTCCCAGCATATTTTAAACATCCAAACTGCATAATATACGAATGAGCTCAATCATTGACCAAACATGTCTGTTGTAAATTCACAACTAAATCTTTTGGAAAGAAGATCTACGTAATTCCAAATATTTTCACGGTCAGGATCATGATCAAAGGAAACAGAGTAAGTGTTGTTATTTTTGTTGTTTTTCCAACCTCTGAAGAGGCGAATTCCGCATGCAGTATCTGGATAGCTGATCGGATTTGAACACCAACCGGAAGGTTTATCGAAAGTATGCAGACTTAAAGAGAAATTGTTTCTTAATGGCATAGAGAAGGTATAAAACAAACGAAATAAAAAAAATAATTTTCTAAAGAAAGATGGGGAAAAAAAGACGAGTGAAAGAAAACGCTATAAGTGAAGAAAAGTTATCGTAATGAGAGCTATATACTCGTTGCCTGCGTAATTCAAACAGATGTCTCTGTTCAGACACTAAAATTCAATTTCGTCACAGTTAAAATAGATCAAAGCAAATTGTTTAAAGAAGTATATGTCCACATTAGAGAAGACAAATGAAAATGAAAATGTCTCTAATGTCAGATAGCTATAACGACCCGACCAAAAACAAAAACGACTGGCAATTCCAGTATAGCAGGAAAATCATGAAACGATATAAGGTAACATTCATGCGATTAGGGCATTATTTATGTAAGTAAAAATTAAATTTGGCAAGCTTATTCGAGGGTGACCCGAAAGCTCCCTTTTCAATAGCTACTCCACCAAGGTGTAGGCGAGGTCACTACTCCATTCCATGGATTGCTCCATTTTACCTTTGATCCTTACCTTATAATACTGAGAGTTAAGCAAGGCAGCATCAAGTATCATTTTTTGAGTCCTTTGATGATTCGACCAGGGATTAAACCCCTGTCTCCCGGGCCATTGGAAAGCACTCTGCTCATTAGACCAATGGCCTGGTTAAAGTATAATTGGCGACTGCGGTCGAGCGTAACCCAAAGGCTCCCTTTTTAATAGCTATTACACCGGGGTGTAGGGGAGATCGCTACTCCATTCCATAGATTGCTCCACTTTACCCCTGATCCTTACCTTATAAAGCTAAATGTTACGCAATTTTTTGAGTCTTTGGTATGACTCGACCAGGGATTGATCCCCGGTCTCCTGGACCATTGGCGAACACTCTACTCATTAGGTCAATGGACTGGTAAATTATTCATGTATTTACAATAAACAATCGGCCCAAAGGGAGTATATCATTGTAATTTTTTAAATACGATAAGATTCTTCCTCGTATGGTCATGATATAAAATACTTAAATATTTTTTTCAAATATGCTCATCAAATTTGGTAGTTCTACATAAAACCGTTTCACTATCTCTGTATTGCTTTAATTTGGTGTCTTTGTTTAATGGCATATCAAATTTTGTGGGCTTTTTAATGACACTGTTATTCTTGTTTAAGAATCGCAATGGTTTTATTTAACCCATAGATGGTTGCAATAAGAGAGGTTAATTATTCTCCCGGAGGTATTAGTTCGAAAATTGAATTTAATAGTTCCAACTCGCTTACTATGATGTCGCAATTCTGCATGTAATCCACTCCACCACAGAGTTCCTGCATTATCTATAGAGGACAGACAAACAAACTTTTTATCATAAGTTATATAAATGCATTGGAAATGAGTATTCCTGAAACAAGGAACAGCTTATTTATTAATCTTAAATTAAATTTCTCTTCCGTCTCGTCTGGTTCGGTTTCTTTGTTTAAAGGCACCGCAATCATTCATGTTGAAATCCTTTCTATAGACGACGGATATAGAAAGGATTTCAACATGAATGATATGCACGCGGAACCACCTTTCCCGTGTGGTTATGCAAAATCAAGAAACGGTTGCAATGACATCAACGGCCGAAAGTAAACACGTTTTTAAATCACAAACTGCACTAAAATGAAGAGGGACGAACGTCCAATGTAATATCTGCTTTTAGTTTATCTGGTGTATATATAGATATATGTTTCTTTTAAATACCTGTCCGGTGGCAAAAGCTGCTTGGTAGCACCAGGAGTGGCAGTACCGCCTTGAGCTACCGAAACTATGTTATCACCCTGGTTGGCGGCTGATGAGGACAGAGTATCGCACGTGCTTTCACACGTTGTATGATAAAAAAGAATAAATAAATAAAACCTCTCTTCCGTCTCTTCTGGTTCGGTTTCTTTGTTTAAAGGCACAGCAATCTTTGTGGGTTACTGTGTAACAAAGAAATAATTTTAACAACAGTAAAGCCACTCTCTACTCCATAGCTGGGCGGATTAATGTGGTCCATACATTTACCAATGGTATTAGTGCAGAAAGTGAATGTAATCCCACGACTAGAGTTCAAATACGGTTACTTCCTGGCCACAGTCCAACTCATACGCTACGGGGTCTCTCCTTGAGGTCCAGTGACAACAAACTCTTTTCGGTTTTTAAGTGGGCTGCATTAGAAATGCTAATTCTCCGAGTGTCGATGGGCACATGCTAGATGTTGGTGATAGCATTATTTTGGTTTAACTTGTTTTGCTAATGGATATACCATCGTTTTGTATTTCTTTATTTTGGGATACTTACATACTTTCCACAGCAGATATATTCACAATTCTTTGCATCTGTAGAGGTACTCTGTCTTTGACAGTTCTCGACAGTCTGAGAAAATGGGCACTTCAGCCTGTCATGCCATTCAAGATGAAGAAAAAATGTGACAACATTGAAACGAACACTCTTTTATTCTTTTTTTAAAATAAATATATCATAGTTACTGACGACTATATCGTTGTCTTTTTATTGTGAATCATTTTGAGATGAGGCTTCTTAATCAGAGAATTAATTTTTTTAATTTATAGCGGACTTTTTGTCCTCGTGTTGGTAGTTTTTTGTTGTTTCTTCTTTCACTACGTTTCGGCCAAATTTCACCTCTGGCCTTCTTTAGCTGATTAACCGCGACCTCGGATAGGAATGCTGAATCTTGTAACCGTATCCCCAGTAATTAGACAACTATGGAAGGCAATAATTACTGTGAATACGGTTATTATATAAAATTAATATTGTTTCCTATTCAGCTCCTATCTGCATGTTTGTGTAAATAATGAAAAAATAAATAAATGAATAAATTTATCCATTAATCAACATATCTATCTATCTATCTCATACTATTCGTATCTATCTATCTATCTATCTATCTATCTATCTATCTATCTCATTCTATTCATATCTATCTATCTATCTATCTATCTCATTCTATTCATATCTATCTATCTATTTATCTATCTATCTCATCCTATTCATATCTATCTATCTATCTATCTCATCCTATTCACATCTATCTATCTATCTATCTATCTATCTCGTCCTATTCACATCTATCTATCTATCTATCTATCTATCTCGTCCTATTCACATCTATCTATCTATCTATCTATCTCATCCTATTCATATCTATCTATCTATCTATCTCATTCTATTCATATCTATCTATCTATCGATCTCATTCTATTCATATCTATCTATCTATCTATCTCATTCTATTCATATCTATCTATCTATCTATCTCATCCTATTCATATCTATCTATCTATCTATTTATCTATCTCGTCCTATTCACATCTATCTATCTATCTATCTATCTATCTATCTATCTATCTATCTATCTAATTCTATTCATATCTATCTATCTATCTATCTATCTATCTATCTATCTCATTCTATTCATATCTGTCTATCTATCTATCTATCTATCTATCTATCTCATTCTATTCATATCTATCTATCTATCTATCTATCTATCTATCTATCTCATCCTATTCATATCTATCTATCTATCTATCTATCTATCTCATTCTATTCATATCTATCTATCTATCTATCTCATTCTATTCATATCTATCTATCTATCTATCTATCTCATCCTATTCACATCTATCTATCTATCTATCTCCTTCTATTTATATCTATCTATCTATCTATCTCATCCTATTCACATCTATCTATCTATCTATCGATCTCATTCTATTCATATCTATCTATCTATCTATCTATCTATCTATCTCATTCTATTCATATCTATCTATCTATCTATCTATCTCATTCTATTCATATCTATCTATCTATCTATCTCATCCTATTCATATCTATCTATCTATCTATCTATCTATCTATCTATCTATCTCATTCTATTCATATCTATCTATCTATCTATCTCATCCTATTCATATCTATCTATCTATCTATCTATCTATCTCATTCTATTCATATCTATCTATCTATCTATCTCATTCTATTCATATCTATCTATCTATCTATCTCATCCTATTCATATCTATCTATCTATCTATCTATCTATCTATCTATCTCATTCTATTCATATCTATCTATCTATCTATCTCATCCTATTCACGTCTATCTATCTATCTATCTATCTCATTCTATTCATATCTATCTATCTATCTCATTCTATTCATATCTATCTATCTATCTATCTCATTCTATTCATATCTATCTATCTATCTCATTCTATTCATATCTATCTATCTATCTCATCCTATTCATATCTATCTATCTATCTATCTATCTATCTATCTATCTATCTATCTATCTCATTCTATTCATATCTATCTATCTATCTATCTCATCCTATTCATATCTATCTATCTATCTATCTATCTCATTCTATTCATATCTATCTATCTATCTATCTCATTCTATTCATATCTATCTATCTATCTATCTCATCCTATTCATATCTATCTATCTATCTATCTATCTATCTATCTATCTCATTCTATTCATATCTATCTATCTATCTATCTCATCCTATTCACGTCTATCTATCTATCTATCTATCTCATTCTATTCATATCTATCTATCTATCTCATTCTATTCATATCTATCTATCTATCTATCTCATTCTATTCATATCTATCTATCTATCTCATTCTATTCATATCTATCTATCTATCTCATCCTATTCATATCTATCTATCTATCTATCTATCTCATCCTATTCACATCTATCTATCTATCTATCTATCTATCTCATTCTATTCATATCTATCTATCTATCTATCTATCTATCTCTTCCTATTCATATCTATCTATCTATCTATCTATCTATCTCATCCTATTCATATCTATCTATCTATCTATCTATCTCATCCTATTCACATCTATCTATCTATCTATCTATCTCATTCTATTCATATCTATCTATCTATCTATCTCTTCCTATTCATATCTATCTATCTATCTATCTATCTATCTATCTCTTCCTATTCATATCTATCTATCTATCTATCTATCTCATCCTATTCATATCTATCTATCTATCTCGTCCTATTCACATCTATCTATCTATCTATCTATCTATCTCATTCTATTCATATCTATCTATCTATCTATCTATCTATCCAGCTCATTCTATTCATATCTATCTATCTATCTATCTATCTATCTATCTCATCCTATTCATATCTATCTATCTATCTATCTATCTATCTATCTCATTCTATTCATATCTATCTATCTATCTATCTCATTCTATTCATATCTATCTATCTATCTATCTCATTCTATTCATATCTATCTATCTATCTATCTCATCCTATTCACATCTATCTATCTATCTATCGATCTCATTCTATTCATATCTATCTATCTATCTATCTATCTCATCCTATTCACATCTATCTATCTATCTATCGATCTCATTCTATTCATATCTATCTATCTATCTATCTATCTCATCCTATTCACATCTATCTATCTATCTATCTATCTCATTCTATTCATATCTATCTATCTATCTCATTCTATTCATATCTATCTATCTATCTATCTCATTCTATTCATATCTATCTATCTATCTCATTCTATTCATATCTATCTATCTATCTCATCCTATTCATATCTATCTATCTATCTATCTATCTCATCCTATTCACATCTATCTATCTATCTATCTATCTATCTCATTCTATTCATATCTATCTATCTATCTATCTCTTCCTATTCATATCTCTCTATCTATCTATCTATCTATCTATCTCATCCTATTCATATCTATCTATCTATCTATCTATCTCATCCTATTCACATCTATCTATCTATCTATCTATCTCATTCTATTCATATCTATCTATCTATCTATCTCTTCCTATTCATATCTATCTATCTATCTATCTATCTATCTATCTATCTCTTCCTATTCATATCTATCTATCTATCTATCTATCTCATCCTATTCATATCTATCTATCTATCTCGTCCTATTCACATCTATCTATCTATCTATCTATCTATCTCATTCTATTCATATCTATCTATCTATCTATCTATCTATCCAGCTCATTCTATTCATATCTATCTATCTATCTATCTATCTATCTATCTCATCCTATTCATATCTATCTATCTATCTATCTATCTATCTCATTCTATTCATATCTATCTATCTATCTATCTCATTCTATTCATATCTATCTATCTATCTATCTCATTCTATTCATATCTATCTATCTATCTATCTCATCCTATTCACATCTATCTATCTATCTATCGATCTCATTCTATTCATATCTATCTATCTATCTATCTCATTCTATTCATATCTATCTATCTATCTATCTATCTCATCCTATTCATATCTATCTATCTATCTATCTCATTCTATTCATATCTATCTATCTATCTATCTCATTCTATTCATATCTATCTATCTATCTATCTATCTATCTATCTATCTATCTATCTATCTCATCCTATTCATATCTATCTATCTATCTATCTATCTCATTCTATTCATATCTATCTATCTATCTATCTATCTATCTATCTCATCCTATTCATATCTATCTATCTATCTATCTATCTCATCCTATTCATATCTATCTATCTATCTATCTATCTCATTCTATTCATATCTATCTATCTATCTATCTATCTATCTATCTCATCCTATTCACATCTATCTATCTATCTATCTATCTATCTCATTCTATTCATATCTATCTATCTATCTATCTCATTCTATTCATATCTATCTATCTATCTCATTCTATTCAAATCTATCTATCTATCTATCTCATTCTATTCATATCTATCTATCTATCTATCTATCTCATTCTATTCAAATCTGTCTATCTATCTATCTTATCCTATTCACATCTATCTATCTATCTATCGATCTCATTCTATTCATATCTATCTATCTATCTATCTATCTATCTATCTCATCCTATTCACATCTATCTATCTATCTATCGATCTCATTCTATTCATATCTATCTATCTATCTATCTATCTATCTATCTCAGTCTATTCACATCTATCTATCTATTTCATCCTATTCACATCTATCTATCTCATTCTATTAATATCTATCTATCTATCTATCTATCTATCTATATATCTATCTATCTATCTATTTATCTCATTATATTCACATCTATCTATCTATCTATCCATCTCATTCTATTCATATGTATCTATCTATCTGTCTGTCTATCTCTCTCTCTCTCTCTCTCTCTCTATATATATATATATATATATATATATATATATGTATATATATTACGACAAATATATATTACAGACAGATTATATCTATATTTATATATCTTCCTTATTAAGGAGGCGGTATCCTTGTGATGTAATGGTTAAAGCCCTGGACTATGGAGTCGTCTAAGCGAGTTAAAACTCACGTCGCACTATTGCGATTACTTTTGGACAAATACACCTGAGAAAGGTATGAACCACCTAATCCTACCAGTTATGATTTATGTAGAATCACTGCTGTTCATCTAGAAGGATAGCTCTGGTATTAAATAACCCAGTAAGGTTGTTATATCATTAAATCAAGATACCATACCAATTACCGATATATATGAGTAGTTTTCTGTCTATCAATCTATCTACATATTGGTCGATTGATCAATTTAGCTGGGGGGGGGATCATCATTTTCTGTTCTTTTTCGTTAAAAATTTCTTCGTTTTTGTTTTCCTCTGTTTTATTTATTATCCTTATACCGCAAGATTTCGTCGACTCCTTTTTTTTTTTCGCATCTTTCTCTTTTCATCGCACCAATAGGCATCAATTATTTCAAGTTCTCATTCATTAACTCATTTTATTATTATTTTTCATTCCTTTTCTTGCATTTCCTGTCCAAAGATATAATTTTTGGACACTTGTTTCTTTTAATAGAACTCTCTCTCTCTCTCTCTCTCTCTCTCTCTCTCTCTCTGTATCTCTCTATCTATCTCTCTCTCTCTATCTATCTCTCTCTCTCACTCCATTCACATTTCAAAATAACTTCATGTTATTTTATTTATTCTAAAGTCTATATTGGTCTGTCAATCTCTTTTTATTATCAATACCACTACTACTACTACTACTACTACTACTACTACTACTACTACTATTATTATTTTTCATTCCTTTTCTTGCATTTCCTGTCCAAAAATATAATTTTTGGACACTTGTTTCTTTTAATAGAACTCTCTCTCTCTCTCTCTCTCTCTCTCTCTCTCTATCTCTCTATCTATCTATCTGTCTCTCTCTCTCTCTCTGTATCTCTCTTTCTATCTCTCTCTCTCTATCTATCTATCTCTCTCTCTCTCTCTCTCCATTCGCATTTCAAAATAACTTCATGTTATTTTATTTATTCTAAAGTCTATATTGGTCTGTCAATCTCTTTTTATTATCAATACCACTACTACTACTACTACTACTACTACTACTACTACTACTACTACTACTACTATTATTTTTATTATTATTATTATTATTATTATTATTATAGTTTTTTTCACATCAGCTAACACTGATGGTTTTCTACTGGAGTTTGAGTGACAGCAAGTCTCCTCAAGTCTCCAGGACTCTTCTCAGTATTCTGGCCGTTCTCAATAATGCTGCAGTTTGGATGGTCTCCACTCGTCTGCCAACTTCTAAGTCCTCCAGTTCCTTTAGTAATCCTTTTGTTAGTGTTCCAAACGCACCAATTACAATTGGTATAATTGTCACCTGCATGTTTCATAGTTTTTTCAATTCCTTAGCAAGGTCGAGGTATTTATCCTTCTTTTCACATTCTTTCAGTTTTATTCTGTGGTCAGCCGGGTGAGCGAAGTCGACAATTTTGCAATTTCTCTTTTTTCTGTTGATTATTATTAGGTCTGGTCTTCTGGCTGAGATTCGGTGATCCGTTTGTATGTCATAGTCCCATTGGAGTTTATGTGTGTTATTTTCTAGACCAGTTGCTGTTATTATTATTATTCACTCATAAGAGCTTTATGATTACTCATTAGAGTTTTCACATCAGCGTAAGCTGATGGTCTTTCACTGGAGATTGAGTGACAGCAAGTCTCCAGGACTTTTCTCGGTATTCTAGCCGTTTTCAACAATGCTGTTGTTTGGATGGTCTCCACTCGGCCGTCAACTTCCAAATCTTTCAGGCCTTTTAATATCGTTTAGTTACCGAGCCAAACGCACCAATCACAGTTATCATTATTATTATTATTATTATTATTATTATTATTATTATTATTATTATTATTATTATTATTATTATTATTTATTTATTTATTTATTTACTTATTTATTTGTTTTTTATTTATATATCTACATTATTCATATCTTCTGGGGATGAAAGCTATTTTCCATTTCAATTTATTTATCTGTCTCCATGTGTGCATTTTCGTCTGCCATTACTTGCTATAATTTCCCGTCAAATCCAGACTTCTTAAATAGATTGGCGAAAAGATAAGGGGGATTTGAATGCTGACACACTATATATTTGAAAACTGAAAGTTACACATGTGTAAACGTCTACTCACAAAAAAAAGTGTCATCACAGGCGTGGGTTTGCCTTCAGACTGTGTTCTCACAATGATTAAACTCAAAATTCATTTCTCTTCGTCTTGTCACAATTCAGTCCATAAATTAATACAGCTATACTTACCTACCTGTATTTTGTCCTGGAGGAATTTGGCGTGCGTCACGTGAATAACTCACGAGTAGCTGATATGACGATAAGCCAATAGAAATAAACAAAGCAAAAAAAAAAAACAAACAAACTGATGCAGTTCTTTTTTATTTGGCGCGGGGGTGGGGAAGAAAGCAGCAAATTTATTGGAGAAAAAGTGTGTCTGTGTGTTTATGTGTGTGTAAGATATATATATATATATATATATATACATATACACATATATATATATATATATATATATATATATAGAGAGAGAGAGAGAGATAAAGAGAGGGAAAGAGATAAAGAGAGGAGGAGAATAGATAGCCTTATCTATGTAAAACCTAAACTCAAAAGCCACCCCAAAGCTGTTTATGAAATTCATTTTCATCACGCAAACTCTCTCTCTCTCTCTCTCTCTCTATATATATATATATATATATATATATATATATATATATATATATATATATATATCTTACACGCACACACACATAAACACACACACACACACACACACACACACGCACACACACTTTTTCTCCCATAAATTTGCTGCTTTCTCCCCACCCCAAGAAAAAGAACTTCATCAGTTTTTTTTCTTGTTTTGTTTATTTTTTATTTGCCTATCGGCATATCAGCTTCTCATGATTTATTCAATGTCACAATGCCATTGATTGATAAATGTTATAAGTGTAGAGTAGAAATGGACCAACCCATTAAATAATGGTAGCTTCCGTAGGCAAACATTGAACTTCAGAAGTTACCTCCTCCAATAATATAAAAGATCCAAGTCATTTAGAGGCAGAACTTGTTTTTTTTCTTTTTATATTTTCTTAGTACGGAGAGTGAATAACTGACTATCAAAACTACTACTACAATATTTTTGGTACTTTACAATAACTATATTTTCCATGTTGCTTTCCATCTTTTGTTGAACTTTATCCGTCAATTGTTTTCAAGTTTTCTTAATTTGAAAAACTTTCACACTGTTGTTAGGTTTCAAGTGAATCTATTGAACACTACTAAATATTAATTAATTATATATAATACCTCATATTTCTATTATTCCTAAGAACACATTTATGCTATGAACCAGCGATTTCAATTTAGTTATATTCATTTTTTTGCCCACTCAGTTAAATGGTTTAAAGTATTCCTATCTTATACTTGAACACCGATATATGGTGTAATGTGGTGTAATGGTTATCATCGTAGAAATGGACACGGCGACACGAGTTCAAATCCTAGACGAGACTGATTGCATTTCACATAGCACTAATATCCTTGGGAAAGGTATGAATCCAGTTATTATCCCAGCTATGGGTAAATAGTGGGACAGACTAGCTTCTTCAGCCTTAGTGAGGCAACTAGTCTAGGAGAAGGAAAACTCTGAAGTCAAACCTGTTAAACTCCGCTTAAAGATTGACTTTGTGTCATATCCTGCCCGAGCAGATGGGTTGGGTAAATAGGAATACCAAATTAAAACAGTAACTAGAACCATAAAATGATGCATTAATTATTTGTATAATATTTGATATCCCGTTGGTAGAGTGTTCGCCAATAGCCCGGGAGACTGGCGTTTAATCTCAGGTCAAGTTCTACCAAAAATTTAAAAAGTGGTTCCTGATACCTCCTGGCTTAACTCACAGCATTATAAGGTACGTTTCAAGAGTAAAGTGGAGCTATCCAGAGAAAGGAGTAGTATCCTCCCCTACACAACGGTCTTGTACCTATTGAAAAGGGAGCTTTCGGGTTGCCCTCGACTATAGTCGCCAACTTTACTCTTTATTGCCTAGTCATCTGAGGCTGAAGAACACACCGAATGCTTCTCTGCAGAGGGGTAACTTCCCCACCCAACGAGCTTCCACAAAACAATCTGATGGTAAAGCTACAGTAATGTAGGCGTTTTGGGAAATGCAGACTACCCCTTCATTTCCATCGCTCTCACGTCCACTCTGGCCAGGATTGGCTGCACCTCATAGGGTCCTCTCTACGGGTCAAATAGAACGAAACTGTGTACTTATGATAAACTGAATTGTTTAAAATAGAGCTGTTTTGACATTTAAACTCCGTACTTATGCTCAGGTGCCCAATTCATGCGGCCTTGTGCTACATCTAAGCAAAAAAGCTTAGTAAATTACCTCCGTACTAATGCTCAACTGAATTGCCTGAAATAGAGCTGTTTTGAGATTTAACTGTGAGTAAACAAAAAATATACTAATACTAAACTGAAATATTTGAACTAGAACGTTTTAATTGATAAAAATGTATTTTTTATTAATGATAATTATTGAAGTGCCATGAAACCAACCAAACCAAACCAAACAAAATACTGTATAAATTATTACAATTAAATTGGAATACTTGAACCTATATATCAAGGTTTTTTTTTTTATAATTAAGGCTTTGGGGTCTATTGTCTTCATCTTTATTATTATTTCCACAACGTTTCGGCCGTTATGTCCTCCGGCCTTCTTTAGGTGTTTGTCGAACTCGGGAACCTTCACAGAACTTCGAACTACGTCTTTTACTGAATCCATTTGAACTCGTGTCACCGTGTCCATTTCCTACTACGATAACCATTACACCACGGGCGCCTCCACTAAATTTTAATTTGGTAATAAGCATTTTTTATATAGTTACAATTTTTCCTAAATAATATTAATAATTTGACTCTGAGATGGAGCTATCTTAACAACTCAGAAGCCATTCTCTTAGGCTCTAACCTTCTTTGGAGGGGGCTAGATTTATTACCTGGCGCCTGAGGCGACCATTTTAGGGGTATGCCGATGGGGCCCGAGGTATTTTTGAAGCCATGTTTTGGCTACGGCCCTGCGCCCAGACCCGCCTAAAAAAGCTTTGTGCCACACTCGTCCAGTTGGTGTGACATACGACAAATGCCGACACTCCAATATTCCACTGCTTCTGAATTTAATTCTTACCACCAGATGAAGGATAGTGTTATAGCCAGTACACATTATTTTTTGAAGAGTGATTGACCCACTGCTTTAGTTACAGTCAGCATGTTTTAAGCATGACCTTGTCGACTGGGGTTGTAGAATATGCCAACAGCATCTCTGCAGACGGAAAAACCTCACAACAAGGCTACCGTTTGGTTACGGGTGGCGACACTTTGCTTCAAGATGGGATTCTGAGGGCTGTGCTGCCTGTGGCTCGGCAGATGATACGGTAAGGTAACAAGCACCATTCCACTTTGACCCTTACTGGGTTAGACAGGTGATCAAGAGTGGCCCGATCTGATCGATCGGCTGATTATATCAAGCACTTTTACGTGCGGGATTCTCCAGGCCGTATTCTTCAAACTGCGCTTATAGTAAATAAACAAACAGCCCTTTTTATTTTAAAGGTGCCAGGAGGTAGTTACTGAGGAGAGGTAGCGTTAGGATAATTATAACTGAAACCATTTAACTGCGTGCAAACAAATATTTTTATCAAATAGAATTATTAGTGTTAGAAATACTTGAAAACATTTAACTGTGTGCAAACTAATAATTATCATCGAATAGAATTATTAGTGTTACAAATACTTGAAAACATTTAACTGTGTGCAAACAAATAATAATCATCGAATAGAATTATTAGTGTTACAAATACTTGAAAACATTTAACTGTGTTCAAACAAATAATTATCATCGAATAGAATTATTAGTGTTACAAATACTTGAAAACATTTAACTGTGTGCAAACAAATAATAATCATCGAATAGAATTATTAGTGTTACAAATACTTGAAAACATTTAACTGTGTGCGAACAAATAATAATCATCGAATAGAATTATTAGTGTTACAAATACTTGAAAACATTTAACTGTGTGCAAACAAATAATAATCATCGAATAGAATTATTAGTGTTACAAATACTTGAAAACATTTAACTGTGTGCAAACAAATAATAATCATCGAATTTAACAGTGTGCAAACAAATAATTATTATCGAATAGAATTATAAGTCTTATATAGAATTTTTTAAATCATTTAAGCAAAAGTGTTCATAGCCACTTATCAATGAGGTTAACGTGCTCAAATATGGTGAAAGTCTATAAATATAAGCAGGTTTCGTTACCTTTGTTTAATAGCATATCAACCTCTTTGAGTTATTTAACGCTTACGTCATTCTCGTAAAACAACTGTGTTGTTAGTATTAAAACACGTTGCTTCTGGGATTATTCCGTTCACGAGAGTATTCCAGTGAAAGTAAAAGCGAGACTGGAGTTCGAACTCGCTTATAATAATTATGCAGTAGAGCACATTAACGAAAACCCCATCAAGACATCCCCAAAGAATCCGAGGTGGGGAAGTCCTCGTGGTGTAATGGTTAAAGCGATGGACAGCGGAATCGTAGTAAGCGAGTTCGGATTCCAGTTGCGCTATTACGTTCACTTTCGGGCAAATACCCTTGCAAAGATATGAACCCCCTTATACTCCCAGCTATGGGTTAAATAGTACCACTACTGTTCTTCTAGGAGAATGTCTTTAGCATTAAATAACCTACAACGGTTGATATGCCATTAAACAAAGAAACTAAACAAAACTAAAGAATTCGAGCAATTATTATATATGGCAATTATTAACAAATATTTCTATTTAAAGCTACTACACTGATGTGTAGGGAAGGGTACTACTCCTTTCCCAGGATTGACCTACTTTACCCTTGATGCGTACTTTATTAATCTGAGTGTTATACAAGTACGCATCAAGTACCATTTTTTGAGTCTTTGGTATGACTCAACGTGGGATTGAACCCAAGTCTCCAGGGCCACTGGCGAATACTTTAACCATCATGCCATTGTCTGGTGTCGCCAATAGCCCGGGATACCTGGGTTCAATTGCAGGTCGAGTCATACCAAAGACTCAGAAAATGGTACTTGATGCCTCCTTGCTTTACACCCAGCATTATAAGGTAAGAATCAATGTTAAAGTGGAAAAATCCAGGGAATGGAGAAGCACCCTCCCCTACACCTTGGTATATTAGCTATCGAAAAGCGAGCCTTCGGGACACCCTCGACGATGGTCGCCAACCTTACTCACTTTATATATATATATATATATATATATATATATATATATATATATATATATATATATATATATATATATATATATATATATATATATATATATATATCACGATCATCAGGCAGTACTCGATTCTGAAGTATTACGAGAGAGTAAAATAAAAAAAAAAGAATTCAACTTATAATTGAGATGATTGTCATATTTTAAATATCAGTAGACTTGACGAGAATATTTTCTTTATCTTCGACTAACATTATTTATCTCGATAATATCGCTATCTTCACATTTCTGAAATACCTGCTTATATCACTTTATTCACCCCAGACCATCAATCTATTTCCTTTTATTCATGTCTTCTATATCTCTCAATATCGTTTTCTTCATATTTCTATTTTTAGCTATTTCGCTTTAACGATATACTTATCGATAGCCCTTTGTTTATATATCTGCAATATCCATCTTTTTCTCTTTGTTCATATTTGTACTATCCAGCTTATCCTTTGTAGTCAGTATATATATATATATATATATATATATATATATATATATATATATATATATATATATATCGGTAATTTACGATTTTATTAGATTGTAGTTTAGAAGGGGCCCTGCCTGCACTGTCTGCGCAATACATTCCAATTATCTATCATCGAGTACCCAACAATTGGACAGTTATTAGATATATCGACAGAAGACTCAGTTGAATAACTTTGCTCAGAATTACTTCATATTTCATACAACAAATTAGAGTATATTCTACATCCTTATAGGCTTACTCATGCAGGATATTGCAGACAACTGACGATTGTGAAATTCAACTTGACTACTTTATTAACAGGCGCGGCTGATTCGTTTCAGAATTTTTCTGGCACGGGAATCTTTGGATGTGTCACGCATAGCGTTGCCAGATTAACAAACGGTGGGAAGTTCTAGTGAGAATTGCTGAGGGAAAGCATACTTTTTCTAGCAAAATGTGGCTAAAGCAGGCAAAAATATTTTTTGAAAAAATCTGGAAATAAAAATACCTTGAAATAAAAAAGACAGGAATTTTATTTGAAAATAAAAAATAATGAAACCCAAAATCAGCTATGAAACTAATAAAACAAACATTTGCTATGAAAGAATATGGGTAAACAGACATATATATAATATATATATATATATATATATATATATATATATATATATATATATATATAGGCACCCCAAATGACGAATATGAAAATTTTGTAGAAGCGCACCTGGAGGCGGCAGAAAAGTGTATTCCAACAAAACCTAGAACTAAATATAGAGTCCCTTGGGAAACGCTAGCGGCTAGAGAAAAACGTGCACTTGTGAAGACTGCCTCCAAAAACTATCAACAGAACCCAACAAATACAAATGCACGAGAACTAGAAAAGGCGCAACATCAATTAACAGGAATATACCTAAAAGAACAGGCAGAATACGTACAAAATCAGATAGATAAGATTAGAGACTCGGTGGAAGATAGGCAATCCAGGATAGCCTGGCAAACAATAAACGAAGTAAGTGGAAGAAAGAGCACAGCCAAAGCAAAATTGAAAGCTGCAAGCCAACAAGAAAGAATAAAACTGTGGGAACAGCATTTCAAAAATCTACTAGGAAACCCACCGGAAATAACGGATGAACCGATCACCAGAATTATTAGTAAGCAATTAGACGTAAAACTAGGTCCTTTCACCAAAGAAGAACTCGACATGGTTCTCAGAAGAATTAAAATAGGAAAGCGGCGGGCTAGACGAGATCCCCCCAGAAATGTGGAAGACGAGACAATTCGACGATATACTGCTCCGGCAATGCAACGCAGTCTATAGTCAAAATAAGATAGAACGATGGACGAAGGGATGCATCCTTCCATTCCCTAAAAAAGGCGACCTCGGACTAGCCAAGAACTACCGAGGGATAACACTTACATCCATAGCAGCCAAAATCTACAATGCCCTACTACGAAACCGCATAGAACCCAAAGTGGAAAACATCCTTAGGAAAAACCAAAATGGCTTCCGGAGAAATAGATCCACAACCTCACAAATACTGACCATCCGTAGAATCCTGGAAGGCGTTCGGGCAAAAAAACTTACAGGCGACATTACTATTTGTCGACTTTACCAAGGCCTTCGATTCCATACACAGAGGGAAGATGGAGCAAATCCTACTAGCTTACGCCTACCAAAAGAAACCGTAGCAGCGATAATGATTCTCTACAGAAACACCAAAGTAAAAGTACGTTCACCAGATGGAGACACGGAATACTTCGACATTGTTGCAGGAGTACTACAAGGAGACACACTAGCCCCGTACCTCTTTATCATCTGTCTAGACTATGTGCTTAGAACTTCGATCGACAAAATCAGAGAAAATGGCTTTGAGCTGACTAAGAGAAGAAGAGCAAAAGGTACCCCGCAAAAACAATCACGGACGCCGACTACGCTGATGACTTGGCGTTACTAGCGAATACGCCTAATCAAGCAGAGACACTACTACATAGTCTGGAACGAGCTGCAGCTGGCATTGGCCTACATGTCAATGCAAACAAAACCGAATATATGTGTTACAACCAAACAGGCAACATTGCCACACTAGACGGAGCCTCTCTGAAACTAGTCGACAAATTCACCTACCTAGGAAGCAGCGTCTCATCAACCGAGAAGGACATCGACACACGACTGACGAAGGCATGGACAGCTATCGATAGGCTCTCGATCATATGGAAGTCGGACCTAACAGATAAAATGAAACGCAGTTTCTTCCAGGCAGCGGTTGTGGCGATACTGCTATATGGATGCACCACATGGACGCTTACGAAGCGGCTGGAGAGGAGGCTGGACGGAAATTACACAAGAATGTTGAGAGCAGTATTAAACAAGTCCTGGCGACAACACCCCACGAGACTCCAACTATACGGACACTTGCCCCCCATCACAAAAACTATACAAGTTCGACGAACCAGACACGCGGGACACTGCTGGAGAAGCAAGGACGAGCTCATAAGCGATGTACTCCTGTGGACCCCCACTCATGGATGTGCAAGTGTGGGACGCCCAGCACGAACTTACATACAGCAGCTATGTGAGGACACGGGTTGTAATCCTGAAGACCTGCCGGAGGCGATGAGTGATAGGGAGAAATGGCGAGAGACGGTCAGGGATATCCGCGCAGACGGCGCGACATGATGATGATGATATATATATAAAGAATTTCAAACAATAACTTTATTTTCTACTGCTTTATTAATTTTCTTTTTTTTTTTAATAACAATATCATTTAATACTGAATATATGCATATATACGAATATATAAATATATATATATATATATATATATATATATATATATATATTATTATTATTATTATTTTTGTTATTATTATTATTACTCATTTGAGTTTTTCACATCACCGTAAGCTGATGGTCTTTCACAGGAAATTGAGTGACAGCAAGTCTCCTCAAGTATTATTATTATTATTATTAAAACAGTGCTGTCCTAAATCACTTTATGGGTTTGTGTCGAACCAAGTGCAATATAATATGGGGAGCCCTCAATATCTATGATAGAGCTATTATATAATAATAAATAAATAAATATTAGATATATATATTTAACTGATGGAATTCAGACTGTGATCCCAGGGTTTCATGGAGTTTTTTGCAAAACAACAATCATCAGACAGTTAAGAAAAATGAAATGAATCGAAAATTGAAAAAATACAGTAAAAAACAGTTGGGATTTTGTAGGAATCTTTACGTGTGATTGTAAGTGTGTGAGAATGTGTGTGTGTGTGTGAGTATGTGTGGGTGTATGCATATGCTTGTGTGGGTTATAGTTGCGTATTAATGTGTATATGTGTGGGTGTAAGTGAAGGTTCAAACGCGGCGCGTTGTTTTAACCGGATGTAATTCGTCGGCGCGTCTTAATTTTCTTGCTACATTATTTTATTTCTGTATGTGTAGGTGACTATATATATATATATATATATATAAGACGTGGGGACAATATCAAGAGTAGGCTAAGTGCATACAGATACAATGGTCAACAAATTGGCAAAATGGCATGGAAAGATTATAAGAGTAAGCATAACAGAGTAGGAACAACGAGCTACTGAGAACTGTGCAAGTGATTAAAATTTATTGTACAGATATAAGGTACTTGGACAAATGAGAATCTGTCATAACAAAAGAAGACAGAAATTTCTCAGAGGCTTTCTGGTTTCAGAACTGATAACCCAATCAAGGCCCAAAGACCAAACCTTGTTTTAAGTAATAGAAAGAAAAGAACAGGACAATCAGAAGACCTCACCATTCCAACAGATCATACAGTTAAAGCAAAAGAAGGCTAGATAAATACCTTGACCCTTTCAGAGAGCTGAAAAAATGATGGAACATGTAGGTGACAGTTATACCAATCATAGTTGGACCCCTTGAAAAATGTAGAAAAACTGGTCGAAATCAAAACCTGAGGAGGAATTGATGTTGCCCAGACAACAGCACTAAGATACTTGCTGTCGCTTAGAATCCAGTGACAAACTCGGTTACTACTGGTATGAAAAATTCACAAAATGCATAACCGAGAATCTATCTTGGAGAAAAAGATGCACAAAATTTTCAGGGATTTCGAGATAAAAACTGATCACCTAATACGACCCAGACAACCAGACTGATTAATAGTCAACAAAAAAAAAGAAAACCTGCCGAACGGTGAACTTTGCCGTACCAGCAAACCACTGAGTAAAAATAAAAGAAACCGAAAAGCGAGATAAGTACTTAGATTTTGCTAGAGTACTAAAAATAATCATGGAATATAAATGGGATACCATTTGTAATTGTTGTGCACGGAACAATCATCAAAGGCTTGGTAAAGGCAATGTAAGGGGATGGGTTAGAAATCAGAGGACAAGTGGAGACTATCCAGACTACGACATTATTAAGATTGGCCAGAATCATGAGAAGAGTCCTGGATATTTGAGGAGAATTTCTGTCCCTAAAACTCCAGTAGAACCCATTATCTAACGCTGATGTGAAAAAATCTGAAAGGAGTGAAATAATAATAAGCGAGATAATATTGACCGGGTGACGCATAGAAAAGATTGACGTATACACTGGCATTTTGGCTGTTTTGTTGTTGTTTTTTTCGAAAACCTCATAACAAAATAACAGGATAATGATTTGAAGAGACAATCAAACGTCCATATGAAGATTACCGTATTTCAAAATGAAGGAATTTTAATTTTAAATAGGAAGGAAGCTGTATTCTCGTGAATATACCCAAATAATTAACAACCTCGTTCACATTGCTTCTATAATTCTACACTGAAAATAACATATGACGATTAATCATTTCGGCATTGAGCAATAAATTCTAATAAAATCAGGATTTCGCGTGTTCATTGGAGAATGTAGAGCCAGCACATTGCAGATAATTCAATGAAAATGTTGGAATTCCATAATTTCCTTCACATTCGAATTTGCAAGAACGACGCAGAAAGATTGAGGCTGGAAATATAAAACGAGTCTACCTGTTGGGTTTGTTGTCTCGTGTTTGACATAATCCAGACTGATAAAAAATCACCCAGGAAAAAAAACAGATCAGATTAATTTCTCCTACCAATTTCTGTGTGTGTGTGTGTGTGCGAGAGAGAGAGAGAGAGAGAGAGAGAATAACGTGAAAAATAATTAAAACAATCAAGAGATATGAGGATCTATCGATCTATCAGCTTTGTTCGTTTAGATTTAGTAACATGTTTGCCTAAAGGGTACCTCGCAATAGATTAATGGATATCAGTTGAAGATCACAGATTATTGATTTCGGTCTGCACTGGATATATCAGGCTTCTAGCCTTGTACCATACTAACCTATTGCCAGTAAATACCGATTAGATGTCTTGCCGCTGAAGTGTTTAAAGTCCTGCTGATAGGGTTTAGTATACGCTGATTATATCTCCAAGAGAGGAGTACAACCTCCCCTCAAAAGTGTCCTCTGTGTATGACACTAAACTGCATCTAATCCTGAGGTTCCAGTTCTGGAGATCTGGATAGTGTGAAATATCTTTTCATTACCATTACTTCCTGGTCCACTCTGAGCACCTGTTAGCTTCCATCTATGGGATTTAAGATTTATTCGTATTCGATTGGATGGTATGCGAACAAAAAATTGTCAAGAAGCAACAACAGATAAACTGCAAATATGAATGTACATATGAATGCACGGATTTCCCTAACACTCTCCCACCACCTGTCTCTATCTTTCATCGCTCACAGCAGGTATTCCAGGCTATATCCTGTATCGGCACAGAGTTTAAGCTAGTCGTCCAACTTTTGCTCGTCCATGTGAGGGGGTCTGCTTGACTAATTTAGATGGTTTTCGTGATGGGTAGAAGGTCGCCGTACAGATGCTGTTTTTTTTTTCCGGTGTTGCCTCCAGGCCGTCTTCAATACAGTTCGTATCATTCAAGTGTAATTGCCGTCAAACTTTTTTTCCGTACGCTTACTCAGCGTCCATTAGACGGTTTTTCATGCGAATAAAATAAATCAATCATTTTTTTCTAAAATATTTTTATGCTTAATTGATCAGTATGGATATAAAAGTTAGAATAACTTTCTGATAGATTCATACAGATTTCTAGTTTATTTATCTAATGCCATATCAACCTTAGTGGGTTATTTAATACCAAAGAAGAAGAACCGGTGGTACCATTTAACTCGTTGCTGGAGGAATAAGGGGCTTCACACTTTTCCCCGGAGATGGTTAATCTGATATAGAACGTAATAGTACGGCAGATGTCTGAATTTTTTTCCTTCGAAGCTGCAGTCCAGGACTTGAACCATTACGTCATGGGGACTTACTCTCCTCAATTTAGAGCGGAAATAATTTTGAAAAGAAATGTAAGATTGTAGTCAGTGTAGAAACTGGAAAATCTGATATGGTAAATAATATGTGCAGAGAAAGGAATTGTCATTACACATTTCAATTAAACGAAAATAGTCATAAATATGTGAATTATAGAAGAGTTAGTTGATTAATAACATAACTGCACATGTTAAATTTTTATAAAATCGGCTTAGCGTGTATTAGAATACAAACTCTCCCCTATGAGTAAGAAGAGATTCAAGGTCAATTTTTAAACGGTAAAGCTGGTTTGGATTCAATCTTTTTTTCTTGGATACAAGTGTTTGTTAAGTGTAAAAAAGTGTCTCGAAAACACTACACGTTGGATAGAATGAAATCCCCGAAATCCAAATTAGTTCGGAGGATGTTTCAAGGGCCATCCTTCGTAAATTTTATCTTCACCAAGCACTCAACGGCTATTACCTTTTTATCAGACTACACTGACACTAACCGAGAATGTATGTGTGTATGTATGTATGTATGTGTGCATTATTATTATTATAATTATCAATATATAATGAACCGGTTACGAAAATCATTGAATGGGAATTCCATCTTCACCTCGCACTCAATGGCTTGTTTCAGATAAATAATTACTTAGAAGATTATATGTGATCGTTTCAATGGGCAAGAATCGAAAGACATTAAATTTAAAGCCCGAATATTCTATTTATCGATTGTCTTGAGCAGCCATTGCGTTGCAGCTATATATATATATATATATATATAACACTGTTGGTTGCCACTGTCTCGCGTTGTGGGTTTGTGGCAGACCAAATGCAGTATAATTTAGAAAGTGCTCAATATCTTTGATAGAGTTATTATATAATAATAATAATAATAATAATAATAATAATAATAATAAAGATAAGAATAAAAAGTAAATGTATGTTAATTTATAAATATATTTGATAGCATAAAACCTATGGTTGCAGACATATTTCCATGCTGTTAAATATATATATAAACTAATATAAATTTCATCATCATCATCATCATCTCGCGCTGCTAGCACGGATATCCCCGACCCTCTCTTGCAACTTCTCCCCATCGTTCATCGCCTCCGGCAGGGCTTCAGGCCCATATCCCGTATCCTCACATAGCTGCTGTATGTATGTTCGAGCTGGTCGTCCTGCTTTTGCTCGGCCATATGTGGGGGTCCATAGGAGTACATCACTTATGAGCTCGTCCTTGCTTCTCCAACAGTGTCCTGCATGACTGGTTCGTCTAACTTGGATGGTTTTTGGGATGGAAGGTAGGTGGCCGTATAGTTGGTGTCTTGTGGGGTGTTGCCACCAGGACTTGTTCAATATTGCTCGCAACATTCTTGTGTAATTGCCGTCTAGCTTCTTCTCCAGCCGTTTTGTTCGCGTCCAAGTAGTGCATCCATACGGCAGTAATATACATTTACTTATATATATATATATATAAATAGATGCTCTTGAAGTAATTTTATCGTCGAAGAAAACGGGCACAGTGATCTGAGTTCAAAACCTGTTCGAAGCTGTTTGCGTTTTACGTAGCGCTAATACCGTTGAGAAACGTACGCATCCAACTATTCTCCCTCAACCAATGAATACATAGGTAGAAAACACGGTCTCTTTAACCAACTCGTCAAGGAGATACTATTTACCAACCCCTCCGATCGGGCAGGATATGACACAAGGTCAATTTTTAAGCGGAGTTTTCCTTCTCCTAGACTAGTTGCCTCACCAAGGCTGAAGAACCTAGTCCGTCCTACCATTTACCCATAGCTGGAGGGAGAATAAGGGGGTTCATACCTTTCCCAAGGGTATTTGCCCGAAAGTGAACGTAATAGCGCGACTGGAGTACGAACTCGCGTACTACGATTCCGCAGTTCATCGCTTTAACCATTACACCACGAGGACACCCCAAACTCGTCAGGGAGATAAAACTTTAAAGATTTAATCTGTTAGACTCCGTTTAAAAATTGATTGACAGGTTGGACTTTTTACACTCTGCCAACACTAAATCGGTCAGCGTAATATGTTAAGTCCTATAATTCTTCATGTTTATACAACATAGTTTGGTTTGGTTTTATGGCATATCAACCATTGATGTGTTGTAATATAATCGCGGAGGGATTTCGTTTTGTATATCTTGCCTTTCGGTTTAGTTAGGATGAGAACCTTTCGGTTAGCGCATGGATTAGGTGCAACATTAACGCAGGTGTTCACGCGCGTGCGGAGAGGATGTGTCATTCAGAGATATCAAAATAAAAATCCCAGGTAGAAATTAGGACCAGGGGATATGAGTGACATCACTCACCGGAAGCGTGGGCCGAGGATTTTGGGGATTTGAGAAAAAGCAGTCAGTTTAGTTCTTGCCTTGGAGGAAGAAGGTTGACTTTCGGAGCTCGCAGAGGCCAGACGACTTTATGCGCTACGGGCGCTGCGCGTTGGTTGGGTTAAGAGCTGACGATTTAAAAGCAGTCAGCATAGAAAGATTGTGTCTCTCTCTCCTCATGTCGAAAAACCTTTAAACTCAAAAAGGTGAATAAAAGTTTCGTACCTTAACCAATTTCGTGAATGTCGTGTATTTCGGATTCCCGATGCCTATTTCATACATCCATGTATCTGGTTATGTAACAGTGTTATTTAAAGCCAAATCCCCTTTTTACATATATATTGAATATATGATTTGTAAACGCATGTGTTATATAGCCATGATACGGATACGTGAAATATGCGGATACGTAAAAACGTTCACATTCATAGGAATCCCCAAATACACTCGAAACACTGACGACTTACTTGGTTCACGTACGAAACTTTTATTACCTTCTTGACTTTTATTTTTTCAACACGAGGAGAGAGAGACACAATTTTTACGATGCTGACTGTTCCATCTGACCCAACAATGCGCGGCGCACCCCTTACACCCAACTGGTATCGTCTAGTTTAAAATCTCAACTAACTGCTTTTTTCAAAATACCCAAGAATCCAAGCCCATCGCTTCCGGGCATGACGTCCTTCACATCCCCTGTCCATTTTCTATCCGGGGTTTTCATGATGACATCTGTGATTGTCACATCCTCCCTACGCGAGCGTGAACACCTGCACTCAATGTGTGCACCTAACAAACCCGAATGATAAGATATAACCAACGAAAAATGATAATATAAAAAAATTCCTTCCGCAATTATATAACACATTTTTTTAGAAACACAAAGTTAAAAGATCAAACAGTTTTAGCAATCCAATTTAGCATAAAAAACAAAGTTAGATGGTTCCAAATATTGCTATGTATCACTAACAATTCAATTAAACATCTGTTATTATTTTAAACCCGATTAAATGATCAAACAGTTTTATTTCAAATAATTCAATTTACCGTAAGAAATCTGTGGGCACTCAGTTTAGATATCAAACAGTTCTATTTGACCCATAGATAGAACCCTTTTAAGATGATGCCAGTCAAGGTCAAGGTGGACCTGGCAGCAATGGCAATGAAAGGGTACTTGGCATTATCCAATGCTCCAGCTTCTCTGGAGCCTCACCATCTGATTGTTTAATGTCATAACAGGACACTCGTTAGTGGGGTCTCACCCCTTTGCTGAGATGCAGTCGGTATATTCTCCAGCTCTAGGGGACTGGGCTATCATACAAAAAAAACTTGAGTAATATTACCCTAAAATAGATCTGATAGTGAGGCATCAATTCTGAAATCGAAGAAGTGTAGAATACATCTCCATTTCCAATACTCTCAGGTCTACTCTGACTCGGAATGATAGTACCAGTTAGGGTCTCATCTATGTGCCGATAAGTCATTTTAAAATGTTTAAAAAGGATTAGTATTTGAGGATAATACTTAATCCTAGATAACTGTTATTTATTTATATCAAGAATAGTTGCTTGCTACTATACTCATTTTTCTAATGATTTTTTTAATTAATGTTATATAGCCATAATACAAATACAAGCGAACTCCTTTGTTCAGGTACGAACGGTTTATTAATTCTGACTTCGTTTCTTCGACACAAAGAGAGAAACACAATTCTTACTATCTTGACCATACTGTCTGACCCCCCACACGCGTGGTGCATCTTGTGGTGTTTAAGATCTCTGTCGGTAGAGATCCGAAAATCTTAAACCGCCGCTGCAACGATAGAGAACTTAATTCTCTATGGTCCAATGGCAGAAACTCTATTGTCTGGTTGCATGGTCCAATGTCAACCTTCAACTGCATGGTCGGACTTATAGTAGTGTAAGTAATGCTGTATGCTTACACCAGCCAGAATCTAAAAGAAAACTTAGGTAAAAAACTTGACAGGCACTACAAAAGGATACGGCGTTCCGTTTTTAACAGTTCCAGGAAGCAGCACTCTAAAAACAGAAGTTGTATAGCCATTTACCTCACACATCGCAAAACAACCAAACAAGATGTGCAAGTCCCTCAGAAAACGTCACTCATGAATTTATCGTTACTCATGGACACACACATGTTAGCCGGCCAGTAAAACTATATTCGATGCCGTCTAGACGATTAACGAAGTGCAATGGCCGATAGGGACGGCTTGCTAAAGAGAGTAAAATGAATCTGTTCTTTTGGCATGCCTTCTGTGTATGGTAATATATATATATATATATATATATATATATATATATATATATATATATATATATATCTACTTAATGAATTCATTTTCTTTCTAGATGCTTGACAATCATCTCCAAAAATACCTTTTTCTTATGACCGAACAAGAATGTATTAAAATCTTCGGGTAGCATCTTCATTGGCTGAGGGAAAAATGTTTTCCAATAAAAATGGTCTTATATATATATGTATATATATATTTCGAACACACACTCGCACACACACACACACACACACACACACGCATATATATATATATATATATATATATATATATAATAGTGCGATATTTGGTTCTCCATTAACTCACCAACTGAGCTAGTGATAACCATAAACCTCTACAATATGTGCACACACACACACACACACACACACACACATATGTATATATATATATATAGAGAGAGAGAGAGATGTGTGTGTGTGTGTGTGTGTGTGTGTGTGGCAATGGTATATGGCTCATGTGTTATCATTAGGTTCAGAAGTGCATTTCAAATTGGCTGTGACTTGACTTAACTATCTTGTTTGTTTGCTTTATCTGGAATGGAGAGGCCTGGTTGTGTTGCATTGTCTAGTTTCTTCGTTTGTTTGTGGTTGTCATTTTTCTTATTTCAAGGTCGGGTGATTAAGTTTTATGTTAAATCCCAATGGCACATACGTTTTCAGACTTTTTTTTTCCATCTATTCGTCTTTTTGTGTTGTTTTTATATTATTGATTTTCTGCATATATCTCTTTTTCGCTTCTTTCTATTAGGATAAATTTTACATCTCCGTTGAAGTTATGACAGTTTGTATAAAAGTGTTGTTCAATTAATATTAGATTGTTCTGATCCAAAGAAGTTCCCTTCTGTCCATAGTTATTTAATCTAACATTAAAAAGCCATTCTGAGTTTCCAACATATTGTGTGTGTGTGTGTGTGTGTGTGTGTGTGTGTGTGTGTGTGTGTGTGTGTGTGTGTGTGTGTGTGCAGTCCAGTGAAAAAATTACATTTGTGCTTCTGCAATGTGATACGGGGTAAATTTTAAAAGTATTTTAGTCGTGAAACAACTGAATTATATATATATATATATATATATATATATATATATATATATATATATATGTGTGTGTGTGTGTGTGTGTGTGTGTGTGTGTGTGTACAGTCCAGTGAAAAATATTACATTCGTGCTTCTGCAATGTGATACAGGGTAATTTTTAAAAGTATTTTTAGTTGTGAAACTACTGAATTATATATATATATATATGTGTGTGTGTGTGTGTGTGTGTGTGTGTGTGTGTGTGTGTGTGTGTGTGTGTGTGTGTGTGTGTGTGTGCCTAATTTTATGACAAACTACAGCTATAATATTGCACAATCAATAAAGTGCTAAGTAAACCTGTGCTGTAAAGATTTGCATCGACTTGATGAATATGAGAAAAAAAAACTGTGCAAAACATCACTCTGATACTGATGTATGCGCCTGTGTTTGTTCATGCACATGCGCACAGGTTGGTTTCCTCTTCAAGATAAAAGAAATGTCGTCCTTCCACATGTAAAAGTCTAAAGGAAGCAATATACTAGTTTAAACGAAAGAAAAAAAAGTAATTTGTTAGGAGGAAGCAATCTTTCGAAGAAAGCTGAAAGCAGTCTGGAGGCGGAGCTTCTGATGTTATTCTTTGCTCGGCTTAGAAACTGATTCTTGGGACGATGCGTTTTTCTGGTCTCGACACTGATAGAGCATATGTGGCACGATTTACGTCCACTTCTACTGTTAGCGTAGGGAGAAGCGTACGGAGGAGATACGGGCAAATTGTCTGTTCCGGATTATCTTTCGATATCTTTAATCCACTGAATCACGGCAGGGAGAGATTTTGAGAAAGATTAAAATAGACAGGAGGAACTGAGAAAAAGAGACACTCTGAGACCGAGATATTACTCTGCAGATTTCAGGAAATAAATCAAGAAAAGAAAGAAAGTAAACCAGAAGACCATATACACAGGAAGTGACGGAATGATGGGATAAAAGAAAGAGGGAAAAAAAAGAAGCAGAGAGGTATAGGTTGAAGGAAACAGCAAATGATTACAAGAAAGACAGACAACATTGAGTTAGGATTAGTCTGAGACAAAGAAAGAAACTTAAAGAAAAGATCTGAAAGAGTTTATTAGATTCGAAAGAGGTAAATAGAAGAGGAGGGACCTAAGTAAGAATTCTCATGGATCAGAGACAAGAGGGAAGAGTCAGAGGGCAAAAGTGAACAACAAGAAACAGGGACTAAGAATACAATGGAGCCAACAATGAACACAGTAAAAAACAAAAATAAAAATAAAAAAAACAACTTAAAGAAAGGTTTGAAATTAACCAATCAAAAACAATTCTCTGAGATAAGTTAGTGAGAATGAAACACATATACACAGAGAAGGTGAACGGGTGCTTCGAAGACAAAAGAACGATGAAGAATTTTGTTGTTTTTTTTGTTTTTTTTTTTAAATTAAATCATTAACAAGAAAAAACAAAAGTTATATCGTCCTCCGAGTCTCGAAGTACTAGAAAAGTATATTTAACATAAACAACACGGGTAAATGTGGAATCTTAGCCACAGTATTACTTCTATAATCTAATAGCCACGGGGAAAATGGTTAGGGTGTGTAATGGATAGCCGCTTTAAACTGCTATTTTGAATGAGGGAGTGGCAAATGTGCCATACAAAGTGGAGCAAGGCTCTACCTGTTTTGCCTGTGAAGTCTGGCGGAATTTTCGTCTGTTCTTTGGTTTTCCGAGAAGCAAGCACGTTTCCAATTCCTTTCTGGATTAAAGGTAGCTTGCATGTTACGTTATTACTATACAACACAAATGCAAGCAATTTCAGTTCTGCTGCTATGTTTACACATCAATTAATCGGTAACCAATTAAATTACGAATTTCTTTTAGATAGATAGATAGATAGATAGATAGATAAAACAGACTGCAAAAGATAGATAGATAGATAGATAGATAGATAGATATGAACAGAATATATATATATGTATATATATATATATATATATATATATATATATATATATATATATATATAGAGAGAGAGAGAGAGAGAGATAGGCTGACAGGTATTTCTCGCAGCTCATCGTCTGATACGAACTAGATTCGATTTAGATCAAAACTTTCTCACCGTTCGAGTTGATCGACAGATGCTCTCTGACTTCTGAGAAAAATGATATCCCCTTACTATTCAAAATCCTTCACCTCATTTTCCAGATAATCTCGCGTGAACTTCAAAGGATGGCAACTATGCTGTTTGGGAATTGTCATTTATTTTGTCTATTTGCCGACCGGTGATTACGTTTATTTTTTATCTATTTCTTTCACTCGTTCGGCTTTTATTTATTTCTTCATATGAAACAAGTCTTAAACCAAGCAGAAACGTACACTTCCTGATATGTACAAAAAGTAGCAGATTTTATGGTATTGTTCTCCACGTAGACCAGTTCAATTCACTAGGGAAAATTCCAGAATTTTTTCGAGTGATTATAAATTCAAACTTGACACATTTTTCTTTCAAAATAGAAAACAAATATTTTACATTTTATAAAAGGGTTTCACTTTCATATTTAATTCAATGGTGAATGATTACATATTGCCGGAAGAGGTAGCGTTATAAAAAAAAATAATTTGACAGGCCGAATTATACTATTTTTTTTCTTTTCACTTTTAATTTGATATTTTTTAAAGGAAATTGGGGATCATTCTACGCTGAATTAGAATGTGAAAGTGAACAACCTTATAATATATATATATATATATATATATATATATATATATATATATATATATATATATATATTTTGTAACGAAAAAAATCGTGGTAAGTTTCACGGTCTAATAAGTTCAAATAAAAAAATGCTTTAAATGTTTTCCCGGTGAACGAGTCGAATAATAACTCGTCTTCGTTTTGAACAGGTCACAGTAAATTGATTCATACCTGGGTATCTAAATGGTGTTTTGAAAAACGCATGGGAACTTTTATAAAACATTGAATTTTTCATTGTCTATTATATATACATATATATATATATATATATATATATATATATATATATATATATATTCATCTAACGTAGTCTTCCGATAGAGTAATAAATTACAGGGTTGTTACAGTAGCAAAGAAGTTTCCCATTACTTGGTAAGGAGGCCTGATTGCGAAATGCGAGCCTAAAAAATTGCAGGTTAAAATCTATAGGAATTTGCACAATTCGGCACCTGTAATAGAAAATGACTCGCATAAACTTCTATGGGACTTTAACATACAAACAGATCACCTAATCCCGGCCAGATAACCAGACCTCATAATAATCAACAACAAAAAAATAAAAATAAAAAAAGAAAATCTGCAAAATTTTAGACTTTACTGTCCTGACAGACTACAGAATAAATCTGAAGGAAAGTGAAAAGAAGGATAAGTACTTCGACCTTACGAGAGAATTGAAAAAGCCGTGGAACATGAAAGTAACGATTGTGCCAATTGTGATTGGTGCGTTAGGTACAATAACTAAAGGATTACTTAAGGGACTGGAAGACTTGGAAGTTGGCGGAAGGGTAGAGACTATCCAAACGACAGCATTACTAAGAACGGCCAGAATCCTGAGACGAGTCCTGGAGACTTGGGGAGACTTGCTGTCACTCAAACTCCAGTGAAAAACCATCAGCTAACACTGATGTGAAAAACTCTAAAGGAGGAAATAATAATAATAATAATAATAATAATAATAATAATAATAATAATAATAATAATAATAATAACCACACACACTAATCGTATATGCACAACCCAGCACCTGTCCTAGAAAATAACACACAAAAATTCCAATGGGACTTTAACATACACACGGATCACCCAATCCCGGCCAGAAGACCAGACCTAATAATAATCAACAAAAAAGAAAAGAGAATTTGCAAAATTACCGACTTTGCTGTCCCGGTTGATCACAGGATAAAACTGAAAGAATGTGAAAAGAAGGATAAGTACCTCGAGCTTGCTAGAGAATTGAAAAAAAAAACTATGGAACATGCAGGTGACAATTATACTAATTGTAATTGGTGCGTTTGGAACAGTAACAAAAGGATTACTAAAGGGACTGGAGGACTTGGAAGTTATCGGACGCGTGGAGACTATCCAAACTACTACATCATTGAGAACGGCCAGAATACCGAAAAGAGTCCTGGAAACTTGAGGAGACTTGCTGTCACTCAAGCTCTAACGCTGATGTGAAAAACTCTAAAGGAGTAAATAATAATAATAATAATAATAATAATAATACTTGAACATTTTTTTGTCCTTTTGTTTAAGTTCTTCTTTGGTCCACTTAAAGAATGGTCCTAAATATCTAACGAGGGGTACAGCCCAGGTATTCCTTCATAGTTATATATATATATATATATATATATATATATATATATATATATATATATATCATCATCATCATCATCATCTCGCGCTGGCAGCACGGATATCCCTGACCCTCTCTTGCCACTCCTCCCTATCGTTTATCACCCTAGGTAGGTCTTCAGGACAACATCCCGTATCCTCACATAGCTGCTGAATGTATGTTCGTGCTGGTCGTCCTGCTTTTGCACGGCCATGTGTGGGGGTCCATAAGAGTCCATCTCTTATGAGTTCGTCCCTGCTTCTCCAGCAGTGTCCTGCATGTCTGGTTCGTCTAACTTGAATAGTTTTTCGTGATAGGAGGCAGGGGGCCGTACAGTTGGTGTCTTGTGGGGTGTTGCCGCCAGGACTTGTTTAAGATTACACGTAGCATTCTTGTGTAATTGCCGTCTAGCTTCTTCTTCAGCCGTTTTGTTAGCATCCATGTAGTGCAGCCATATAGCAGTATCGATGTGACCGCTGCTTGGAAGAAAGTGCGTTTCATTTTATCGGTTAGGTCTGATTTCCATATAATCGATAGCCTATTGATAGCTGTCCATGCTTTCGTTAACCTCGTGTCGATGTCCTTTTCGGTTGATTCGACGCTTGTACGGGGTGAGCAGATGTAGATTGAATATATTTTATCGTGGACTTATTTTTTCGGTCACCCTGTATAATAAAAGTTCATGATTGTTCAGTAAGAATTGAGTTCACTCGAAAACTATTTTTTTAATAAAATGTTAATAAACTTCTAAAGCTAAGATAACGGGAACTTATTATAACTTGTGCAACATTATCCAATCAAAATAAATATAACTCAGCATTATTTATTACCAAATTCGACAGTCTTAAAAAAATGTAATTAAAAATATGAATACTTAACAGTATAAAGATAAGCACAAACAAGCAAACACACAAACACACACACACACACATATATATATATATATATATATATATGTGTGTGTGTGTGTGTGTGTGCGCGCGCACGCGCGTGTGTATGTGCATGTGTGGTTGCTTATATATACAGTTTTATTTTCGTTAAAAATATGGTTACTATATAGAGCAATTTACTGTTTTGTGTCTATTTTCTTATTTCGTTTTTTATCTTATAAATTAAGATTAATTGAATTTTATAATAGAATCGTTTAATAATATACTAGAATATTCCTAAATTTGCTTCTGCATCCTGTATATATATATATATATATATATATATATATATATATATATAGAGAGAGAGAGAGAGAGAGAGAGAGAGAGAGAGAGATAAGAAAAATGACAGACCAAAAAAGGAAACGAAGCAGAAAAAATTGATAAAATGACACAAATGTTTTTTAAATAATAAAAAAAAAGAAAGAAAATGAAGAAAAAACTCGACAAATACGCAAACCCTAAAGAAGGAAAAGAAAAATAGAAAGCAAAAAATAGTCAAGTTAAAGGAAACAGTTGGGGGAAAAAAGCTCAAAGGAGGTGGGCCAGCAAAGACTAATTTTACACTTCCCTTAAATCGAAGTCTTACCACTAGGGCGAGTTATTGTTTTCTAGGAAAGTTTAGATATTATAACAGAAGTCACCATATCTTTTTTCTGTTCCCTTGAGAACGGCTAGTCGCCAAAAGAGGACTGTGGATGTTACGAATTATCACCTACAGTTTGACCATCTTGACTATTGCTACAGATTGTTTAAGAGTCATAAAAATAACTTGGAAAGTTTCCGAGTTTACCACTCGATCTCACGACTGGTATTGATTGGTTGGTTCGGTCGATATGATGACTCGGAATTCCAATGACAATATTTTTGCGTAGAATTCAGTCCAACAAGTTTATCGTATGAAGACATCGAGGAGCTGACAGCTAGCGTAGTTCCGATTTTGGTGTGCTGCAAAACACTTTCAACAAAAATAAAACAGGCAGACCTGATTTTATTAACGACTAAACCAACAACAGAAAAAAAGGAAAAATGTGACTTCAGCTCGTCCGATGAAACAGCTTCCTTTTTTTTCCTTCTTCTTTTTCTTCCTTTCCTTTTCTTTCTTTTCCTTCCCTTTCTTTTTTTTCTTGCTTTTCTTTCTTTTTCCTCTTCTCTTTCTCTTCTTTCTTTTTCTTCATATTCCCCCTTTTTTTCTTCTTCTATTTCTTCGAGTTTTTTTTTTTCTTGTTATTTCTCTTTCTTTTCTTCTTTGGTTTCATTGACATTTCAGTGACAAAGTGACTCCCACCCTATGGACATTTTTTAATTTGTACCCCACAAAAAAATTATGGGACTTCCGTAGACTTAATATAAAAGAAAAAATAGAAATTACCTGAGGTGCAACGGATGAATAAACATACATCCTTTTTCGTGTATAATATGCACTTGCGTATAATACGCACTTCAACTTTTGCGCAACGGAATTCGAAAAAAAATCTGTCGGGCATAATTCTTCCTTTTAGAATTCATAGCAGCAAAGTTTAAACTAAAACTACATCTGTTTAATTTTTTATCAGGTGGAATCATATTTACCAACCCCTCCGCTCGGGCAGGATATGACACAAGGTCAATTTTTAAGCTGAGTTTAACAGGTTTCAATTCAGGGTTTTCCTTCTCTTAGACTAGTTGCCTCACCAAGGCTGATGAACCTAGTCTGGAAGGAGAATAATTGGATTCATACCTTTCCCCAGGGTATTAGTGCTACGTGAAATGCAATCAGTCTCGTCCAGGATTTGAACTCGTATCACCATGTCCATTTC
>OY757919.1:11966511-12031511 GCA_963585895.1 Sepioteuthis lessoniana
CACACATAAACTCTTATTGGACTTTGACATACAGACGGATCACCGAATCTCGGCCAGAAGACCAGACCTTATAATAATCAAAAAAAAAAAAAAAAAAAAGAGAAGAGAATTTGCAAAGTTGTCGACTTTGCACTCCCGGCTGACCACAGAATAAAACTGAAATGACGACAAAAGAAGGAAAAGTACCTCGACCTTGCTAGGGAATTGAAAAAGAAACTATGGAATATGAAGGTGACAATTATACCAATTGTAATTGGTGCGTTTGGTACAGTAACTAAAGGATTACTAAAGGGACTGGAGGACTTGGAAGTTGGCGGACGAGTGGAGACTATCCAATCTACAGCATTATTGAGAACGTTTTGTTTGCGTTTATATATATATATATATATATATATATATATATATATATATGTGTGTGTGTGTGTGTGTGTGTGTGTGTGTAATAAAACTAACATCAAACTTTTTCTCTTTAATCTAGCCAGCGTCCAAGTAGTGCATCCATACAGTAATATGGACACGACCACTGCTTGGAAAAAATTGCGTTTTACTTTATCGGATAGGTCTAAATTCCATATGACTGAAAACTTATCGACGCTACGAGCTATATCAAACAAATTCTGGAAGGAACTTCCCACAAAAAAGGCAACTGTACGGCCACCTGCCACTTATCTCGAAGGCCATCTAAATTAGACGAACAAGACATACAGGACAATGCTGGAGGAGCAAGGGTGAACTCATAAGTGACATTCTCTTATGGACCCCTTCACACGGACGCGCAAGTGTTGGATGACCAGCTAAAACCTATCTACAACAGCTCTGTACGGACACAGGATGTAGCCAGGAAGACCTACTGGAAGTGATGGCTGATAGAGATGTATGGCGAGAGAGTGTTAGGGAGATGCATGTTAGTAGCACGACATGATGATATATATATATATATATATAGATATATATATATAGAGAGAGAGCGATGGAGAGAGATAGCGAGAGACCTTGAGAGAGAGAAGGAGGAGTCAGAAAGAGAGAGAGAGAGAGCCTTTTCATTAAGAAGATGACCTTAAAAATAAGGAAGTAGAATTTGTGCAAAACTCTTTAATTAAAATCTCCAATAATGAATCTAATGAAAAGGTTTCATCTAATAAAAACACTTCCTATAATTCAATGAACAGGTCAGATCGCCCCAAATTTAAAAAAAAAGAAAGAAAAGTTAATAGCAGAAATCCAAGAATCTCATTAATGTTTGTGCTTCCTGTAGAGGAACCGAGTGTCATTTGTCACACACTGTATATTAGATAATCGAGTTTTACATAGCAAATTCCTTTCTCACCGTGTACTTCCTGAATGAATCATGAAGTCTATTTTTTAAAACATACAAAAAAATCAACTATAAAACAAATCGTTCAATTGGTGCAAAATTAAAAAGCGATGAATATGTTTTTCTTTTTTTCTTTTATTTGTTTTTGTTTCTTTTATTTTTTTTTTTTTTTTCTGGACTTGCAAATCAATTTATCAGAAAGTTTTAAAGGTTTACATCTTTCATTTATGGAAAAAAATACTTCAATTAGATTACACAATATTTTCTAAATGCTGTGTCAGAATGCAACGTAGGCTGTATGATTATTTTCTCAAAGCACCCAATTCCTGTGCCGAAGATTTGATTAACATTGCCGTGAACTAAATATTGTTTTTATATTTCAGATGAAAATGCTGAGATTTAGGCCTAATTAAGCCACCATTCAGTGTAGGTGTCACGTGTAAAACGTCATAATTACTCTTTAAACCCATGTATTTTCTTCTACAAGGGCAGTTGTCCAGAAGGTTCTTTGTTTTCTTCGAGGTGCTTGTTTCCAGGTGTTTAATGTAATCAAATTGTGGTATTCATACCAGATAATTTAATACGTTGATATCAGCGCAATCATTTACAAAACTTAGCTTTGTTCAGCATGAGGGGTACCCAGTGAGAATCAAACTCACTAATATTTGTTTCGATACAATAATACCAGATGAAGTTCTCATTAAACCTCTTGTAAAAGAATATTAACGGGGAAAAAATTGATTAATTTGCGTGCTGTGTCATGTTCATGCATATAAGCGTATAAATTTTTTATGGTGGGGCTCCCTGTGGCGTTCTGACTAACAGGCTAGATTGCTACATCGCAGTAAGCGTAATATAATGGCCGAGGGATTTCATTTTATATATCTTGCCTTTGGGTTTAGTTAGGCTGAGAACCTTTCGGCTCAGCACATGGGTTAGTTTGGTGCAAACTTGAGCGCAGGTGTTAACGTGCGCGCGGTGAGCATGTGTCGTTCACAGATGTCAAAATTAAAATCCCAGGACCAGGGGATGTGAATGACGTCATGCACCGGAAAGGTGCGCGGAGGATTTGGGGGTGGATTTGAAAAAAGTCAGTTAGTTGGGTTCCTGGCTCAGAAGAGGAAGATTGACTTTCGCTTGCTCGTCGAAGCCAGGCCAGGGGCCTTGTGGCAGGTGTCACACGTGTTTTGGGGCAGATGGAAAAGCCAGCATTGAAAGATTGTGCCTCTATCTTTCTTATGTCGAAAATCCTTTAGACTCAAAGGTATTAAAAAGTTTCGTACCTGAACTGAGAAGTCGTAAGTGTTTTTCGTGTTTCGGGATTCCTATGTTCTATGTATATGTGCATTATGAACATTCTATGTACGTTTCAAATATCCCTATTAATGGGTATGTAAAATAAGCAAGTTCATGTTTCAGTCAAGGTATTTCGTTCACTTTCAGACCAATACATGTGGGAAAAGCAAAAACTTCCTTATGCCTCTAAGGTGAGTGTTAGATAGCAACAACCGCTCTCCTATCAATATGGCTTTGGCATTTGTTATTACAAAAAAGAAAGAAATCGAGACTTATACTTTTTTCTTCAAATATTATGGATTACTTCTTTATATTTCTAAACTGATATTTGTTTGGTTTGGTTTTATGGCATATCAACCATTGTAAGTTATTTAATGCCAAATCCTCTTTATACATCCATATTAAATATATAGGATTTTGTTTGGTTTGGTTTTATGGCATATCAACCATTGTAGGTTATTTAATGCCAAATCCTCTTTATACATCCATATTAAATATATAGGATTTTGTTTGGTTTGGTTTTATGGCATATCAACCATAGTAGGTTATATAATCCCAAATCCTTTTTATACATATATCAGATATGATTTCTAAAAACGTTTTACGGATAACATTTTTAAGTGAACCTGAGCTCATTTTTTTTCAATGCTTTTAAATGTTTTCATCAAATACGAATAGTTCTATTTACGATTAATCATTTGTTTGCACACAGTTTAATGTTATTTAGTATTGCTTAGAGTCAATAACAATTCAATTAAAGATTAGTCATTGTTTTAATGATCAAACAATTCGATCTTTATCAATTCAGTTTAGTGCACGCATACTTAAATGATCAAACAGTTTTATTTCAAAGAATCAAATTTAGCATAAATACACTGCTTAAACAGTTCCATTTGATCCATAGATAAGACCCTTCCACTCCGGTCCAGAGTTTACCGGGCAGTGATGGCAATGAAGTGGTACTCCACATTTCCCGAAGCTCCAGTATTACTGGAGCCTCACCATCACATTTTTTAATGTCATATTCAGGACACTTGTTGGGGGAGTCTTACCCTTCTGCAGAGATGCGGTCGGTGTATTCTGCATCCTCAGCCGAGTCGGCCACAGGATACTCGTTGGGGGAGTCTTACCCCTTTGCAGAGATGCAGTCGGTGTATTTTGCACCCTCAGCCGATTAAGTCACTGGGTACTCGTTGGGGGAATCTTACCCCTTTATAGAGATGCAGTCGGTGTATTCTGTAACCTCAGCTGAGTAGTCCATTGGAGACTCGTTGAGGGAGTCTTACCGTTTTGCAAAAGTGCTGTCTATGTATTCTACACCCTCAACCGAGTAAGCCACACCCCTTTATAGAGATGCAGTTTGTGTATTTTGTACCCTCAGCTGAGTAGGCCATAGGATACTCGTTGGGAGAGTCTAACCCCTTTGCAAAAGTGCAGTCGATGTATTCTGCACCCTCAGCTGAGTAGGGCACAGGATAGTCGTTGTTGTAGCCTTACCCCTTTGCAGAGATGTAGTTGATATATTCTGCACCCTTAGTCCAGTGGGACACTAAACTCATGATAAAACTAAAATATAATATTCTTCTTCTAAACTATGTTCTCTTCTATAGAAAGTTTTTTTTAATATAATTAATCGTTAAGAATACGTTGTTGTCTCTGCATTTCAGTACGTATTTCTCTTACGGATACTTATTACTACGTTTTTTTTTCTTTTCTTTTTTGTAATTATAATTGTTGATTTTAAGATGCTTTTCACATTTGTTTTGCTTTTATTTTTCTTTTAGATATTTTTACGTAGACGTGTTTTCGAATTTATTTCCCAAGCTGTTGTATTTTCTATCTACTTTCAATTGCAGTACGTATTGTGAGGCATGAATATGGATAAATATTGCGCCAAAATTCGGCGTCCATATTCTAATAATCTTAGATTAGTTTGGAACAAGGCCAGAAACATAGGGCACGTGATGAGGATATATTTCCCTTATAGTAGTCTTGAAAAATGTGGTACCATTAAAAAAACAACATGCTGCTAAAATTGAGAACTGATCTCCTTACTTATTTATATCCATGTATAGTTTGCAATAAGTACGTATATATATATATATATATATATATATACGAATCAGCAAGTTTCATTATTTTGTAATTCCCGGCTATCTTTTTTTCTGTGAGCGTTTCGTTTGAGTTCAGGTGGTGAATCCCTGCTGTAGTACCGACTCGGCCACAACTTAGTAGAAACCCCGCTTTATTTTATCAGAGAGATCAGATTTATGTATAATCAACAACCTATGAATAGGAGTCCACTCAATCTCTATGTGTATGCTAACACAACTGGAAGCAGCACCCCACAAAATTGCAGCTGTATGTCCACTTGCCTTCCATCTCACTTGCAATCCAGGTAAAATAAACAAGAGAGGGCGCCTCTTGTACTGCAATGTAAGCAAGCTATACTAGCAAACCTACACGAGTAAGTTCTAGTACCAGTGGGTACTCCATTTATACGGCCGTCTGTCACATCTAAGCAAAAAGCTTTGTAAATTACTAAATTACTAACGTAAACAGAACATGTTGAACATTGCAGAAGAAATAAAGACTGAGCGAGATTTTCTAATTAAAACATTTGGTGTAGATTGATTCGCAAAGTCCTATATACACCAACTCCGTTTGGACTCTATATTTTATCTAAAAAATGGGGACGATTGACGATTGGCACGGATGGGGTATATATATATATATATATATAAGAGAGACAGAGACATGAGACAAAAAGGAACCCGTGCACTCAGAACGACTTAAGGATATATATATATATATATATATATATATATAAACACCAAATCAATTAAGATATATATATATATATATATATATATATATATATATATATATATATATATATATATATATATATATATCTTTTAATACCCTGTCAGGTGACAAAACCTGCTTCGTAGCGCCAGTAGTAGCAGTACCGCTTTGAGCTACCGAAACTGTGTTATCACCCTTAGTTGGCGGCTGATGAGGGCAGGGTATTGCACATGCTTTCACACGTTGTAAGTTGAAAAAAATATATGTATGTATGAATGTGTGTGTGTGTGTGTGTGGCTGGGAAGCAGTCCTTTATTTAAACATTTGATTAAATTATAAAGACATATTTTGCCTATGTATAGTTTTATTAGTATCCTTCCAAGTTTCCTGACAAGTGTTTTGGTTGGTGTTAATCGATGACTTTACCGAAATTGTCCCGAACGCTTTCGTCCATCCAAAAATAATGGACAAAAGACATTTCAAGACGTAATCGCTATTTCTCAAGTGAATTCTTTTAATTCTAGTATTTTGGGGTCTTTTTTCTTTTATATGTAGGGCTTCTTCGATTTGTAGCTATGGCTTATTAATTTAGTCCTTCTTTTAAATATTCTATTTCTCTAGAATATATTTTTATTCCATTGATAGCGTTCTGTTTTAAATTCGTTCGCTCTCATCATCATCTCAGTGTAATCCAACTATTATATCATTATCATCACCATCATGTCACGCTGCCAGCACGGATCTTCCTGAACCTCTCTTACCACCCGTCTCTATCATCCATTGCTCCCTGCTAGTCTTCAAGGCAATATCTTTTATCGGCTGAGAGCTGTTGTATGTAGGTTCTTGCTGGTGGTCCTGCCTTTGCTCGTCCGTGTGAAGGAGTTTACAGAAGTATATGGCTTTTAAGTTCATGCTTACTTCTCCGGCAGAGTCCCGCATGTCTGGTTCGTCTAACTTTGAGAGTTTTCGTTATGGATTGTAAGTGGCCATACAACTGCTGTTATGTGGGGTGTTGCCTCTAGGACCTGTTCAATCCAACAATACTTTTACGTAATTTTTGCAATGTTATAAAAAAAAAACTTAGTTTTTAAAAACACAATCGTTACACTTGCAAACAACCCCTGATGATGCCCTATGAAAGGTTTGAAAGCGCTCAGGAAAATTTCTGTATATTCATCAACCAGCCCCAATCTAAAATCAAAACACTTGTCAGGAGATTTGAAAAGATCCTAATGAAATTATATAGAAAAAATGTGTCTTTATTATTTAATCAAATATGCTTAAATGATATATATATACGAGGTGCATACGATATGTTTCCAGACGTTTTTTTCGTATGGGCACCTTTTTGAAAGTACACACATGAAACTCTAGTCCCCTTCGAAGTAATCTCCTCCGGCTGAAATGCACTTGTTGTACCGTTCCAACAACTTCTGGAAGGCCCCATGGAAGTCCTCTTGTGTGAGCAAGACAATGACCTTCGTCATAGCCTTTTTCATCTCCTCAATTGTCTCATAACGATAGCCTCTGAGCTTAGGGAATAACCAAAAGTCACAGGGAGAAAGGTCTGGACTATAGGGATGCTGAGGAACTGTGTTGATGCCCATCTTGGTCAAATAGTCTGTGACAAGGATGGAGTTGTGGACTGGTGTATTGTCCTAGTGGAAATGCCACTGACCCGATTTGAAGAGTGCTGGCCTCTTACGACCGAATATCTTCCTGAACTCCCTTAAAACCTCAACATAGTAACCCTAACCCTAACTCTTTGGCCAGTAAACTCTGGTGTATTGACTTCCTTACTCCTCCCACACCTCTCATCATCCCTCACAGACTTCCTTGAATCTCTTACGCCACTAAAAAACTGATGCTCGATTCATGCAAGATGCTCCAAAAGCAGTCTGAAATATTCCATACGTTTCTGTGGCATTTTTTCCAAGTTTAAATCACAATTTAATTGCAGATCATTCTTCTAAATTGCCAGATTACATTTTTGAAATTCACCAGCTATGACAATCAGGCTTTAATAGGATGTATTCCAATTGCAGCTGTAGCTGTTCATTTGAACCTGAAATAATAAAAATTGGTCAGTCATCTCATAAAATGTATAGCAATAACATACTGAATTTTCAAGAGTCGACGACAATTCTAAATGGCCATACGAAAAAAAGTCTGGAAACTTATCGTAAGCCCCTCGTGTCTATATATATATATATATATATATATGTGTGTGTGTAAACTAATCTGTAATTGCTCGCACAGATGCGAGTCTAGCGTAACGGTTACTCCTCCATTGGTCAACATCAGTATTTTTGGCTTAAGCAAATTTTAATAAATAAAAATGCTTAAAAATTCACTGTGTGCGCGTGTACGCTCAGAACATATATATGAATCTTTTATTTATATCCAGTTTGCGTGTTCTTCAGTAATTTCATTGTGCGTTCGTTAATAAACCTATCGTGTTTTATTATTCGTGCCTTAACGGATATTTCTCTGTTCAATCAGGATTTATGCATTACTGAAAAACAAGGCGACATTGTCATCAGTGGTTTAGAATTTCTAATTACAGAGAAAATCAAAGTATTTCACGAGACTTGTTATATGCGTTTCAGTAAATTATTTCACTCGCCTGACGCTGAAGTAATCAGAAAGTCTGCGTCTATAGTTATACATGTACATATACACACACAGGTGCGTATATATATATATATATATATATATATATATATATATATATATATATATATATATATATATATAATTACTAAGTTATATATATTTCTAAGCTAGAAGCTATATTTTTTCCCTGTCTACAGAGGGGTAAAACCCCTCAGAAGTGTCCTGTATATGACACTAGACTAGCTGATGATGGGGTTTCAGTAATTTAGGACAATGAGAAGTACTCATTTATTACCATCGCTCCCAGGTGCACTCTGGCCTGGACTGGTAGTACCTGATAGGTTCCTATCTATGAGTCAAATAGAACTAAACAGGGTACTTATGCTAAATTGTTCGAGATGGGACTGTTTTGATATTCAAACTGCGCTATTATTCTAAATTGAATTGTTTGAAAAAGAAGTGTTTGATATGCCATAAAACCAAAGCAAACCAAACCAAATTAAACTATATTTATTTTTGGCAAAAGGAAAGAAGAATTGAACGCAAAGTGAGAATTAAAGATACTAACAATAATACGTTAATATCTAGCTTTCAAACCATTGGTAAGCGGTGACTTTATATATATATATATATATATATATATCATCATCATAACATCATTTCGCTTCCAGAATGGATATCCCTGACCTTCTCCCGCCACCCTTCTCTATCATCCATTGATTCTAGTTGGTCTTCAAGTCTACATCCTTTATCGGCATAGAGTTGTTGTATGTAGGTTATAGCTGGTCATCCTGCCTTTGATTGTCCATGTGAAGGGATCCACATGAGTATGTCACTTTTGAGTTCGTCCCTACTTTTCCAGCAGTCGACCGCATTTCTGGTTTGTCTATTTTGGATAGTTTTCGTACAGCTGCTGCTTTGTGGGGTGTTGCTTCCAGAACATGTTCAATATTGCTCGGTGCATTTTGTGCAGTCGACGTCAAGCTTTTTGTCCATACATTTAGTTAGTGTCCAGGCAGTACATCCATATAGCAGTATATGAGAAGTATCTTGGAAAAAAAACTGTGTTTCATTTTATCGGTCGAGTCTGACTTCCATATGACTGATAACTATTGTTAGCTGTCCATGCCTTGGTTAGTCGCGTGTAGATGTCTGGATCGGTTGACTAAACACTGCTTCCTAGGTAGCTGAACGTCTACTTGTTTCAGAGAACTACCGTTTCGTGTGGAGATGTCGCCTCTTTATATATATATATATATATAGGCAACATTTCGTGTTATACAAATTTTCCTTATTTTTTTTTATATTTTTGATTTTTTTACACATCCATCGTTGATTCAACATCACTAATATCATCCCTCATAGTCCTGATGATGGTTCATTAGAACAGAAACGCTATAGTGTTGACTTTGCTTCTCAATAAATCTCTTCTTCTACTTGGATTACCTTGTTATCAATTTTCTTTATACACACACACACACACACACACACACACACACATATATATATATATATATATATATATGTAATGAAACCTGTTGGGTCAAAGACAAGCTTCCAAGCTATTAAATATATATAAAAACTAATTCATATTTACCTATTATGATTATAATATAATAGCTCTATTACAGATATTGAGCACTCTCCTGATTATATCACATTTGGTCTGCCACAAAACCACGAAGTGAGATTCTCACAGCCAACACTGATATATATATATATATATATATAATGGTGACACGGGTTAGTGATGAAAGAGAGTTTATGCACTTAGTTAAAGCCACATAACGAGACAAATATTTACCTCTCTCTCTATATATATATATATATGTGTGTGTGTGTGTGTGTGTGTGTCAGTGCGTATGTGTGTGTTTGAGGCAGACACTTTGAGTTTATCTTATCCTATTTTGATTTTTTTAAATTTTTCATATGTGTCGTTTGACATGTGGATCCAATGAAAGAAAGAAGCCGATTTTTTCCCCATTTCTTTATAACCCAATACTATCCGACATTAGATCCATTTCTCAACACTTCAAAGCTCATTTGCGCCATCCTTCATATGCACAAAAAATTCAAACGAAAGAAAAATTCTATAGTACACAAAGGAACAAGCAAAACCTCCAAATACTTGAATCATAACAAACCTTCCTTATACAAATCAACTTCGAATATAGCAGCCACATGGTAAAATGCATTACCCGCTATTTTTTACACCGAATAAAATTATTTTCTTCCCTAAATTCCCCACCTGCTTGTACTTCCGGCTACTCTTTAAATTAATGAATACACCTCATCATTGTTATTTAATTATTCGTGCCCCCGAAATGGCTCGGGTGGAGGACCAAATATATTTGGGATAAATACGGTGCCTTTTTGAATTCGTTTCAAACAGGAATCAATATGGAAACTTGAACGTATCAAAGATACAATCGGAAGACACAATGACTCAGTCCTATGGAATCCGATATATATATATATATATATATATATAATATCATGCTAATATATATATATATATATATAGGGAGATATATAGAGAGATTGAAAGAGGCAGTGCGAGACAGTGAGAGTGATAAATACTGGTTCTGGTAATCACATAGGTGTAAATCTTGAAACTCTTGCAAAATTATGAGTATATATATATATATATATATATATATATATATATATATGCTCCTCTACATACGTATATATATATATATATATATATAGTCAACGTATCCGTAGTTTAATGGTTAGAAAGCTAGATATAGGTATATCATTTTAGTACATTTATCTTATGTAATCAAACAAGTTTAAAAGAGTCAATGATGCCAAATAAATAGATAGATAGATCGATAGATAGATTGATTACACATCCATCTTTATATATGCATATATTTGTATGCATGAATATATATATATATGTGTGTGTGTGTGCGTGTGTCTAATTAGATGTATACATATCTACAATACATATATATACATAAATATATATACATATGCATTTATATATATATATATATATATATATATATATATATATTCATGCATTTAATCATATGCGCTGATGGATGTGAGTATATACGTATAAACGTTGATATATATATATATATATATATATATATATATATATGGAAACTAATAAGAAAGTTTCTGTTATCATTTTTACCTGTGAATTCATGTGCGATTACATCCGTTCGATTATTGATTTAATGATGTAAATATCAATAAGTCCCTTTGTGAACAATATTACGCACTATTGGTGAATTCCTGCTTGATTGATTGCTTTCATCTCCTTCCAGATATTTCCACAAATACACACACGCACATAAATGCATATATATATATATATATATATATATATATATATATATATATATATATAAAGCTCAAAACAATTAAGCTGATGTCTCTGTCTATGTAAACAAATAATGGTGCGGTGAGCGTAATGCTTATTGATGAGGAAAGCCGATGCGGTGCGTCGAGTTCAAATCTCGAAAGTGGTTGTGTAGTAATCATTTCCCACATGTTCTCTTTTAATCACCCTTTCTGTCGCTGGTCATGCATGAACTGATGAAGGCAATCTCCTGGGAGTTCAACCAGCTTAGGAGAAGGATAACACTGTATTAAAAGATAAAATAAAATTCAATAAAGTTAAATTCAACTGCTATTTCTTAAGCTGAAAGTCATTGTCTTTAATCGCGTTTTAGCAACTTTTGCGTCGACATGGAGAGTAAGCTCTCTCTGACGGCACTCACCTCTTCATAAGGGGGTGTCCTCGTGGTGTAATGGTTAAAGCGATGGACTGCGGAATCGTAGTAAGCTAGTTCGTATTCCGGTCACGTTATTACGTTCACTTTCGGGCAAATACCCTTGGGAAAGGTATGAACCCCCTTATCCTCCGAGCTATGGGTTAAATAGTACCACTACAGTTCTTCTAGGAGAATGGCTTTGGCATTAAATAACCTAAAAAGAGTTGATATGCCATTAAACAAAGAAACCAAACCAAACCAAACCTCTTCATAAGTATCAAAATACTGGCGATGAGACACGGACAGCAATGGGTAATTTGTCGAGTTATATCTTTCATTTAAAATACATAAAAATGGTTGTCATAACAGTATTAATTTCATTGAATAGCAAAACAGATTATATATATTGTTAAATAATATAAAAAAAACTTAAAACGAAGTAAATTTTGCCGTTACTATGGACAAGAGAATTAAAATGAAAGAAAGCGAAAACCTGGATCATTGGTCGAGTGGGCATAGTGTTCACCATTGTTCCGGGAGACCGGGGTTCAATCGCAGGTCGCGTCATACCAAAGACTTTAAAAATGGTACTTGATACCTCCTTGCTTAAAAAAACAGCAACAGAAGATAAGAATAAAGGGTAAAATGGAGCAATCCAGAGAAAGGAGTAGTACCCTCCCCAACATCTCGGTGTGGTAGCTATTGAAAAGGGAGCCTTCTGGTCGCCCTCAAGCATGGTCACCAGCTTAATCAAACAGTTGCAAGATATGTAGGCGATAGAGATACCACTTGAAGAGGGAACCCTTGGAACAATCTACAAAAAGAAAAACATGTTGTGTGGAGAATGGAGGATCAATTTAGATCATCCAGAATTCAGTGCTGATAAAATCGCTTAGGATACTTAAAAGAAATCTGATTATTTAAGAGACTTGCTGTTACGCAATCTCCAGTGAAATTCCACCAAAATTAGAGTGAAAATCTCGGCCCAAAATGATTTTAATATAACTATAATGTAATCAATGACTTTGTCTTGATTTGAAGCACTGTACTTCGAGAAAATGGCGAGTTGCTTTTGTATTGTACATGTACATACAAACATAATAGATAGATAGATAGATAGATAGATAAGAACAGAGTGATGTGCAGGGGGGGTCATCGAGGTGTAATGGTTAAAGCGATGGACTGCAGAATCGTAGTAAGCGAGTTCGTACTCCAGTCGCGCTATTACATTCACTTTCGGGCATATACCCTTGATAAGGCAACTAGTCTAGGAGAAGGAAAACTCTGAATTCAACCCTGTTAAATCCCGGTTAAAAATTGACCTTGTGTCATATTCTGCTCGAGTGGAGGGGTTGGTAAATATGATAAAACATTTTCCTGTTGTGGTTGAGTTTTGTGCTTTCTATCAAAATGTGCTTGATTGAGTACTGGTTGTGTTTTACGGTTTATCAATTCTATCCGCCATTGGATGCCAAATCTTAATTATACGTTTATACGTTGATATAAAAGATTTGTAAAATACTTGTTTGACGGTAGTTTTAAAAAGAGACAGGGCTCTTTTCTTTGTACACAGTTGAATAACTTCAAGTATTACTGTCTTGCACTAATCGCTTAAGTGGGGTGTCCTCGTGGTGTAATGGTTACGGTGATGGACTGTGGAATCGTAGTACGCAAGTTCGGACTCCAGTCGCGCTAATGCGTTCACGTTCGGGCAAATACTCTTGGGAAAGGTATGAACCACCTTATCCTTCCAGCTATGGGCTAAATAGTACCACTACTGTTCTTCTTGAAGGATGGCTTTGGCATTAAATAACGTCCAAAGGTTGATATGCCACGAAAGAAAGTGATGTGCAAAATTTGCTTTCACATCTGTTATTTGTATATTCTCCTAAACGTCTAGTGGACCACAGTAACCCACATGTGATGATATTTTTGTCCCAAAGATAAAAACATAGAGTTGTTTGTTATAGAATGTGGTCTACCGCATTATCTCATATTAATTTTTATACCATTATCTATTTTGAATGGTGCTTTTCTCTCAAGGTCAAAGACTTACAGGAAGACTAATAACCAAGATGACTTAAATAAACATGTACAACAAGTGGGACCATGGTCTCACAATTGTGACACTCATAAATGCTTACGAAAACCACATACAAAAACCTCGTGGTGTAATGCTTAAAGCGATGGACTACGGAATCGTAGTGAGCGAGTTCGTATTCCAGTCATGCTATTACCTTCACTTTCGGGCAAAAACCCTTGGGAAAGGTATGAACCCCCTTATCCTCCGAGTTATGGGTTAAATAGTACCACTACTGTTCTTCTAGGAGAATGGTTTGGCATTGAAATAACCTACAAAGGTTGATATGCCATTAAACAAGGAAACCAAACCAAAATGTATAAGAACTTTTTTTAACGGGCTCTTTCTGAATAGAGCTGATGTAAAATATATGTTAGATAAATACACTTCATGACTCAGAGCGAAAAGTGATAAATGATCACCGAGAATATATATATATATATATATACGTATATATATAGCTACTATAACCATAAAACGAGTTTCTCCCACGAGAATATACGCATAGTACCACGTTATCTAGTTATGTGTGGGGGGTCAAGGATAAAAAAGGAATAGATCCGATACTGAAATGGGAAGTAATAAAGAAATGCCGTAAATATAGGGCTGGTGATAGGGATTATTTTCTTTGCATGGAGGAAAAATTAGCAATAGCGTCTTGTGAAAGTAGGGATATGTTTAACCAAAGGTCGGAGGTGTTAAATGGTTGTAGACACAAAAGGGCGTGGTTGCTCAATAATTAGGGATAGGTTTCGGAGTATTTATACCTGAGGGTTTTTTTAATAAAAGTAAGGTTTTTTGTTCATTTTATTTGTTTCTTTTGTTATGTAAATTTTAAGCTTGGTAAGTTTTTGGTGAATATAAAAAACGGCGTTTTCTCTTTTATCATTGGTCGGTATAAGACTTCCTGATGATCCGTTAAGGTGAAACTTTAGTAGGAGATTTCCGACTCTTGATTTAAGTTAATTTTATATATATATATATATATATATAATTCAATAATGCTATTTGCTATGTTTATAAATAAGTTGGCGACCTTAGTCGACGGTGATCCGAAGACTCCCTATTCAATAGCAACTACACCGATGTGTAGAGGAGGGCGCTATTCCGTTCCCTGGATTGCATTACTTTACCCTTGATCTTTACCTTATAAGGCTGACTTTTTAGCTAGGTGGCATCAAGTACCATTTTTTGAGTCTTCGGTATGACTCGACCTAGGATTGAACCACGGTCTCTTGAACCATTGGCTAATACTCTACTGATTTGTCGAATGGCCCGGTTTATAAATAAAGATTGCTCAGTATCGGTGATAGAGCATATATATATATATATATATGAGACTAGCGTTGGTGACAGGCAGTTGACTATATATACGATCCTCAGACTAAGTACTTTTTAACTTTCTATCCTCTCTAGCACGGATATCCCTTACCCTCTCTCACCACTTCTCCCTATCATTCATTGCCTCTGGCAGGTCTTCAGGACTACAACTCGTATCCTCACATAGCTGCTGTATGTAAGTTCTAGCGGGTCTTCCTGATTTTGCTCGACCATATGTGGGGGTCCTTAAGAGTACATCACTTATAAGCTCGTACCCGCATGTCCTGCATGTCTGGTTTATCTAACTTGGATAGTTTTCGTGATGTGAGGCTGGTGGCCGTATAGTTGGTGCCTTGTGAGGTATTGCTACTAGGACTGGTTCAATGTTGCAAAATTCTTGAGTAATTGCCGTCTAGGTTCTTCTCAAACCTTTTAGTTAGCGAATGAAGTTGTGAAATGGGGATTTAAAAATCATATTTGTTATATATATATATATATATATATATATCAAAAATGATTTTTAAATCCCCATTTCACAACTTCTTAGTTTGAAAATTAGGTAATCATTAGTTAAGCGTTGATGATTGAACACATTTATGCTAGTCACCGGTTTCATAATGAACTTTTCAATCACAAACACAACACAGACACACAAAGACACACACACACACACACATATAAACCTAAAACACCATACGGCACTATCGAAACAATTCTGGTGTTTAAAAAACAAAGGGTTAACCCCTGAGATAGAATGGTCTATTTTGAAAAGATCAAATACTCCAAATAGTTTTGATGGTCGATGCAATTTCTGCTTAGAAGAGAAAATACATATTTTAATACATAAATGGCCTGATAAGTTATTAAATAAGAGAAGTGAATTAATAGCTAAATGTTGACATAAGACTAAATTTAAACTATAGACTAAAAAATTTAAAAAACATAGAAATAAATAGTGAAACAGGAAAAAAAAACGTATCCAATTTTTCCTAGTGTGTACTAGGAAAAAATTGGTAGCTAAATAAATGGTATCGAAATTAATATAAGCATTAATATTATATCGAACTTAACCTGAAAAGAAAATAAATTAAACAAATAAATAAAAAAGTTAAATTACCGTAATTATAACTGACGGAAGAAATTTGAAAATAAAATAAAATAAAATAGGTAAATAAAAAACGGAAATTCAATAAAACCAGGAGGTAACTCCTTAATCTCTCCCCCTCCCCCTCTCCCCACGGGTCTATTCTGTTTTATTTATCCATTGGATCTGAAGAAGTCCTGTTATATTTTTCTTCGTGTTTTTGGTTTACACCAGAAACTGAAAAACAGGATGGAAATAGATTTATAATCACAAATTAACCGGTCTTTGGTTTTTTCTTAAAGAAATATTGCTCTGTGAAAAAATTACATTGAGCTCTCCACCAGGAAAATTTAAATGTTCATCTTCTGAATGATTTTCTTGTCCTGAAGGAATTACTCCCAACTCTGGTTTAACTGGACCGAATAATACTATATATATATATATATATATATATATATATATATATATATATATATATATATATATATATTTAAAGAAGTTAGATATGCGTGTTTCTTTATATTGAATGCGTTGGTCAGAAGATGAGAAGTGTACTTTGCTAAGACAATCGAATTGTTCCACATCCCAATTCTTCTCCAGTCATAGTTTAATTTATTGACAAATATATTTAGGGCCTCCCTTGTCTGAAATGTATAGTTTTCTTATCTTTACAAATGTGTAGTGATGAATAGGTTTCATGAGTGATTGTTCTGTTAGAATACTGACGTGACAACTAGTATAATAACGTGACTCGAAGTTTGACTTCTGACCAAGGGAATATGGGCATATATGTGACCAAGCAAGGATAGATATACACGCAACTGACCCTTCTGACTTATTTAAATATCTTTCTGATTGACTAAGGAATCCATTCGTCTTTCTAGGACACGAAATATCAATCATTATCTGACCGCTTTTCAATAACAAAGAAAGTTTTTCCCGAGCTCCACACAGTCCCAAATTCTGATTTCTTTCTTTCTTTTTTTTTTCTTTCTTTCTTTCTATCAGTTTTCATTTCTTTCCTTTTTTTATTTCTTATTTTCATCGGTTACTTCTACTTTGGTTTGTTCGATTATATAAGACCTCTAAACGTCTTTTTCATAGTCTTCTTAAGACAGTTTTTCTTTAAAAGTTTTTTTTCGGTTATTCTAGTAATCACATCAATCTGTTAATTTTTTCATGTCCGTTTTCTTCTTTTGGGATAGTCTTATTCCTATGTAAATACGTTTGGCTAAAAAGGAGCAATTACAACTTCGACTTCTAAATTATTATTTTTTATCAGAAATTGATGGTTGGTTGTTTGGATTTTATGGCATATCAACCCTTGCAGGTTATTTAACGCCAAGTCCATTTTATGTAAATATCAGTTCTATTTCAAACAATTCAATTTAGCATGAGTACACAGTTTAACTGTCAAAAACATTTCTATTTCAAACTATTCAATTTACTTAAATAGTTCGAATTCAGCTAATTCAATTAAGCCAAAGAACAGATTTTGTTTACACAGTTAAATTATAAAACAGTTCTATATATAACAATTCATTTTAGTGTAAGTACAGTTTCAGTGTCAAAAATGGTTCAATTTCAAACAATTCAGTTTAGCATAAACACATAGTTTAAATGTAAGTACAGTTTATTTGTCAAAAACATTTCTATTTCAAGCTATTAAGTTTAATAAAACAGTTCAGTTTAGCATAAGTATGCTGTTAGTTTTATTTAACCCATAGATAGGGCTCTATCAGGTGCTACCACGCCGGGCCAGAGTGGAGGTGGGAGCAATGGCAATGAGGGGGTGCTCTGTGTTCCCCAAAGCTCCAGCCTTACTGGAACCTCATCATCAGATTGTTTAGTGTCATATCCAGTACACTTATTGGGGGGCGTACCCCTATTCTACAGCCCCAGACATTGAGCAACTGACATGTTTCTGTTTCTTTATTTAATTGCATAGAATATTTTGAAGGTTGTTTAATGCTAATTCCATCCTTGGAGAATTAAAAAGAGAGATACGATTGAACCCATTTCTGGGAGGATACGTTGGTTTTACCTTTCCCAAGAGTATTAGACTGAAAGTGAACGTGATGGCGCGACTGGAGTTCACTACGGTTTCAAAATCGAGCACATTAGCAACTACATCATAGGAACTACTCCTTGTTAGTTTATTTGATTTAAAACGTGAAAAATATCATAAATATCTGAAAATAAGCTGCTTTAAAAAGTAACTAAGGAAACACGTTGGCTCCTTATACTCATATTCAACAAATGAATCTATCTTTAGAAGGTGTGCTTGAATAAACATCACTTAAAATAGAAATAAATGAGGTGCGCGTGGTGTAAACAAAGAGATGACCGTGGTGTAAACAAAGAGGTGACCGTGGTGTAATGGTTATCGTCTCAGGAAATGGACACGGCGACACAAGTTCGAATTCTGGTCGAGATTAATTGCATTTCACATAGCACTAATACACTTGGGAACGGTATGAATCCAATTATTCTCCCTCCACAACTACTATGGGTAAATAGTAGGGCAGGCTAGGTTCTTCAGCCTTCCAGAGGCAACTAGTCTAGGAGAAGGAAAACTCTGAATTCAAACCTGTTAAACTCTGCTTAAAAATTGACCTTGTGTCATATCCTGCCCAAGCGGAGGGGTTGGTAAATATAATATATATAAATGATAATATATATAAATGAGCTTCTGTCTAAAGCTTAGTCATGGCCCAACTGCACTCTACAGGGATCTCTCGATGACCTGCCTAATACATCGCAGAAAATGACGTCCATTGAAATTTTAGATAATGTCTTTATACCGAACAGGAAAAAAAAACAACTTTTCTCTATATGTAAGAAAGTTACTTCTGAAGAGAAAATTCGTGCGGTCTTTGTTTTAGTAGTGCGGCTCCCATAATGAAAAGCTATCTTTGAAAATGCAAGCCACTTCTCGAAAAATGCCTGATCTATGGTATGGCATCAAAGAATGACACACAGTCCCCATGACATAGTGCCATACGTGCTGGACTGTGACCAAATTGTAAACGATTTCGAACTCACTTCACGCAATCACGTTCACTTTTAGACTAATATATTTCAGTTTATTTAAATTGGTTTAATGAGTAGAGTGTTCGTCAACGGTCCGGTAAACAGGGGTTCAACCCCAAGTCGAGTCATACCAAAGACTCAGAAAAGGGTACTTTATGCTGCCTTGCTTAATACACAACCCTATAAGGTAGGGATTAAAAGTAAAGGGCTGCAATCCACGGAAAGGAGGAGCACCTCTCCCTACCCCTTGGTGTAGTAGCTATTGAAAAGGGAGCCTTCAGATTAGCCTCGACTAACGTCACCAACGTTTTGTTTTATTTAGATTAGTCTTCTTTTCTTTCGTCTTTATTACAATTTTTCAGCCACAACTTCCAGTTTTCTTTCGAATATTTCTTGTCGGGAAATGTGATCGAAAATACGAAGTTGAAGCAAATTGTTTAAAAGAATTTAATGAGCATTAACAAAAATTAAAAACCCATTGAGCAACGGCAATATGAAAACTAAAAAGATCAATAAATCCCACAACTCCAGAAAACATCCCTAAGGAATGATTTCATTTCGTTCTATAAGTATAATTTTACACCGAACATGTTCATATTTTCGGTGACAGAGTTTCATTGCTGTGGGGTAGAAGTTATCTGTAAAGACAACATACCAATTATAAAGTCATTCTCTTCTGGTTTGAAATTTGAAAGGTAAGTAGTCGTACTAAAGTTTTTTAGGGTGTTACTTCTAAGCAGTATGAAGAATCTTTGCGTAGTTCTTATGAATTTTTTTTTCTCTGAGAATTTCGTTAGAGTCCAAAAGGTTCAACTATGCAATAGTACTCCCACTACTATAGCATTGAAGAATTTTCGTTTTACCTTATCAAAGAGATTTCCATAGAGTTAATGTATAGGTGTTGATAATAAAGAGGTTACCATCCTTACTTTTTATGATCAAGGATCAATTTGAGATCAGGGATGCACAATTTTAGAATACTATGTTCAGTAAGAATAAACAATAAGTTTGATTATAGATAATATCTAATTTTGTTAGTTTTGATTAAATCATAAAATAGAAATAATATACTCTTTTTATTATTTGTTGAAAAGAAAATTATTTTTTCTGGTTTGAAAGATAAGTATTGTTATACCGATTTGTGGACGCTGAGGCAAAATATTTAGCGTTCTTTCCATCGGAACCAGAAGATCTAAAATTTTATAATTCTCTCTCTCCAACAATCTTGAAGAAAATAAAATATCAAGGTTTTTTTGGGTTTTTTTTAAGTATTGGTTATTGTTGTTGATTTGTTTCTAACGGTCTCCAGTCAGTCACCCCAATTCCCTATAATCTGTTTTGCATAACACAGTATCCTTCTAACTGTAATTACTTTCATATCTCCTCATCATCATTTCTCTCTCTCTCTCTCTCTCTCTCTCTCCCTCTCCCTCTGTCTCTCGCTCTCAATAGCTTTATTTTCTTCATTTTATTCCTTGCCTTCCATCGTTTACCAAGTTCCTTTGTTTGTTTGTTTTTTTTTTGGGGGGGGTCCTTTTGGTTCCATATACACCAGGTTTTTCCCCTTCTGTTCTATAGAGAAAACAAAGACGATTTCTTCGTAAATTCACTTCTTCATTTTGCTTCTTCCCTCACTTCGGTTTTGAAACACAATTTCTATCATCCTTTTATATCAGCCGGATCAATAAGCTACCATTCAGAAAGTAGAATCATTATTCCGAGAATATTACTCACAAAGAATAATCTTAGAACGTGGACAAAATACTGAAGCCCCTTAAACGTATCCAAGGCAACAATGAAAGAAACCTCGCGAAATGACTACCGACTATATGCGTAATAATTTGTAAATGCAGTTTTGTGATATGTCCGTATACTTTAGGCGTATATAAACCTATAGAAACACAAAGTTGCATCTATAAGCACACGAAAGTCACCAGATTGAGAAATGACATAATTAAAAAGCGTGTTTATATTTAAAGGTAACTTTGAAATTAAAAATCGAATTTTAAAAGTAAAATTTTTTGGGCCATGAATAACCACGTCACTTGAATGGCGTGATAGAAGAAGCCAACGTTACCCACAATAGCACAAGGACTGATCAGCCCCGCGCTGGTCTATGAATATATGTAGCTTGGCAATTTGATCAGCCGAGACCATGAGAGTCACTGGTAAGAAGAGACTCATGGTGGGTCAGAGGGATAACTCCATAGGTTACGAAGTCAAAAACCTATTAGTGGTGTTATTTTTATTAGATTATTAGTGTGACATAGGAATACTTGAAACTATATTAAAGTAAAAGTAAGTAAAGTTGTCTCCCTTTAGTCGAGGGCGACCAGAAGGCTCCCTTTTCAATAGCTACTACACTGAGGTTTAAGGGAGGGCGCTACTCCTTTCCCTGGATTGCTCCATTTTACCCTTGCTACGTACCTTATATTGTTGAGTGTTAAGCAAGGAGGTATCAAGTACTATTTTTAAAGTCTTTGGTATGACGCGACCTGGGATTGAACCCAGGTCTCCCGGACCATTGGCGAATGGTCTTAAACTATATAGATGTGCGTAAATTGTTTGTCAAACATTTCCGGACGAAATAAATCCTAATAGATTGATAAGCAGTTAAACAAATCAAATGAAACCAATCTATTTTGAAAAATTCCAATGATGCATGTTTTAACAATTATTCATTTTCCAGTATAATTCTATTCCTCCTCAAGTGTCCTGTGTGTGACACTAAACTGCATCTGGTGGTGAGGCTCCAGTGCTCGACTTCTGTTGAGTGTAGAATATGCCTTCGGTTCCATTTTTCCATGGTAGATTCTAACTGGAATTATTTGACAAGGAATTCCTTAGTTCATAAAAATCGCACTTAATTTCTATTAAGAATTGTTAGAATCTGTATTTACAAATGATCCTTTTAATCTCCCCACTCTCTCTCTCTCTCTCTATATATATATATATATATATATATATATATATAAAACCTGTTATGGGTATTGATAGATATCACTAACAACAAAAACAGGGCTTCTTAGATCCAGTGGATAAATTTACCCATTGGATATGAAGAAGTCCTGTTTTTTTTTCGTGTTATTGATATTTATCAATACCCATAACAGGAAATAAATTTATAATCCAAATGTGACCGATTTTTGTTTTTCTTAAAGAAATTATTGCTCTGTGATATTAGTTACATTGAGCTCTATACCAGGAAAATTTTTAATTTCATAATGGAATGAATTTGTCCTGACGGAATTATTCCTGACTCTGGTTTATCTGGACTGAATAATATATATATATATATATGTATATATATATATATATATATAGGACGGGACAGAAGTTTTGCAATTTTGAATATTGTATTTGGTAAAATATAAAATCCTGGTTTATTTTGTAGCTGAAAATTTAGTTTTCTTTAAAACTAATACTTATGGACGACAGTTTGTGACTAAACATGTTAGGATATCCTCATCATAATGTCGTGCCGCCAGCACGGATATTTGTTTTCTATATACGAATTAAACCATGGAATTTCCAGGTTTTCCTTCTGTTTATATGATTAGGCAAATAATTCAGACAATTTACTTGTTTACTGAATTCATTAATCAACTTTTTCACTTGACTCATCTTCTCATGTTTTATATTTTTTACTTTTTCCCTTTTAATCCTCTATTTTTCCACGTCAGTTTTATAGGTCTCATTTTTTATACCTTTTCGAATTCAAAATGGGAGTAGTTCATTTCAAAATGGAATAGTTCAGTTCAAAATGGCAATAGTTCAGTTCAAAATGGAAAAAATTATTATAAGTATAAATATAAAAAAGCTGCAAAGAGACAATATGGGGGTCCAGTTGTAATGGTTGTTGACAATGCCCCATGTCACTCAAATATTGAAGAAGTTTTTAGTAAAGAAGAATTTCTAGGATGTGAAGTGCTTAGGTTGGGACCATACAGTCCAATGTTTAATCCGATTGAACAAGTATGGTCTTTAATCAAAGCTTACGTCAAGCAGGAATTGGCTGCTAAAATTGTAAGTATTCTTGCAATGGAGAGAAGAGATGGCTTGTCAATTACTGAACAAAGGGCAAGAGCTTTGACTTCATTAATTGAGGAAGAATTGGGAAGGGTTACACAAGAAGTATGCAATCGTTTCATAGCTGGAATTCAATCTAAAATTCCTGCAGCTGTAGCTTTAGAAGATGTTGTGTTCTAATAAATGACTTGAAGAATTTTTTTAATATATTATAAAATGTTAAAAATTTTATTACTAAAATAATTTATAAAATATCTTTTTATATTTATACTTATAATAATTTTTCCATTTTGAACTGAACTATTCCTATTTTGAACAGAACTATTCCCATTTTGAAATGAACTACTCCCATTTTGAAATGAACTATTCCCATTTTGAACTGAACTACTCCCATTTTGAACTGGAAAAGGTATAGAGATTCTGGTTTGTGCATATACCATTTATCTGCATAGTAATTTCTTATCCCTTGCATTATTCCCGGTGAACGTCTGTTCCCACTCAGTGGTAAAAATCCATAAACTACGTTTGTGTTTGTTTGTAGCATTTGCTTATTATATTTGTTAACCGTTTTTTCTCTGACACTAAATAACCTACACTTGCTATCCATCTTCCTATTGTAATATAACGTACGGGCGCCGTCATTAAATTGCGGCGGTCTCAAGGTTAAAGAATATTCGAGGACATCAGGTGTCATCAGTTATTAGGTACATAGGTCTGACGATCAAAAATGTCACCAACCTCGCTCGTGCAGGCAGAGTGACCTGTAGAGTTCAAGCGTGATTTTAATATAATCACGCGTGAACATCCATGTGTTGCACTATTGTTCCATTGGTGAGCATCGAACCTTCGAGAATCTTCAAATTGATTCCAACAAAGCGCTATATAAGAAAATCAAGTAGCGAGATTTTAGCAGTTCAAGAGAGGTTTTCAAACAGGTTTCAACAGAGGCGCACGACGCGTAGAGCCCAGCTCGTCATAGCAATCCGACTGATATGATAAACATCCACAGGCCGACGAAAAAAACGCCGACGCCGTCGCCAAGAAGAGGAAGGTGCACCTTTTCTACGAATGCTAGCTGAGGTGTATGGAGGGAAAGAGTGATAAGGAAAGAAGACGTTTGATAGCGACAAAAAAAAAAAAAAAAGAGAAAGAGAAGGCGAGGAAGAACGATATTGAACAAACGTTTTAACAACAGTCCGCTGTAATTCCCCAAAATAAAACGATTACTATTTTCTTCCTTGAGATTCAAGTTTCGAGTGTTTCTTTTCTGCGAATTCATTTCTTTTTGTCAGACACAACGTTTTAATTTTTTGGTCCTACACTATTAGCACGAAATAATTCCATAAAGATAACTAATGTCAAAGCAAAAATGCTTCGCTGTAATTACTTCTGATATCATTTTTTTTTACATTACAATTTAAAGAAGTTCAGTTTCTTTATCAAAATTCCTTTTTTGTGTGAGCAATTTCTGTAATATCTATACAGTTCTTCTTCATAATTTTTTCATATTTTTTTCTGTTCGTCCTTAGATTATTCGCATGAATATTGCTCTTATCAGTCTTTCTTTTCTCTTTTATATATATATATATATATTCCTCGAGTTCCTGAACTGTTACATCCATGCAATTGTTAAGGAGTTCTAGTCTTCCTTTTTTCTTTGACACATAGAATCTAAGTCATCGCTCGTGTTTTCGGCCTTTTGCGTCGTCATCAATTTCCTTGTTTTTTTGGTCCATTTGAATTCCTCCCTTGTCCATTTTAAGAATTGCATTGAGTAGCTTACCTGGGAGACTGTCCAGATATACATTCCTTTGAAGAGATGTCTGTAGCATAATTTGATTTCGAGATGTTTTCTTGTTTTTCTCTGGTATACCTTTCTTACTTTGTATTTCTTCTCTCTCAGTTTCATGCTGTCCGCTTCTAATATCCCCCGGTACTTGTAATTTTCTTTTAACCCAAAAGTTCTGATGGTTTCTCGATTCGGCAATTCCAAGCCTTCCGTATTTCTCTTTACCTTTTTTATTATCCATATCGCACATTTTTCAAATCTCAAAATCCAGTATTATATCTTGACTGTATATGCTGACAGTTCGTTTAAAGGTTTCTAGTTCTGACAAATATCTTTAAATTATCCATATACATTCGCTGGTTAACCCTTTCCAGCTAGATTTTAGACAAGTATCTTTCATTTTCTTTTTCATTTTCATTGGTATCATTGCTTTAATTAGTAGTGACGATAGAGTGTCTCTCTGATAGATTCCTCTTTGGGTTTTAACTTCTAGGTTTTGCCTTCTTGCTGCTAATTCACCGACCGATTTTATTATCATATTTACCAACCCCTCCACTCGGGTAGGATATTTTTAAGCGGAGTTTAACAGGTTTGAATTCAGAGTTTTCCTTCTCCTAGACTAGTTGCTTCACCAAGACTGAAGAAACTAGTCTGTCCTACAATTTACCCATAGCTGGAGGGAGAATAATTGGATTCATACCTTTCCCAAGGGTATTAGTGCTATGTGAAATGCAATCAATCTCGTCCAGGATTTGAAATCGTGTCGTCGTGTCCATTTCCTTCGATGATAACCATTACACCACGGGCACCGACCAATTTTATTATGATTATTTTTATCATAAACCTCATTTTAACAAATTTTGTTTCCGGTGTCCGGTTTATTCTTTGGTAGGGTTTCTTTGGGTTTTTTTTTTTTTGTTTTTACTTGTAATAATCAAATGTACCTTTTCCAGTTCAAAATGGGATGGATTGGGTTTGTTTAATGGCATGATATGCCAGAAGTTAACCTTTGTTGGTTATTTAATGCCAAACCCATTTCCTTAGAAGAACAGTACTGGTACTATTTAACCCATAACTGGGAGGATAAGGGGGTTCATACCTTTCCCAAGGGCATTTGCCCGAAAGTGAACGTAATAGCGCGACTGGAATTCGAACTCGCTTACTACGATTTCGCAGTCCATCGCTTTAACCATTACACCACGAGGACACCCCCCACTCAAAATGGGAGTAGTTCAGTTTATCTGTTTATCTATTAATTGTCATCAACGTTATTTTTTTATCAGCAGCTCAACAAGATGATGGTAGAAACGAGAGAAACGACATGAAAGAATCGAAAAATGAAATGCCGTAATTAAGCAATGTAAGTCCACGCGTTCGTATCTGTCGATTGCTGACGCGTAGAATTGGCTATTAATCAATCTCGTAAAGCGTAAATTGAAATGAACGTTTGGTACAAAATTTCAGTCAATGAATGAGCTTTTTACATGGCCAATGAGTGACCAACTATTAATGCACCAAGGTGCATATTAAACTTAATAATGAGAGATGCACACTTCAAGGCACATATTCTGCATGTAATTAATATACTGGGAGACACTCTCTTTCTTTCTTTTTCGTTTCTTCTTCTTCACTCTCTTCTTCTTTCTTTTAATTTATCACTCGGTACTCCTTTAACCTCGCCTTTTTCTGTCTACTCGAATTTTTTACCGAGTTCATTCTTTCGTTGATATTATCCTATTTTTCAACCCCTCCACTCGGGCAGGATATGACACAAGGTCAGTTAAGTCGAGTTTAACAGGTTTGAATTCAGAGTTTTCCTTATCAGGGACCCATATATGGTTCATATTGAAATACCTATTTCCAATATTTGAAACCATTTTACTGAGAGGTAATGATCCTATTTACCAACCCCTCCGCTCGGGCAGGATATGACACAAGGTCAATTTTTAAGTTGAGATTAACAGATTTGAATTCAGAGTTTTCCTTCTCCTAGAATAGCTGCCTCACCAAGGCTGAAAAACCCAGTCTGTCCTACTGTTTACCCATAGCTGGAGGGAGAATAATTGGATGTGAAATGCAATCAGACTCCTCCAGGATTTGAACTCGTGTCGCCGTGTCCATTTCCTACGACGATAACCATTACACCACGGGCACCTTTCATTGATATGGTTCTTTTCTGATCTTCACTTCTCTGTAACTTCTAAATAAATATTCTCATTTTCCTTTAGTCTTATTTCACCTTTTTAATTAATAATATATTGCACATACTCGTGTAATCGTCGGGTATTTTAAAAAAAATATACTTTAAGAAGAATAAGGCATTAACAAGTCTGTCAATATGTATATATGTATATTTAGGCTAACCGTTTGGTACCTCATTGGTATGGTCCTGAGCTCAACAATTTCACCCAAAATTGAGCCTAAATCTGTGAACTTACGGTGTATACCAAAATAGCACTCAACTGAAAATATCACCGAATTTAATTTACAAAGAGAGAGAGAGAGAGAGAGAGAGAGAGAGAGAGAGAGAGAGAGAGAGAGAGAAAGAGAGTGAAAGAGAATGAGTGACGTACTCTGAGATCTTCAGAGCTCTAGAACTTAGTGATGAGTCCCACTAAGAGAGAGCGGGAGAGGTAGACGTACTCCGTGCTCTCCAGACCTCCGGAAAAGTCATACTACGAGATACAGAGATACAGAGAGAGAGAGAGAGAGGGGGGAGGGATGGGGTAAGAAAGAGGCACTCCAGGCTCTCCAGAACTCGAAAACTAAACGAAATCACATTAATATATATATATATATATATATATATATATATACATATATAAATATATATATAGAGAGAGAGAGGAGAGGGAGAAGGTGAGAGAAAGAGTGCGAAAGAGAAAAAGCGAGAGATACTGCATGTTGGGGAATTAAGTGGTGTCAAATTATGAGTGGGAGATAGAGAGAAAGTGAAAGAGAAAAAAAAGAGACGTAATATGTACTCTCTAGAACTAAGTGGTGTCACATTAAGAGAGAGAGAAAGAGAAAGGGATATATATATTTATATATATATATATATATATATATACTACTCGCATTCCAGAGCTTTAGAACTAAGTGATGTCGCATTAAGAGAGAGAGAGAGAGAGAGAGAGAGAGCGAGAGAAAGAAAGAGAGAGATAGACACGTAATTTGCACTCTCCAGAGCACCAGAACTAAGTGATAAGTCACACTTAGAGAGAGAGAGAAATAGAGAGAGTGACAAAGAAAGAGAGAAAGCGAAACTGAGAGAGAGAGAGAGAGAGAGAGAGAGAGAGAGAGAGAAAGAGTGTCCACGCACTCCAGAGCTCTAGAACGAAGCAGTAAGTCATATAAAGAGTGTGAGAGAGATACTCTGCACTTTTCAGAGTTCTAAAACTAAGGGATAAATCATACAGAGAGAGAGAGAGAGTTACTCTGAACTTTTCAAAGTTCTAAAACTAAGTGATAAATCCCACTGAGACAGACAGAGAGAGAGAGAGAGAGAGAGAGAGAGAGTCCGTACACTCCAGAGCTCTAGAACGAAGCAGTTAGTCACATAAAGAGAGAGAGAGAGAGAGAGAGAGAGAGAGAGAGAGAGCGGTTCCTCTGATTCATTCTTTTTTTTTTAATTCAATTATTTAGATGAGACACATTCGACGTAAATAAGTTGAATTTTAGAGCTTTTAGAGATCTATCACAGCGAAACTGCAAACACATGAACTAACCAGTCTGTGAAGAAGGATCAAAAGCAAGTGTTTAAGAATAGACAGTCGCCATTTTCTCTATGAATTTGTTATGAAATCCGTGCTAATGTCGACGGAAGGAAAATGCAATTAAAATGAAGGACTCGCCCACACACAAAAGAAACTTCACACAGATACAGTCGTCAGCAAGTCCGATTCAAATAATAATTCTATTGTCCATTACTGCACAGTAGACGTCTTGCATCAGACAAATCTACGTATAATAAATGAATACTTTCATTTTCATTAATTACAAACGGGGAAAATGACGTTCTGTCAATAGCGCCAAAAAGAAACAGAAATAAAATGAATCGTTGATCAGCGTATTTTTTTATCAGGATTACGCGAGTCATTCAAAAAGCTCTGAGCTTCACCATGAAATTAGAACCATAACTGATTATTTTTGTTGTGTTGGTTGGTTGATTGGTTGGTTGGTTGTTTGGGTTTTATGGCATATCAAACTTTGTAGGTCTATTAACGCCAAATTCTGTCTGTATATATATACATACATATTCAACCAAGGATTTCTAAACGAATACTTAGGTAGGTAAAATTTTCTATTTGTAGGATTTCATTTGTTTGCACAAGATTAACCAGTTTTAAGTTGTCATATTTTTGGTATAACTCTGTCTCTCTCAAGAAGGACAGAATGTCATCTATTTTGATGTTCTCGAATAGATCGGTTAAGCTTTTTCTTTGAAAAATCGCTTTCTGATAACAGCGAAAGCTTTGCATTCTATAAGAATGTGTTTAACCGTGCAAGTTGTCTGGCAGGTCGAACACAGTGGTTGTGGTTCCTGTTTCAAAATGAAAGAGTGAGTAAGCCTTGTATGACCAATTCGCAATCGGGATATAACAACTTGTTCTCTTCTTGATTTTCTCGATGCGTGTCTCCACTCCCCCAAGGTGGGCTGAATTTGGAAAAGTTTATTGTGGATGTTTTGCTCCATTGTTGTTGCCATTTTGTGAGAAGGAATTTATTAATTGTTGGTTTCAGGTCAGTATATCGGATCCTGGATTCATCGGGCGTCAGACCTTAGGCCGATTTTTTTGTGGCAAGTTTCTACCTCTTTTTATTAAAATAGAAATACTAATTCAATTTTTTGTCTTAGTTTCCGTTGAGATAAAGTTAATTCAAAATGAGAGTAATACGCCAAATTTAAAAGCGTGGAACTTAATGAGTGATGCTTGTATATTCAATCAGAAATTCAAGGCAAACAAAAGAAAGCATAAATCTCATTATTAGGATATTAGTGCTATGTGAAATGCAATCAGTCTTATCCAGAATTTGAACTCGTGTCGCCGTGTCCATTTCCAACGACGATAACCATTACACCACGGGCTCTACATATTCCATCGCTAAAGTTGGATTCTAACTTTAGCGATGGAATATGTAGAGCGATCTTCGGCAGTTAAACTAGCAGACATTGAAAATTAAGTGAAATAAGAATATGACTATACACATAATCTATTTCGTTATTTTCTGCTCGAAGTATTTTTTTTTCTTTAAATTTGGTGTCATTTGAATTCATTATTTATTAGAGTGCTTGAATGGTTATATTTGAATAATTTAATGATTTATATAGAATTTATGAAAATACGTTTTTCAGGGTTTTTTTTAAATCATACTCAAAGTTTGAGAACCTATAACCAGTTGTTTCGTTTGGTTTCGATTTAATTGCATATCAACCTTAGTGGTTTATTTAATGCCAAAGTCATCCTTATAGACGAACATGATGATACAATTTAACCTATAAGATAGAAGTGCTTTTATGCCTTTCCCAACGGTATTTGTCCGAAAGTGAACATAATAGCGTGACTGAAGATCGAACTTGCTTACTATGAAGTTGTTGTACAGCACATTCGCCACGAAGCCACGAGGACTCTCTCGTAACCAGTCATGATGATGAAGCAAGTGTTGGCTAAATTCTGAAGTCAGTGTTGGCTAAATTCTTCTGCACATTTGCCAAGTGTAGAAGCGACGTATATATATATGTCTTTGGCTTTACAGAGATAACAATGTGATAAGCCATACTGAGAACCCTTGTTCCTGTTAGATAGATAAAGTTAAGAACTTATGAGACTTTTCAATATTTAGATGGGTGACATCTTAATCAGCAGTCATGTGTAGCTTCTGTGCCATATATCAGTAAAGCTTAGTATTAAAAAAAAATCACTGCAAAGACTGATAACAAGAGATTATCGACTATATGTTATATAATTTCAGAAGGATTTTTTGTATATTATCATTTTTGGTTGGTTATATCTTATCATTCGGTTTGGTTAGGCTCAGAACTATTCGGTTTGGTGCACGGGTAGGGGCACACATTGAGTGCAGTTCACGCTCGTGCGCGGTGGATGTGACAATCACAAATGTCGTAGGAAATGGACACGGCGACACGAGTTCAAATCCTGGACGAGACTGATTGCATTTCACATAGCACTAATACCCTTGGGGAAAGTATGAATCCAATTATTATCCCTCCAGCTATGGGTAAATAGTAGGACAGACTAGGTTCTTCAGCCTTGGTTAGGCGACTAGTCTAGGAGAAGGAAAATTCTGAATTCAAACCTGTTAAACTCCGCTTAAAAATTGACCTTGTGTCATATCCTGCTCGAGCGGAGGGGTTGGTAAATAGTATCACAAATGTCATAATAAAAACCCCAGATAGAAATAAGACTGGGGTGTGAATGACGTCATGCCCGGAAGAGAGGGGCTGGGAATTTTGGTGATTTTTTTTTTAAAGTAGTGAGTTGAGATTTGTTTCTGGGCGTGGCTCGTTGATTTTTGAGCCTGAGCGAGGCCAGTCCAAGTGGGGCATACGGAATGCACCGCGCGTTTGTTGGGTCAGATGGAACGGTCAGCATAGTAAAAATTGTGTGTCTCTCTCTCTCTCTCCTCGTGTCGAAAACCTAAAATTCAAGAAGTAATAAACGTTTCGTACCTGAACTAAAACAGTCGTCAGTGTTTCGGGATTTCTATGCACTTGAACATTTTACGTATCCCTATATTTTACGAATTCGTACTTTGAATATGCTACATATACAGAAATATCTCTCGGATAAGATAATATGGGAATTCTTCAAAATTGTTGCTGAACCAGTACTTCCAGACTTTACCAAAATGCTTGGAAAAAATGGATGGGAAATACACAAGGATCCTACGTGCTGTTTGGAACAAATAATGGATGCAGCAATCTACAACACAGAAGCTGTACAACTTTTACTCCCTTTCTAAAAATCATTCAAGTCAGATAAATAAAACGTATTGGGGCACTGCTGGAGAGGGAGATCCTCCTTGAACTACAACGCATATTATACTAGTGTTAGCCCACCCGCAAATGGATGTTGTTTAATGGTTCAGTCAACAGTAATGATAGATAGGGACGGATGGCAGGAGAGACTCAAGGGAATCTGTGCTATCAGTCCAACAGGTTGATGATGATGGGGATATAATATTCGATTAGAAATAGTAAAATTCCGGTATGTTTTGCATAGAAGAAAAATAAAATTAGGGTATATTTATCTATAAGCACCCTCTCATTGGTCTAGTGGTTAGTGTTCGCCAATGGTCTTGGAAACCGGGGTTCAATCCCAGGTCGCGTCATACCAAAGACTTTTAAAGTGGTACTTGATACCTCCTCGCTTAACTCTCAGCATTAAGGTACGTATCGAGGGTAAAGTGGAGCAATCCAGAGAAAGGAGTAGCGCCCTCCCCAAAACCTTGGTGTAGTAACTATTGAAAAGGGCATCTTCATGTCGCCCTCGACTACAGTCGCCAACTTTACTTTATTTATCTATAAGTAATACTAAATAGATAGAGATATATGTTTTTATTTGCATGTGTTCTAATATATTTGCGTGCAGGCCTTAATGTGAGTTTTGGGAAATATGTAGTTACTGTGTAAAACTACTATTACAATTGTAATACAGTTGATAAAAAGATGAGTTGTTCTTAGGCTATTACGTAACTCAGATTTCTGTTCGTCGATCATCAATCTTACGGTGATTATGATATTCTCTTTTTCCACAGATCGCTTTTGCCGTATTCATTTTCTTTCTCCTTCTTTTATATGCTCTGGAATAAAACTGCAGAGAAGGAAAAAAAAAATTGCGAATACACAATAAAAACTTTCCACAGAAAAAAAAAGTAAACAGAAAGACTTGAAAATAAAATGAAAAAAAGAAAATTGAAATAATGAAAGTAGAGAAAAAAGACAAAAAGAACAGATAAAACGAACACAGTGAGAAGTCAGTGGTATTTGCGAGTCAATATGGTTCCAAACATCTTCGCAGCGAGAAAAGGTTGAAAAATAAGATGGCGTCACTGTCAGACGGGTGTGTAGAGCGAGAAATAGAATTGTGGGTAGGCACTGAGTAGTTTTATGTCGACATTTCTTTTTATTTTATTAGGAGACTTCTGGAATCGGTCTTACGTCACGAGTGACGCGAATACTTCTTCGTAAACAGCCACTCAGACATTATTAATGGCGTTAGTTTTCCTGTGAGTGTCTGATCAGTTTTTTTTTTTTTTTTGCGGTGGGGTAGTTGACTTGTAAAACGAGAGAAAGAAAAAGAAAGAGAAGCAACTAAAAGGGTGAGTGGTTTTTATATTTGTGATAGAAGCTGTGTGGATCTAGATGAATGAGAAAAACTTACATGGTGATATTTTCTATACATTTGTAAGAGAGAGAGAGAGAGAGAATGGTGGGGGAGAATTGTTAGATATTAACGTGTGAAAGTAGGGGACAGTATATCCGAAAGGGAGAAGTAGAAGGAAAATTTAAAAGGCCAGTGTGAAAGAAAGGAGAGAAAATTTTTAAAAAGTTCAGTGTGAATGAAAGAAGGAGTGAAAAGAAAGAAAATCATTGTGAATGAAAATATTAGCGTGAATGAAAGAAAAAAAAAAGAATAAATATCAGTGTTAAATTGTAAGGGAAATAAGCAGAGAGAAAATCTATAAAAGAATTTAATAAAGTATTGTTTTCACAGAAAATATAAAGAAATGAAAATATCTATGATTTGAAAATAATAACACATCCATACAACGAGTCGAAGACTACATAGAAAGACACGAACTCGGACTGATTACGGCCATCAGAAACAATACTGACAACACGATAGATAACAGAATGACAAAAACTAGGAAACAAAAATGGGAAGGAAAACAACTCCATGGGCGTTTTAAACGACTAATAAACAACATCTCACACGACAAAGCCTGGACATGGCTAAGAAAAGGAAACTTTAAGAGAGAAACAGAATCTCCCCTAATGGCAGTACAAAACAGCGCTATAAGAAGCAATCATATCAAAGCGAGGATAGATAAGACGCAATAAAACAGCAAATGTAGGCTATGCGGTGACAGAGACGAAACGATCAATCACATAATAAGCGTCTATTGCAAATTAGCACAGAGGGAGTATAAGGCGAGACATGACTGGGTTGGCAAGGTGATCCACTGGGAAATGTGCAAGAAATTTAAATTTAACCATACTAACAAATGATATATGCATATATGGTATATATCTCGCTTTGATATGATTGGTTCTTATGGCTTTGTCCTGTGCTGCTATTAGGAGGGATTTCGTTTCTCTCTTAAGGTTTCCTTTTTTTTTTAGCCAGGTCCATGTTTTCTGGTGTGAGATGTTGTTTATTAGACGTTTAAAGCGGCCATAGAGTTGTTTTTACTCCCATTTTTGTTTCCTAGTTGTTGTCACTCTATCATCTATCGCGTTGTCCGTATCGTTTCTGGTGGTTGTAATTAGTCCTCGTTCGTGTTTTTTAATATAGTCTTCGAGCCGTTGTATCGATGCATCAACGCTGTCTTCGATGCTGGTAAGTCCTTTTCCTCCCTCTTTTCTTGATACATATAATAATAATAATTATTATTATTATTATTATTATTATTATTATTATTATTATTATTATTATTCATTGATTGCAAGATAAATAGTTCGTTAGGATAAAATAAAAATTGTAGAAAAATGTGACGTTGAATTTACTAATTAGCACTTTTATCACATCAACTTTATTTTCTGTATTGTATTTATTGTTCTTAAATGGTCTCACGTCTAAGTACTGAACCGTCTTATTGTGGTTTAATTTTGGTTTTCGAGTTGAACAGGTGTTTTAGCAATGCTTTGATCGTAACTCAAGAAACAAAATATATGTAAAAAAAATCTTTAAATACGATGGGTATTCGATGTATTCAATATACAAAAATCTTCGTTTCTCTGTTTATTGACGTATCAACCTTCAACAGATTATTTAATGCGAAAGTCGTCGATATAGAACAGTACAGTTATAATTTAACGCGTAGCTGAAATTATAGTAAGGTTCAATACCTTTTCTAGGGGTACAAGTGCGAAAATCACCCGAGTAGTTGGAGTGAAATTCGAACTCACTTCCCATTTTCATTCAATTTGTGGATATTACAAGTGAAAAGAACTTTTAATATCTTTTTAAGAGAATACTCCAAGAGAGTTGATGAAAAATAATACCAAATATGATAAAATTTTAGTGTCATTGACATAATAGTCAGAGTGTTGGCTAATGGTCCATAAGACTGGGGTTCAATCTCATACGGAAGACTCAAAAAATGGTAACTTATGCCTATTTGTTTAATACTCGGCATATAAGAGGTAGGTATTAAAGGTAAGTGGAGCAATCCAGGGAGAGGAGTTGTATCCTTCCTTACACTTCGACGTAATAGATTTTGAAAAGGAGCCTTCAGTTCACCCTCGAGTACGTTCGCCCAACTTACTTATATACCTAAAAAATTCCTTCAGAGAATGATGATGGCTGAGGAGGATCTAGCTACGCTAAAGAGTTGTGATAAAACGAAAGAGTCTGTCTGAGGATTATATATATATATATATATATATATATATATATATATATATATATATATATATGAATTCATTAAGTTTCCAGACTTTTTTGTACAGGCATTTAAAATTGTCGTTGTCTCTGGAAAATTCATTATGTTATTACCATACATCTTATGAGATGACTGGCTAATTTTTATAATTTCAGGTTGATATGAACTGCTACAACAGGAAATTGTATATACCCTAATAAAACTTTATTTTCACTGCTGGTGAATTTCAAAAATGCAATCTGGACGTGAGGACAATTTAGAAGAACGATATGCAATAAAATTTAGTTTTAAACTTGGAAAAAATGCCGCAGAAACGTATGGAATCCTTCAGACTGCTTTTGGAGCATCTTGCATAAATCAGTCATCAGTTTTTGAGTGGCATAAGAGATTCAAGGAAGGCAAGGAGTGTGTAAGGGATGATGAGAGGTGTGGGAGGAGTAAGGAAGTCAATACACCAGAATTGATTGACCAAAGCGTTAGGGTTAGGGTTACTATGTTGAGGTTTTAAGGGAGTTCAGGAAGAGATTCTGTCGGAAGAGGCCAACTCTCTTCAAATCGGGTCAGTGGCATTTCCACCAGGACAATGCACCAGGCCGCAACTCCATCCTTGTCACACACTATTTTACCAAGATGGGCATCAAGACAGTTCGTCAGCCTCCCTATAGTCCAGACCTTGCTCCCTGTGACTTTTGGTTATTCCCTTAGCTCAGAGGCTGTCGTTATGAGACAATTGAGGAGATGAAAGTGGCTGTGAGGAAGGTCATTGACACGCTCACACATGGGTCCTTCCAGAAGTTGCTAGAGCGGTACAAAAAGTGCATTGCAGGCGTAGGAGATTACTTCGAAGGGGACTAGAGTTTCATGTGCATACTATCAATAAAAGTGCCTATACGAAAAAAGTCTGCAAACGTTATTAATGAATCTCGTATTACATACGAGGTATATACGAGGTATATATATATATATATATATATATATATATATATATATATATATATATATATATATATACGAGGTATATATATATATATATATATATACGAGGTATATATATATATATACATACATATATATATATATATATATATATATATATATATATATATATACGAGGTATATATATATATACATATATACAAAAGAGGAATAGAAATGCATTATATAGTATTTAGATTAAATACAACGATACACTTTAGCAACCGTGGCAAAATATTAAACGACAAGAATGTAAGTAACGTACAAATAAAAGAACACCTTAAGATGGTTGGCAAAAAGCAAACAAAAAACGAAAATACTAGGAAAACAACACTGTGGTTAAAAACTTCAGTATGCTGTATAGCTGTTCTAAATAAAAGTTTTGACATTAAAGACTAACCATCTAAATTATTAGATTTCATCAGAAAGGAAAATAAATATCAAAAAAACTAATAAAATTACAGTTTCTAAAATGAAGCCTTCCAAAACTATTCAAAGAGTCTACTGACAATTTAATAAAGAATTCTTTCAATTTCTCTGTAAGGAGTGAACAAAGATAGTGCCTAAGTTTTAATTATATATGTTCAAATTATTTTAAATCAAGAGTTTAGTCGTCTGGGGCAGTAGAACACACCGACTGTCTCTCTACAGTGGAGTAAGAAACCTCAACGAGTGTCCTAGATATGACACTAGAATTTATTTGATGCTGCGGGTTCAATCCTGGATCTCTGGGGGATATGGATAACCCCTTCCTTGCAATTAATCCGACGTCTTGCTCGGAGTGAGTACCTGTTAGGGTCCAATACAACTGTTTAATTATTTATCATACTTTAAATCAACAGACTGTGTTCAAATAAAACTATTATTCGTGTGTTTTATGGCATATCAACCAAGGTTATTTTATGCCAAGTCAATTCTCATAGAGGAACAGTAGTGGTACTATTTAGCCCATAGCTGGAGGGATAAGGGGGTTCATGCCTTTCCACGAGGACACTCCGCTTAAATGATTAGTGCAAGACAGTAATAATTGAAGTTATTCAACTGTGTACAAAGAAAAGAGCCCTGTCTCTTTTAAAAACTACCGTCAAACAAGTATTATACAAATCTTTTATAGCTGATATAAACGTATAATTAAAATTTGGCATCAGATAGTGGATAGAAGTTGATAAACCGTAAAACACAACCAGTACTCAATGAAGCACATTTTGATAGAATGCACAAAGCACAACTACACCAGGAAATTGTTTTATCATATTTACCAACCCCTTGCTCGGGTAGGATATGACACAAGGTCAGTTTTTAAGCGGTGTTTAACAGGGTTGAATTCAGAGTTTTCCTTCTTGACGAGTTGCCTTACCAAGGGTATTTGCCTGAAAGTGAACGTAATAGCACGACTGGAGTACGAACTCGCTTACTACGATTCCGCAGTCCATCGCTTTAACCATTACACCACAAAGACACCCCCCGCACATCCTATCTATCTATCTATCTATCTTGTTTGTATGTACATGTACAATACAAAAGCAACTCGCCATTTTCTCGAAGTACAGTGCCTTACCAAGGTTGAAGAACCCAGTCTGTCCTACTATTTACCCATAGCTGGAGGGAGAATAATCGGATTCATACCTTTCCCAAGGGTATTAGTGCTATGTGAAATGCAATCAGTCTCGTCCAGGATTTGAACTCGTGTCGCCGTGTCCATTTCCTACGTCGATAACCATTACACCACGGACACCTCCAGGGAAATGTTTTATAAGGCGAACAGTATGAAGGATCTATTTTTAAAAATTGCTCTCAAAAACATAAGCAACTTCTTAAAAACAATTGGCATCCTATTAAAGATATAGACTATGTTACCAACACCTTCAACCATCAAGTTTATACAAACAAAAAGCTTTGACATTTATATATACACACACATACATATCAGAATTTGACACTCAATGACCCTTCAGAGGTTAATTTGCCATAAAACCCAACCATCATCAATCCAAAAATATGCGTTTACAAATCATATATATAATATATGTTTAAAAAGGCTCTGGCATTAAATAACCTATAGAGGTTGATATGCCATAAATCCAACCAACCAACCAACAAGCAAAACACAACCAACGACCCAATCTTTAGGATATCAAATATCTTACTTCCTGTTCTTTCCATTTCTGAACATTGTCGAAAGTGAATATGAAACAATTAATTTTAGGTTAGCCATGCATTTGAGTATATTTGAACAGGTATCCAGGGTAGACTAACATTGAGCTTCCTCAAATAATTGCTTTTAATGATCTTGAGTTCTATCGATCAGCCTACCTAGCTATCTGTGGTTTACTAGTCATGTCTTTACTAATAATAAAACTAAAAAAAATATATTTTCGAAAATTGAGTCAGTCTAAAATTCCTCACTCGTTGTTAAAACCAACAAGATAATTGTCTAGACACCAATCAAGACCATCTCAATTTTCAATATTGATTTTCGTGACCAAAAAGATAGAGATATGAGGGCTGGTAAAAAAAAAATATGAAGACAGAAGCTTCACTGTTTTTTTAATTTAAATTTACAAATTTGAATTTAAATGAAAATGTGTGCATAGGTGTGAAACTTACAGAATAATAGGATAGAGGTCAGTGGTCGAGACTGATCTCTCCATGAGTTAAGTTACGTTGTTTAGTCTAATGGCATATCAATCCTTGGTGGTTATTTAAAGCCAAATCCTATTTATTCACACACACACACACACACACATATATATATATATATATATATATATATATATATATATATACTTTAAGAAAAACAACGAAATCGGTCACATAGGATTATAAATTTATTTCCATCCTGTTAGACATTTTTGAAATTTCCAAAAATACGAAAAAAAAATTAACAGGACTTCTTCAGATCTTTTTGATAAAAAAACTACAATAGACACAGAAGAGTGGGAGGGGATAGAAGAGGGGTGAACAGTTATCTCCTCATTAAGCCCACTTTCGTTTTAAATTTTAATTTCGGTTAGAAATGTAGTAAATTTATTTTTAAAAAATTTTTATTTCTTAATTATATTTTGACCTAAATTACAGATTTTTTATTGAATTAGGTTTAAACTTTAATTAATAACCTCACTTAATGATACATTAATAGATATATTAAACTAAAACAAATATTCAACTTATTCAAAATATTTTAAAATTTCAAAACTATTTAGAAAGCATTAATCAGTTAGACATTTTATGAGTAGTACGTATGTATTATGTTTTTTCACAATTTTCTATCAATTTATTTTATTTATTCATTTACATTAATTCTCAAAATTAACTATGCTTTTTTAAAAAAAATGTTGGTTAATTATTTATAGTTTTTATTTCGCCCTATGTCTACACCTAGCTATTAGTTCATTTCTCTTATTTAATAATTTTTTTGGCTCTGGAAAAAGCAAAATGTGGATTTTTTCTTCAAGACACAGATTGCACCTACTATCGAAAGACTTTGGGGTATTAGATTTTTTCAATATGGACCATTGGATGTCAGGGGTTAACCCTTTATTTTTTAATCCCCAATAATGTTTAGATAGAGCAGTTTGATTTTTTTTATGCTCAAGGGAGAAGGAAAATTTATGATTTCCATACCTAATTTTCTAGTTAGTAGACGAAACGCCAGTATAATATTTCTTATCATTTATATATATATATATATATATATATATATATATATATATATATATACACGTTTATTATAGCATGTTTAAGTCAATAGTTAATAAGTAACTTTATTTTTAATCGAGACAGAGTTCATTTGTATGCACAGTTTAAAGTTTTCAAGTATTACAATCAAACAATAATAATTCACTTTAATATTAATCATTCGTTCGTAAGCAGGTGGTATCTTGTAAAAACAGTTATATTTTGCTGATAGATAGGACCATACGAGATAACACCTCTCCAAGTCAGAGTGGACCAGGGACCAATGGCAATAAAGGTGTAATCTACATTTTCCAAAGCTCTAGGACTGAAACTTCACCATCGAATAATTTAGCGTCATATTAAGGACAGATGTTTGAGGAGATGTCTTATCTCTCAGCAGAGATGCAATCGGTGTATTCTACAACCCCAACCTACAGAGTTATATCTCGAGAAGTCATTACCAAATTAGAAAAAAAGCGTCAAGCTATGGTGAATGTTTCGGAGTAGCATTTTTTTTTGTTGAAATACAGGTTTCTGTAAGAGCAGCACTTACAACATTCACCATAGCTTGCACCGTGTGACCTTATGTTCTTTTCTTAAATTGAAAATTCATCTCAAGGGAAAGAATTGAGGACTAAGGAAACATTAAAAGAAAGATAGCGGGGCAGTTTAATTAAAATGAGAGTTATGGTGTGTTAGTCAAGTAATCAACATCCCATTTAAAACAGCAGATTATAACTATGATTCCGCCTCTAAATACCGTTTATATTTCATAATCATCATCATTTCGTGCCACTAGCACGGATGTCCCTGACCCTCTCTCGCCACTTTCTCCTATCGTTCATCGCCTCTGGCAGGTCTTCAGGGCTACATCCCGTATCCTCACAGAGCTGATGTAAGTATGTTCGAGCTGGTCGTCCTGCTTTTGCTCGGCAATACGTAGGGGTCCATAAGAATACATCACTTATGAGCTCGTCCTTGCTTCTCCAGCAGCGGCTTGCATGTCTGGTTCGTCTAAATTTGATAGTTTTCGTGATAGGAAGCAGGTGGCCGTATAGTTGGTGTCTTGTGGGGTGTTGCCGCCAGGACTTGTTCAAGTTTGCTCGCAGCATTCTTGTGTAATTTCCGTCTAGCTTTTTCTCCAGCCGTTTTGCTAGCGTCCATTTAGTGCATCCATTCAGTAGTATCGACACGACCGCTGCCTGGAAGAAACTGCGTTTCATTTTATCGGTTTATTTAGATAAACAAAATGCGTATAAAATCTATCGGTTAAATTCATTAGGCTACATAACTTTATGTGTAAGAAATCTTTACGCAGAGGTATGCGTTGCCATTTGAGTCGTCCATGGCCCTTACAATGAAATGACCTTGTGTCAAATCTGACAGGTGGGATGTTGGATGAATATAAACATATACATTGCCATTTAATTTGTCTCATAGCTTTCTGCGTAAATACATGTTGTTATTAACGAGACAAACATTACGAAATTGGAAATGAATCTTTTCGAATTAAATCCGATTCGGTAATTAAGTTGGGATTGAGAGAAAGCATCACTGATCATACACAAAACAATAATTCTAAATAAAGAAAAATAATTAGAAATAAAAGAAATAAAAGTGAAAGAGAGTAAAACCAGGAATAAGTCCTGTAAGAATTTTTTTCAAAAATGAAAGACTTTAAAAGAAAGAAAAAAAAAGTTATGTAGATCCAAAGTTGGTACAGTGAAGGAAAACACGGAACACGGTTGAGAGGTAAGAAAGATGTATTAACAAAAGTTACAAAGGATAGTGTCCAATATTGGTAGTCGTACTTCTAGTACTCTTGTACTACTGCTACTACTACTACCACTGCTCAGGTATTAGGATATTCCTAGCGTAGAAATACAGTGCTGGAAGAGTCCATGGTGCAGGTAAGTTTTAGTCTCACAACAGAAAGAAAGAAAGAAAAAGAACATGTGAAAAAAAGAAAGAACGTGGGATAGAAAAAAGGAAAGAAGAAAAGAAAAAATGAAAGAAAAAGACACACAAGTAGAACTAAAAAAAATTGAAAAGAAACAATATTGAAAAACAAAAAGAAAAGTAAAAAAGAAAAGATTTGGGAATCCTTCGTGGCGTAATGGTTTAAGTGCCGACTTATAGTTTCGAAGGAAGCAAGTTCGATCTCAAGTCACTTTCGAAATATTACCCTAGGGAAAGGTATAAACCTCTCTTATTCCCCCCCCCCCAGTTACAAGTTAAACATTACCAATATTGCCCTCCTACAAAGATTGCTTTGGTATTAAGCTACCCATGAAGTGTGATATGCTATAAAACAAAGAAACATTGTGACAAAAATTAGAAAGAAACACAAAAAAAGAAAGAAATACAAAATATAACGCAATGAATAAACAGAAACAAATAACAGAACGAGGATATTCATTTCTTTAATTAATGGCATACCATCCTTCGTGAGTTATTTAATGCCAAATCTGTTGAAGAAAAACAGGGATTTTATTTAACCCGTAGCTGGGTTGATATAGGGATTCATATCTTTCTAAGATAAGTTAGTCTGAAAGTGCACGTAATAGCAGAGCTGGAGTTCAAACGTACTTATTACGATGTTACAGTCCAACAGGTTACCGACTAAGCCACGGGACGTTATAGAAAAAAGAAAAAAATATCACTAAAAAAAAAAAATAAAATAAAACGGAGCAATTTAAGGAAAAAAAAAAGAAAGAATAAAAAAACGCATATAAAAACAAATAATGTGAAAGAAAGGAAGTTCACAATGAAGAAGGAAAGGAAAAAATGAAGCCACACAAAATTAACAAGAAAGAATGGCACAAATAAAAATTAGTAAAATTAAACGCAAAAAAAAAAAAAAATTGAATGGTTGATTTTAATGGTATGTCAACCCGGTTAGGGTTATTACATGCATGGAAGTTAGGAAATCGTGTTCATTGTACGTTCATATCTACATTTCTTGCGTTGTTGTTTCTAAAAGAGTTCTATTATTTTCATATTTTGCACATGGTCATATTGAATATGAACTATTTTAAAAAAGGTTTTTTCGCTTGTATATGGAATTCTGACCAGAAGTAACACTCTGGGTCAGAGTGGATCTGAGAATAATGACTATAAAATTGTACTCAATATTCCTTAGATCTCCAGAACGATCAGATTAGTTTTACTGTCATTCCCAGTACACACCTTCTTGTGAAAAGTTTATCCTCTGCTGGTGCTGCAGACAGTATATTTTAAGCCCCACCGATAGAGTGATAAATATAAAAAAACCAAACTGTCCAATAAATTCCGAAGAGATAGAAATAAAGGCTTGGTTTGGTTTCTCTGTTTAATGGCATATCAACCTTTGTAGGTTATTTAATGCCAAACCTATTCTCCTAAAAGAACAGTAGTGGTACAATTTAACCCATAGCTGGGAGGATAAGGGGGTTAATGAGTTTTCCAAGGGTATTTCCCCGAAAATGAACGTAATAGGACAACTTGAGTACGAACTCGCGCACTACGATTCCGCAGTCCATCGCTTTAACAATTACACCACAAGGACACCCCTCAGAAATGAAGAGAAATAGAAAAACTACGTAAATACAAAAAGAGAATAGAGAATAGAATCGGCAAATCGAGTTCAAATCCTGGACGAGGCTAATTGGTGATATTTTGCTCAAATATTTAGGCATGAACCTATCTTTAACCTCTCAGCACTGAGGAAATTGAATTTTGGTTTGGCAACTAGCGTGGGCGAAATAACTTTAAAAAAATATAATAGGAAATTTAAAAAGAGATGTACCAGGATGAGTAAATAGGTTTCCAAACTTTTTTCGTATGGGCACTTTTATTGATAGTATACACATGAAACTCTAGTCCCCTTCGAATTAACCCCTCCGGCTGCAATGCACTTGTTGTACCGTTCCAACAACTTCTGGAAGGCCTCATCGAAGTCCTCTTGTGTGATCGTGTCAATGACCTTAGTCACAGCCTCTTTCATCTCAATTGTCTCATAACGACAGCCTCTGAGCTTAGTGAATAACCAAAGTCACAAGGAGCAAGGTCTCGACTATAGGGAGGGTGAAGAACTGTCTTGATGAAAAGTCAAATAGTGTGTGACAAAGATGGAGTTGTGGCCTGGTGCATTGTCCTGGTGGAAATGCCACTGACCCGATTTGAAGAGAGCTGGTCTCTTCCGACGGAATCTCTTGCTGAACTCCCTTAAAACCCCAACATAGTAACCCTAACCCTAACCCTTTGGCCAATCAACTCTAGTGTATTGACTTCCTTACTCCTCCCACACCTCTCATCATCCCTCACACACTTCCTGCCATCCTTGAATCTCTTATGCCACTCAAAAACTGATGCTCGAGCCATGCAAGATGGCCAAAAAGCAGTCTGAAGAATTCCATACGTTTCTGTGGCATTCTTTCCACGTTTAAAACACAATTTTATTGCATATCGTTCTTCTAAAGTATCATCACGTCCAGATTGCAATTTTGAAATTCACCAGCTATGACAATCAGGCTTTAGTAGGGTGTATTCCAATTCCTGCTGTAGCTGTTTATTTGAACCTAAAATCATAAAAAATTGGCCAGTCATCTCATACTATATATGGCAATAACATAGTCAATTTTCAAGAGTCTACGACAATTTTAGATGCCTGTACCAAAAAAAGAAGTCTGTAAATTTACTGATCACCACGTAAATATAAAACGAATGTGTCAGCAGAAAGGACGTAAGACAAAAAGCGAAATGAAATTTTAAAAAAGACTGAAAAATGATTGAAAAAGAAACTGGAATGTATGAGAAAATAAACGATCCAAATTGAACAGAATTAAAAGCAAATCAAGAGTAGAACGAAAAATTTTCAAAATGCTGAAGATTTTTAAAAAGAAAAACAAGAAGATAAAAAAAATTGCTACTGTGGCATAAGGATTAACGCCAAGAAAATAATGGCTAAAGCTTGATGCAAATAGTGTAATGAGAGAAGACAAAAGCAGAAAGAAAACGAAAGAAAAGAAAAAATATCAGCAGCAATGTATCATTGAAGGTCAATTTATAAACAGCGTAAATAGAACTTAATATTGAAGTGCAAATCTCACAGGAAACAGGCAAAATTACGAACCGCTTAAAGACCTAGATTTAATATTCAAATTCATGCCTCATCTGTTTAATTCAGTATCAGTCCACTAATGGGGACTTTTTGGAGGTAGGTTTGGCGTAAGCGTTATCGTCCAAAGAAATGGAGTTGAGTAACAGTTCAAATCCGGGACGAGGCTGACGAGCTTCTATTTGTCGCTAATGCACTTGAAAAAGGTACGAATCCACCCGTTATCAAACCCCCATCTATGAATAAATAGTCGGGCAAGCTGGGTTCTGTAGGTTTTTTCAGTGGGTTTAACAGGTTGGGAAAAGGAAAACTCCGTATTTAAAGGAACAGATATTGTTAAATTTATTGATTTTGTGTCACGTCTTGAACGTAGCGGAAGGGTTGGTTAAACATGTTCAAAGCCAGGTACAATCAGACCATTTTTTATGAATCATTTAAAACTATGAAAATCTCTAAAGGCCAGAAAAAGGAAAAACAGAAATAACTCTTAGTAAAAAATTTAAACTAATAAAATATGAAAATAACAAAGTCATCATTTATATAATGTAACATACTCTTGTCTGATATAAGGCTTTAATGATAAATAACTAGTAAAGGTTAAAAACAGTATGGTGGTATCGTGAGATACTGCTGGGGAGGTGGGGTTCTAGGTTAGTGGTAATGATGCTTCGGCCCCGAAACCATGCCTGAACCAAGAGTCATCATCTAATGAAGGCTATGATAGAAGCAATGCTGTAGTATAAACATCAGTTATTGTATGATACCTAACTAGTAAAGATTCGTTGATTTGATTTTATGGCATATCAACCATTGTAGGTTATTTAATGCCAAATGCTCTTTATACATATATCTTACATACGCATGTTTTAGTTTGGTCGGGTTTCATAGCATATCAAATACTGTAAGTCATTTAATGCCAAATCCTTTTTATACATATATATTAAATATATATGATTTGGTTTGGTTGGGTTTTATGGCATATCAACTATTGTAGGTTATTCAATGCCAACTCCTTTCATTCATATATTTTAAATACATATGATTAGGTTTGGTTGAGTTTTATGGCATATCAACCATTGTAGGTTATTTAATGCCAAATCCTCTTTATACATATATATTAAATATATATGATTTGGTTTGGTTGAGTTTTATGGCATATCAACCATTGTAGGTTATTTAATGCCAAATCCTCTTTATACATATATATTAAATATATATGATTTGGTGTGGTTGGGTTTTATGGCATATCAACCATTGTAGGTTATTTAATGTCAGATCCTCTTTATACATATATGTTAAATGTATATGATTTGGTTTGGTTGGGTTTTACGACATATCAACTATTGTAGGTTATTCAATGCCAAATCCTTTCATTCATATATTTTAAATACATATGATTAGGTTTGGTTGAGTTTTATGGCATATCAACCATGGTAGGTTATTTAATGCCAAACCCTCTTTATACATATATATTAAATATATATGATTTGGTGTGGTTGGGTTTTATGGCATATCAACCATTGTTGATCATTTAATGCCAAATTCCTTTTTATACATATATGCTAAATATTTGATTTCTAAACACATTTTGTAGATAACGTTTTTAAACTAGCCTGACTTCATTTTTTGCACAGAGATTAATGGTTTCAATTATTTCTATCAAGTACGAATAAAAAGTTAATTGTAAAAACAGTTCTATTTGAAAAAAAAACAGTTTCACATAAGTACATAGTTTCGCATAAGTACACATTTTCTTGTTTACACACAGTCATTTGTTTGATTACAGTTTTTTTTTTATTTACACATAATTTAATATAAAAACAGTTCTATTTCAAACAACTCAGTTTAGTATGTCAACAAAGTTAAATTGTTAGAAGTATTACTATGTATCACTACTAATTCAATTAAATATCAATCATTTGTTTACACACAGTTAAATAATCAAACATCTTTTTTAAGCAATTCAGTGTAGCCTAAGTATACATTTTAAATGTCAAACAGTTCCATTTGATGCTTAGATAGGACCCTATCAGATGCTACCACTCCAGGCCAATGTGGTCCTGGGAGTGATGGCAATTAAGAGACACTCCACGTTCCGCAAAGCTCCAGCATTACTGAAGCCTCCCAATCAGATTGTTTAATGTCATATTCAGGACAGCCGCTGGGGATTCTTACTCCTCTGCAATTGTTAGGGGAGCACTTCCCCTCTGCAATTAAGACAGTTGGAGTCAGCTACAACTGCTGCTGACTAGACCAAATAAATCAAGAGTCGACCTGTACATAAGTAATAATTTTGCAAAATAAAAATTCTACCGTAATGAGCTTCAGAAACTAATTTGATGAATTAAACACAAGTTTATGTAGTGTCTTTTTAACCCTTGGTAGGCACTTTATTTGCGGTAAATCGATACTGTCGAAAGTCTAGATTATCCAGTGAGTATCCTACTGACTTATATGTAAGAGTAACCTCTTAATGATCTCCTAAAAAAGATAAACTCCACCTCTTTCTAAACTCAGCATGTAAGAATTAGGCTGCACGAAGATATAATCTGACGAATATGGAAATTTGCCTGGTCAGAGTTTAGAATATCCCCTGTAACCCAGTAAAATCGTAAGACACGCCACGAAAGGTATGTTTTGGTTGACACTAAACTACATCTGAGGGGGAGGCTCCAGTTCTTGAGATCTGGGGACTCTCATGTACACCTTCATTGCCATTACTTCCAGGTCCACTCTGACCCGGATTGGCAATACTATTTAGGGCTCCATTTATGGGCCAAGTAGATCTGATTAAAAATGATCCGTATTTCATAGGACTTGGTGCAAAAGAAAAGAATTTTGAATAAAACTACAAAAAAAAATGCAAATATGAATATATAATGCACACGATTCCCAAAGTTCAAAATATAAAAATCCCGTAGCGAGTTGACATGCCATTAAACAATCAATTGAAGATAGAAAGCCAACGATTGAGGAAAGAATATCAGAGAAAGCCTTACTATAATGTTTGCCTACAAAATCAACAGTTTTAAATGCTATCCTAATTACGACGAAATTTACGGTGGGAATAAAATAAAAATAAAGATTCGTAAGTTGTTTTTTTTTTTTCTATTGTTAAAGTGTCCTGAATAAAACATTGAACTGCATCTGGTGATGAGGTTACACTTGTGTGGGTTTGGGGAATGTTGAGTCTCTACTTCATGGCCATTTTTTCTTGTACGAAACGGGAAAAATATTTATTGTCTATCTACAGTTCAAAGACGTATGTTTGAAAATGTTTCATGTTAAAAAGGGAAATTCCTAACCAAAGATAAACATCGTTTCATGATAAATTCATATACGTATGTTTCGTGAATTTAACTTACAACTTTAATCAAAGTCGTGGGAAACCCTTGTGGCATAGTGACCGACTAGCTGAACTTCGTCATTTGAATTTAAACGTTCACTTTCAGACTAATGCTTTAAGGAAAGGTACTATTTACCAACCCCTCCGCTCGGGCAGGATATGACACAAGGTCAATTTTTAAGCGGAGTTTAACAGGTTTGAATTCAGAGTTTTCCTTCTCCTAGACTAGTTGCCTCACCAAGGCTGAAGAACCTAGTCCCTCCTACTATTTTACCCATAGCTGGAGGGAGAATAAGGGGGTTCATACCTTTCCCAAGGGTATTTGCCCGAAAGTGAACGTAATAGCGCGACTGGAGTACGAACTCGCGTACTACGATTCCGCAGTGCATCGCTTTAACCATTACACCACGAGGACATCCCCATGCTTTAAGGAAAGGTATAAATCATTTTATCCACCCTTAGCTATGAGTTAAATAGTATCACTGCTACTCTTTGGCAAATATGACTTTCGTTTTAAATAACCCACGAAGGTTGATAGGACATCAAACAAAGAAACCAAACCAAATCATTAATCAAAGTTAATCTTCGCAGATAATCAAAGTTAATCTTCGCATAATCTTCGTAGATAATCTTTTATCGTAATTTATTTCGAAAATCTAATAATCCGAAATTCATTTAACTTTTTCGCTGTTTTGTGAGTCACATGTGGCTTTTAGTCTTTTCATTGACACACTGGAGGTTCATCAGTGGCTACCACTCTGGACCAGAGCAGACCTGGAAGTGATGATAATAAAGGGGTACTCAGCATTCCCTAAAGCTCCTGCATTCCTGGAACCTCACAATCAGATTGTTTAGTGCCAAACAGGGCACTCGCTGATAGGGGTCCTACCCTTCTTCAGAGAAGCAGTCGGTGTATTCGACAGCCCCAGCCGACTTGGTAACAGTCTTTTGTCTGCGTCCAGGTAAAGTGTTAAACACTTCAATTTGTACCATAAATGGGACTTTAACAGGTACTACGACTCTGAGCTTCCGTGAACTTAAGAGTAATGGCAATGAAGTTTTACTTCATATTCCCCAAATCTTCAAGACTAAAGTCTAACCATCAAATAGAGTTTAGTGAAATCCCTGTTATACTTGTTCTATTTTACCCATAGAGCGGATCCTATCAGGTAAATACCAAGCTGGGTCAGAGTGAACCTGGGAGTAATGTTAAAAAAGGGGCTTTCCACATTTCCCAAAGCTACAGAAGTGAAACCTCACTATCTGATGGTCAGTTGTTATAACAGGACAAGCGTTGGAAGGTAAAATTACACCTCTGCAGAGATGCAGTTGGTGCATTCGATAGCTCCCGCCGACAAGGCTGCATTTAAATTCGAATTTCAACCTTGAAAAATGTTTTATTCCCGTATTAGAAGAAACAATTGCTGTCCTCTAAATTTGGATATTCCAAAATCGTTTATACACGCGTATATTTTCATAATACTATAGAATCCCTTGATTTTCTCTGGCCATCAGGCGATATTGGTCATTTCTCGTGTTGGGTCCTCTAGACTGCATCAAGTGCCCCCGCAGAACAGGTCGGTCAACACTGTTGTGACCATGTGTAAATTCCACAAGAGAATGTCACTTATGAGGACGTCCTTACATCCCCATTAGTGGCCACCATGTCTTTCTCATCTTAGAATGCGAGATAGGACGTAAGTGGCAGTACAACGGCTATTTTGTTAGTTGTAGCTTCCTGGATGTGTTCATAACAGCACGGAACATTTTTTGTAGTTCTCATCTGGCTCTTTATCCAAAATTTAGAGTCCAAGTGGTGCAGCGATACCATAGTACTGACACGGCTATTGCATTGAAGAGTCATAATGTTCTAAATATATTTCTCATTGATCGGTCGATTTTTGATTTATGCACATGAAATCAATAATTTTTTTACTTAATTTTTTAGACAGGGGATTATCCCTCGTTTCTTTTTGTTTGTTTGTTTTTTTTATTTTTTAAGGTTATTTCCGTATAGATCAACGCCATTTTTAGTTCTCTTAAATTTGGATCTTTAGAAGTCGCTTCTGCACGAATATAAAGGATATTTGAAAATGTCCAAAAAGTAAATTGGTATTAAATGATGTAGCGCTAAGTTGGGTTTTACTGTTTTTAATGTTATAAAAACCAATTTGTGACATTTATGTTTTATTAAGGCAGACAAATTGTTATTCCGTTTTTATTGCAAAGATCTTTTTAATAGGTTTTATTCTTCCATTTATTTTTGTTTCTTCATATTTTTACCCTTATTCCCACAGTTAAATCAGAACCACTTAGCCAAATAATCTGAATTCAGTTTCGTTGTTCTTCTCTAATTACCGTTAGTTTTCAACGTCTATTTTTCTTCTAAGCCAATACGATTCTCCATTTTACGTCTCTCCATTCCTTACCTCTTCCGTTTTTCAAATGATCTACTTCGTATTTCCTCTTGTATAATTTTAATTCCTTCACGGAAAATTGCAAACGCCAAACGTCGTGCTATTACTGCTGTAATTCGCTGGAGTCTTGCAAGAATATACTTTGGAACCATTTCAATTCATAATCTCCTGAGGTTAATGACAATAAACTTTACATAAAATGAGGGCACGAATCAGAAGGTATCCTGCGTACATAATTACTGATGAAGACTACGTAGATGATCGAGCACTTCAGTAATTTCGATATCCTTTTATTTAAATTTATATCTCATATTCGTTATTTTAATTATTTGTCTGTCTCTCTGTCTCAATCACTATATCTCTCTCCTTTTATATATATATATATATATATATATATATAAAGCGTGTTCGTTAAAAGCTTCACATGAGGTTCCTTGAAATATTTTTATTGATAAGATATTAATTTATCTTAACGAGTAGAGTGTTCACCAAGGGTCCGGAAGACCGGAGTTCAATCCCAGGTCGAATCATATCAAAAATTCAAAAAAATTGTACTTGATGTTTCCTTGATTGACACTCAGCATTATAAGGTATGTACCAAGGATAAAGTAGTGCAATACAGGGAATGGAGTAGCGCCCTCTCCTACACCTCGGTGTAGTAGCTTTTGAGAATGGTGCCTTCGGGTCACCCTCGACTAAGGTCGCCAACTTTACTTTCTTAAAATTGACTATTGATGTTTGAAAGCGTTCGAAACATGCAACAAAAATATACCCTCTCTCTCTCTATATATATATATATATATGTATATATATATATTTAATTATATTTTTGGCATCGAAAAAATTGAAAAATACAATTTAAAAAATATTTACTTTAGAATTGTGTATAACTATTTGTGTGTGTGCCTGTGCGTATAGATTATATTTACGTATTGTTGTGTGTGGTCATATATATGATTGTTAGTATGCGTATGATTATTGCTGCACCGTGTGGCAGATTTGAGTTTGTCTCATGAATTTATGTGCAATGTGTAGCAGATGGGAGCGGAAGTTGAGAGACAGTTTGTGATTTGGCTGAATAAAATTTTTCATTGTGTGTTGTGATGATTTTAACCAAGGACAAATTTATGATCATAATTGTATTATCAAGAAAATGTCAAATCAAATATTCATTTTCTTCATAATGTAATGAAACCAGTGGTCGCAGATGAACATCAATGCTATTGAATATACATAAAAACCAATATAAAAATATATGAAAACTAATATATATTTTTTATAATCATATTACATAATAGCTCTATCATATAAAAACTAATATATATATATATATATATATATATGTGTGTGTGTGTGTGTGTGCGTGTGTGTGTGTGTGTGCAATAGTATTTGTCATAGGCCCGGCCAAGTGTACAAGTGTGGCACAAGGCCTTTTAGGTGGGTCAGACGCAGGACCAAAGCCCACACGCGTCCGGCAGTCCCCAAAATGCCCCAGGCTCCGTCGACATTCCCCTAAAGAGGGGAGCCTCAAGCGACTGGCGATAAACCCAACCCCTCCGAATAGGGTTAAAGTGTGGGAAGGCGGCGGTCCCCTGAGGCTCGAGGAAATTAACTGTCCGGCACAAATGCCAGACAGGCTGCTTAAAAGTCTCTGCACGAAGCAAAAGCACACGATAGTCGACCGAAAGGAGGTGCCAGTGGTGTAATAATCATCGTCGTAGGAAATGGACACGACGACACGAGTTCAATTCCTTGACGAGAATGATTTCATTTCACATAGCCTTAATACCCTTGGGAACGGTATGAATCCAATTATTCTCCCTCCAGCTATGGGTAAATAGTAGTGTAAACTGGGTCCTTCAGCCTTGGTGAGACAACAAGACTAGGAGAAGGAAAACTCTGAATTCAAACCTGTTAAACTCCGCTTAAAAATTGACCTCGTGTTATATTCAGCCTGAGCTAGGTGGGGTGAATATAGATAGTCGGCCGAAAAGTTCATAGAGAAACAAAGATACTCACATAGAAAGAAAACATTGGAGGGTTGGGGTTTTTTTTTTATCATTACCCTTCGTAACACTTCTTCAGATGGTGTTGCATTATATGCATCCTTCTGGCAAAAATTCACTGTCAGCTGATATGACATCATCGTATGTAACATTTCGAGATATCCTCAGTTAGCTTTCCTTGATTAATGGCATGTCAACCTTCCTGTCTTATTTAATGTCAAACCCATCCTGGTAGAAGAGTATTTGTGCTAGAATTTAGTTAGATGGGGAGATAAGAGGTTTCATGCCTTTCCTAAAAATATTAGTCCGAAACTGAACGTATTACCGTGGCTTGAGTTCGAACTGACTTACTTCGATGTCACACTTCAGCACGTTAGCCACTATACCACAGGTACTCCCTCACTCTTATAAATGGGTCCGACAAATTGTGCTGCGTGATATAGTTATTTACTAAGCTTTGCTTAGTTTTGGATCAACGTCACATTTGATGGTTTGCTGGTATAGTTTGCTAAACATAATACCACATGATATGCTACCGCAGTGTGGTATATATATATATATATATATAGGGTGGAACGATAAAATTGTTGCCCTAGAAAAGACGACATGATTCCATTTCGTTTGGTCATACGTCGAGAACATCACCAACATGACCTCCCACAACACCAAAGCCAGCCTGATCGTCGCCATCCGCCAAGTATTCGTCGAGCTCCCGCCGGTGCTTGTGGAAAAGGCATGCTCCCAGTTCCGTATAAGTATCAAAGCGGTGATTGAGGCTGAAGGCAGCTACATTGAATAGATGTCAGCTCTACTACATAATCAAATTGCCTGAATTGATTTTTTCAATAAAAGTTTTAAAATAAAACTGTAGTGTTGTTTTCTTTAGGACGATAATTTTATCGTTCCACCCTGTAGATGTCAGCTCTACTACATAATCAAGTTACATGAACTGATTTTTTCAATAAAAGTTTTTAAATAAAGCTGTAGTGTTGTTTTCTTTAGGACGACAATTTTATCGTTCCACCCTGTAGATGTCAGCTCTACTACATAATCAAGTTACCTGAGTTGATTTTTTCAATAAAAGTTTTAAAATAAGGGTTAGAGTGTTCGCCAATGGCCCGGGAGACCTGGGTTCAATCCCAGGTCGAGTCATACCAAAGACTCAAAAAATGGTACTTGATGCTTCCTTGCTTAGCACTCAGCATTATAAGGTACGGATCAAGGGTAAAGTAGAGCAATCCAGGAAAGGAGTAGCGCCCTCCCCTACACATTGGTGTAGTAGCTATCGAAAAGGGAGCCTTCGGGTTACCCTCGACTATGGTCGACTATGGTTGTTTTCTTTAGGACGATAATTTTATCGTTCCACCCTGTAGATGTCAGTTCTACTACATAATCAAGTTACCTGAATTGGTTTTTCCAATAAAATTTTTAAAATAAAGCTGTACTGTTGTTTTCTTTAGGACATCAAATTTAGCATTACACCCTATATATATATATGTATATATATATGCACACAACGGATTTAAGCTCCAAGTAAATAATAGATGTCTTGACACGTTTTATCACAGTATTTTCGTGGCGTGATGAAATTTCATGGCAAGCGAATTCAAACATCAGCCAATCAAATTACGTTTGCTTTCGGACTAATATTTTACTGAAAAATACATACTTCATCCCTCTCAGCAATTGTTTAACTAACACCACTTCTGTCTTTCTACAAGAATGGTTTTGACATTAAATAACCCACGAACGTTTCTTTGATTCATGGCGACTAAACAGTAATTGAAATGTTCATGCAATCAAATACATCAACAAGTGAAGTAAACTAATTCGTAACATTAAAAATACATCAGTGGGTTGTCTGCTTTATCCCCACATCAATATAATTCTACGTGTAAATTAAGGTGTGACATTTTCCCTCTACGAAGATGACAGAAGCAATATTCAGGATTTTTTAAAAATTGCGCATGCGCTACGTTTGACACTTGGAACTGTGTTTCCGTAAATAGCATTACCTGCAGGTTGAAGCATGCTGTCGAAGTCAGAAAACCATCCAGTCAAGGCCAACAACGAACGTGCCTCTTCGTTTTTGAAAGAATTCAACAGAAATCATTTTACGGAAGTGAAACATATTTAAACTTCGCTGTACAAATTCGTTTTCGTCAAATCTATGATATATATATATATATATCTTTGTCATGTATTTCTTTCCGACGAATGGATTTTAAGGTTTTATTTTATCTACAAGCCTACTAAACACCACTCGATGGTGAGATGAAACTACTTTTAAGTTCAGTTCAACACAAAGCTAAAATTCTCCGTCACCGAGTGAGGAACGATCTCACTTCTGCACTAATACTCTACGAAATTAGCTTAGTAAATATTACTAGACGGCAAATTGGAAGTGTTTTTTCGTTTTGGTCAGACACAAGGTGACATATCTTGGTTAACTAACGAGAAACGATCTCACTATGGTAGATTACTAAACATTACTTCATGGTGAGACAGAGGTGTTTCTAGGCTTAATCAGACGCAAGGTTACACCTCTGATTCACCGAGCGAGGATCGAACTCTCTATACTTGTGGATAGTTTACTAAACAAGCTTTTATATAAGACCTTATATGACAGATATAGAAAAATTAAATAGATAATATGTTAGATGATGATGTTCTGTATGGCAATACATAGGCTAGAAGCAGGTTTGGTTTGATTTGGTGTGGTTTTATGGTATATCAACGATTGTAGGTTAGTTAAAGCAATATAAAACTTTATACATATTAACAGTTCCATTTCAAGCAATTCAGTTTATCATAAGTACACTGTTTAGTTCTATTTGACCCATAGATAGGACTCTATCTGGTGCTATCACTCCGAGACAAAGTGGGCCCAAAAGCGATGGCAATAAACGGGTATACCCCATTCCCCCAAACTCCAGCCTTACTGGAGTTTCATCCACAGATTTTTTTTTATTTTCATATCCAGGACACTTGTTGGAAGAGTCTTACTGCTCTGCAGAGATGCAGTCAGTGATTCTACAGCCCCAGCCGACTGAGCCATAGGAAGAGAGAGGAAGAGAAAGACCAAGAGGGAGAGTGAACACTGTAGCTAAATTGGTTCTGCACTTCATAAAACAAAAGACAATCGAAGATGAGTAATTCCTTTATGTTTTCGCATTACCCTGAGACCGTCCCTTTCAGGATCCAGCAACTATGACCCTGATTTTACACGAGAAATTTTTAATGTTTAATTCATATTCCCATATTTCATTTCTCTTCAAAATACGCTTTTTTCAGAAATATAATTGGCGCCATATAGTACTGGGCGCTCTGTTTTCTCTCAGAGTCCCTTGAATGAACCTTTTTTTCTTATAACTGTCTTCGTCAAATGCTCTAAGAAGTATGGGATTGCAGTTATACTTCAAGTAGGAGAATGTTACTTCTTCAGAAAGCAGATAGGTTATTGTCGTGTATTGAACCGCTGGGCAAACAACGAAGGACTCGTAGATATATTAAAATATATTTTATATTTTTATTTTTCAACAGCAACGATTGTGTGTAATAGGAATATATTCAGAGAGTTCGCACATATCTTTCTTCTGTGGCGGGGTACCCTTTTTGTGATGTAGTGCCACGGCCGGAGAATAGATCGAAGGGGCTGACAGATTTGCTTGAGTGGACCAGCTGGACACTCCCTTCGCTTGAGAGACCAGCGGACCTCTACTCTTAGTTTGAGCAACCACTGGATCTCTCCTGTGGATCTCTGCATTCAGTCCAAAATTACAGACCTTATATTCTCCCTCAAGTCCCAAGCGGAAATATTAACATCCTCTTTGCCTCACGTATTTTTTTTTTATGACTGGTTATCTGAACTTGCTTCTGTTTTTTTTTTCCGGTAATTTGTTGATCTTATCCGCGAACGAAAATATGTCACTCTCTACATAAACAATAAATTACATTCTTCGCCATTCTCCTTTCCTGTGACCCACTTTGTTGATGTTATCTTGCGACCGCATTGAACCTGCTAAGTTCATCCACTGCTCTGTGTCACTAGCTAAGCTAGTATATTACATTATCATGAGGTAGAGTCTCTAGCCTCACGTTCCCTTATTTTGATTTTTTCTTTTCTCCTAGATCGGTTGCCTTACTAACATGACTATGCTAGCTCTTCGTTAGTCGTCATTTGTCAAAGTATAATGCCAACTGGTTTTTCCTTCTCCTTATCAAGGTGCCAGAACCTACAATGTTTTACTTGTCATAAGCCCAAAATCAAATTCAAACAGAGTGTTTTTCTTCTCCTTAGTCGGTTGTCTAACCCTGCCTAAACGAGGTGACAAAGTATACTTGCCTTACTCGTTATAAGCCCGAAGTTTAAAACAAATAATTAGTGTTTTTTTTTCTTCTTCTAGACTAGTTACCTTAACAAGACGACAGAGCCTACTCGCTGAGAATTTATTTATTTATTTATTTATCTATTTATTGCGGACTTTTCCCCCTCATCTTGGTAGGGTTTTTTTTGTGTTGTTTCTTCTTTCACTACGTTTCGGCCAAATTCCCTCTGGCCTTCTTCAGGTGATTTACCGCGACCTCGGATAGGAATGCTGAGTCTTGTAACCGTATCCCCAGTAATTACTGCCTTCCATAGTTGTTGTCTATCGCACCACGTTTTTGACCAAGTAAACCTTGGGGTAGGATTTGAAACCGCTATCTTCTGACAATGCTCACCTGGAACCGAAGAGACTCACCGCCTCTATCCGCTGCGCCACGGGCCCCGAAGGGCGATCAAGGATGGATTTTTTGGTCTCATAAATCCTTATCTGGTCTTCCAGAATCGGGTCCGTACCGAATTTTTTTATATTGTCCTTAATTGGAATCATTTTTAAGAGCCTACTCTCATCGACTTGTTATCGGTCTGAAGTTTAAAACAAATTCAGGGCTTTTCTTTCTCCTAGACTGGTTGCATTAACAAGACGGCAAAGCCTACACTGATCTATATGTTGTAAGTTCGAAGTGTAAAGCAGTCTCGTTCATTATTTGAAAATGGTTGACCGACTTAATTTGCAACGACGATAACCTGTACGCTCTGCTAGTTGATTTGTGAGTGCCTGTCAACCATACTGAGAAACTCAAAGTTTGAATGTAAGTTTTATTGATTTTGGTATACAAAACTTTCAGTAACGATGCAATCAGATGTATTTGGTTTCTGTCACAGTGTGGGAACACAAAATGCAAAATACCAAATGTGGCCTCCTCATTTATTGCCATTAATCGTAATCCTTAAAATGAAATCTTAATTCAATTAAGTATAATTGAATGAAGAGATCTGATGACAATGTCATAACAACGGTGAAAGTGAACTTTACCTAGCAAGTCGAGTTGATGTCCTCAATACGTCAGTTTAAGAATTATGTCCTTTTTTCAGTTTTAAAACAGTTCTCTATTATCAACAAACAGAAATCCTATATGTCCAGCTGGACACATAGCGTAACGTTTATTGGCGTTGATTCCCTAAGCATCTAAGGAGACAATTATCAAATAGTTGCAGGTTCAATCCTGGCTACAGGCAAGCAATAATACAGGAATACTTAACACTTGTACCCGGTTATGGCTAACGGAATCAGAACAGGTTACCCCCGTTGATTCAATAAAGGTCGTAGTTTGAAGTTCTGTGTCGGTTAACAAGTTCGACAAACACCTGAAGAAGGCCGGAGGACATATCGGCCGAAACGTTGTAGAAATAACAATAAAGATGAAGACAATAGTCCGAAAACCCTTAATGTTAGAAATCATCGGGCTTCATCTAAAAAATTCAGGCAACTAGAAATCCTATACATTGCGTGTTTTTGCCGACTATAAAAGCAGAATCACAAGGCATGTTCAAAATGTATCGAGACTGAAGCTGTATTTACCGAGACAGAAATTATCTGGTAATGAAAGCAAATTTACTTCAAAAGAGTTCTTTACACGCTTAGTCCGTTAGTTGACGAACTACTGAAGCTCTTATTTTGACATAGTAGCCGTGTCTGTACTATCGTGGTTGTGCCAGTTGGACTTTAAAATAGTTTGGAGATGAAGCTACACGGACACTACACAATGACATAGTGTCTTGAACAGATACTGAAAACAGCGCGCAAATAAATAGCAACTGTAGGGATACTGCACACGCTGCCCAAGTATGACGAGCAAGGGACGGTTGGTGAGAGAGAATTAAGGAAATCTATGCAGTAAGCATGGTTTGATCATGATTATGATAATGATTTTCGATCAAGAGTTAAGATAATCGTGGACATTGTTCATTTATATATATATATATATATATATATATATATCAAACCCCCAACTTAGTCATTAAAAATAATTCCACTCATGCAATTTCAGTTTTGCAAAAAAAAATAACGTTATATATCAATTTAAATGTATTTTAGAAAATTGTATCTCTGAAAACAACAATATGTACGTCGGTTTAACATCAACTACCATATCAAGAAGTCTTACAATTACCCGTTCTGATACCAGTTAATAGCAAAACATCTAAAGGAACATTCATGCCTATCAAATGAATTTCAGAAAATACTTACCGAAAGCACAATTATATTAGAACAAAAAATAGCAAGCAAAAACTGCCGATTCTCGAGGCACTACATCTGAGGATTATACAACTCAAACTTAAGAGAATTAATTTTGAAACCAGTGCTAATGTACTTAAATGTCTGTAACTTCTGACACTATTTATAGAAGCCAATTTGAAAAGCAAACACTACACAATACAACTGTATAAACGCTCATTCTTACACAGTAGTAATGTACATTCACAAATTACATCACTTTTGTCACACATTCTCTCCCGAGCCCATTGTTGGACAGAAAGTACTTGAGAAATAATTAATTATGGAAGGTTTATCAACCAAACCCGATGAATACCATTAGATCGATACGGCAATTCGAAAGGATTAACTAAAAATCTTTAAAAAAATATCTATAATGTCCTATATACCAACCCCTCCGCTCGGGCAGGATATGACACAAGGTCAATTTTAAGCGGAGTTTAACAGGTTTGAATTCAGAGTTTTCCTTCTCCTAGACTAGTTGCCTAACCAAGGCTGAAGAACCTAGTCTGTCCTACTATTTACCCATAGCTGGAGGGAGAATAATTGGATTCATACATTTTCCAAGGGTATTAGTACTATGTGAAATGCAATCAGTCTCGTCCAGGATTTGAACTCGTGTCGCCGTGTTCATTTCCTACGACGATAACAATTACACCACGGGCACCTCCTAATAATATCTATAATGTTCAATCAAATTGTTGTCATTTTTTAATGGTGATTTTTTTTAAATTTAGTTTTCGTCTATTTGTTTGATTTTGGACATATTCCCATCGAATACAAATAATTTTTAAACATATATATATGACCATTGTTGGGTCTTTAACTGGTCCCATATATATATATATATATATATACGTGTGTGTGTGTGTGTGTGTGTGTGTGTGTGTGTGGTGAGTAGTGTGTTTACCCCTGGCCCAAGAGACCGGGTTTTAGTCCCAGGTCAAGTTATACCAAAGACTCAAAAATGGTACTTAATGCATCCTTGCTTAACACTCCATATTATGAGGTACGTATCAAGGGTAAAGTACAGGAATCCAGGGAACAGAGTAGCGCCCTCCCTTACACTTCTGTGTTGTAGCTATTGAAAAGGTAGCCTTCGTGTCACATTCCTCTATGGTCACCAACTTTACTCTCTCTCTCTCTCTCTATATATATATATATACAAACAAACAAGGTGTGTTAAAATGTGTCGTAGTTGTTTTATTCTTTTTTTTTATGCTTTTATTTAAATTTACAATGACATAGAAGACGTTTAAAAAGCAGACGAACATGTAAGGTAATGATTTCTAGATGTGTAAGCTGTTGTTTACACCCCTTAACAAGTCAGGACAAATTAATGATTTATTAGAAAGCCAGTAACGATAGGTTTTTATCAATATTATCCTGTAAATTCAGCTGACTATTTTCTTACTTCTTGAACAGAATATTTATCCCAAGGTGTAGTTATTTGAGGACGTGGAGGACATTAAAAGAATTGAAATGTCGAGCATCAGATTGTATCATAGCAGGTGCTTCAACCATTAGAAAAATTCATGGAATAAGTGGCTTGAATTCCTGAGAGACTATTTTCATTTCTTTCTTGGTAAATACATCCCTGCCCTGTAAGATTTTCGAATAAACTTCGTGTATATATATATATAAGAAAAACTGATATATATACAGAGGAAAAGAAAGACTTATATTTGTTGAAGCAGGTCACATTCCTGGAGCATATTAAGAAGGTCAAGTAAATAGCGTGACCAACATGCTTAAATATGTGCCGTCTAGAACTTTAATAGATACACGCACGCACACACACACAAACACACACACACATATATTTTTTTTTCTTAATTTACCCGTGTGTTGATGATGTACACACGCACACACACACACACACACATATATATATATATATATATATATATGTATATATATATATATATATATATATATATATATATATATATATCTGCGTAAATCGCGTTTTACATGTTATATATATATATACATATACATATATATATATATATATATATATGTATATGCACCTTTAAACTCGTATACTCACACACATATATTGTTTTTACTTTTTAGCTGTTCGTTACACCGTACATACAGGCATATACATATGTATATGCATGCATTTATATATATATATATATATATATATATATATATATATATATATATATGTGTGTGTGTGTGTGTGTGTGTGTGTGTGTGTGTGTGTTGTGTGCGCGTGTGTGTGTGTGTATGTGTGTGAATGTGCGAGTGTATATGTGTGTGTGCGTGTATGCGTGTATGTGCGTATGTGCGTATGTGTACCTACATTTATATAAATATTTCTGTATATTTATTACATATATAAAGCACACATCCACCCAAACAAACATACATACACACACACTTGTGAACACACAGACACAGACACAGACTCTTTCTCTCTCTCTCTCTCTCTCTCTCTCTCTCTCTCTCTCTCTTACACACACACACACACACATATATATATATATATATAATATATATATATATATATATATCCTAAACTTTTGAATACATGCAAACATGTGCAGGGTAGAGATCAGGCTAAAAACTAGCATACGTTTATTCTCAGCATCTGAGATAACTGAAACTGCTTATAACAAACGAAGAACTACAAGTCGGACGAAAGGTCATTACTCTAGTCACGTGATCAATGCCTTACAGAGATCGAAATGGTCTTTGTTCATTTCCTTCCCTTTATCCAAACACGAAAGGCCGATTGCGAAAAATCAATTTCCTATTTAACCTTCCTTTTCATTTTCCACACTCTTCCTTTTCTTCCTTGATATAATTTCGACTAGGGAACCATCTTTTTTAAAATCCTTTTTTCTTTTTTATTTCTTAACATGTTTTTCCTCCTCGTTTTTTTTAAACGTATCAAGACATTAGACTCTATGTATACTTTTTGTCCTTTACACTTTCTTTTCTTGACTCGAAGAAATATTCTGAAGAGAGAGTGATAAAAAAAAAAACGCAATCATCCTCTAATCGTCTCCTTTAATGGTGAAGATAAAAACGCAATATTCTCTTTATTTCATGTTCACTTAATGTCACTGTAATTTTTCTTTACTTGTAGAATTATTTTCTTTTATTGTATTATTTCATTGAGTAACACACTTTGTGGCAAAAGCAATTATTTAGGACTATTCCGAAGATAATATTCAACTTTTTTTTGTCAGCGTATGTGTCTCATTTTACAGTTATTATTTTGTCGATGTTTTTCTTTCTAAAGAAAAAAACATTTGAGTAAAGATGTTTAAGGAAAATCCTAATTCGTCAGAAATTACATACTTGGAACGCTGTTAATATGAGACAACGATCCTAAGCCGTACAAATGTAAACAGCCTCAACACACACACAATATTTATATATATATATATATATATATATATATATATATATATATATATGTATATATATATATATTGTCATCCACAGACAGATCTGTTTCGTTCTATCAGAACTCCTCAGTGTAGCAAGACAGGGTAGATTCCCGAAGCTGAGATCGAAACCCGGTTGACTCAAACGCCATCCAAGATTCTACAACTCAGCCACGAGGAAACTAGCACAAGAGAAGGAAATTTAAACGCTTATGTATCACATTTGTTTTTGTTTACATATATCTGCTTAACGGCTACCGAGACCTCAATTCATATGAAGAGCCTTGCATAAGGCTAATGACAGCACATTTACTTCCCTCGAATATATATATATATATATATATATCATCAAGTATTGCTGACTGCATGGATTTCATAACTCTCTTTCTTCATCCGTCCCTATCATCATTCGCTCCCAGCATCTCTTCGAGACTACATCCTGTGTCCACCCAGACTTTCTTGCAGGTTGGCCAACACTAGCATATCCTTGTGTTGGTTTTCATGGAAGAACGTCCTTGCTTCTCCTGCAGTGCTGCGCGTGTTTGTTTGCTTTAAGATGGGAGATAAGTGGCCTTACAGCTCTTGGTTTGTGGAATATTACTTCTAGGATTTATTTGAAATAGATAAAAACATTCTTGAGTAATATCTATGTAGGTTTTTCTTTAAGCGTTTTATTAGCGTCCACGTGGTGTATGCATATAGCAATGTTGACACAGCCACAGCTAGGAAAAAATCACGTTTTATTTCATCGGATAGATTAGAATTCCTTATGATCAATAACCAAACGATAGCAGTCTACGCCTTCACTAGGTGTATATTAACATCTCTTTCAGTCGATGAGATGTTGCCGCTGAGGTATGTGAGGTAATGTACAAATTTTAGAGACTGACCATTTAGAGTGGAGATGACTTCTCGTTTAGAGAGAGAGAGATAGAAAGAGAAGGATAGAGAAAGGGAGAGAGAGAGAGAGAGAGAGAGTGGGTTCCTCTTGGTGTAGTGGCTAACCTGCTAGTAAGCAAAATCGTACGCCAATCGTGTCATTAATTTAACTTTCGAACTTGTAACCTTGAGAAAGGCATGGACTTACTAATCCCTTAGTTGTTAATTTATTAGTCGCACTACGTATCCTCGGCAAGATTGGCCTTGACATTAAATAACAAACAAAGGTTGATATGCCTTTAAATAAATAAACCAAAGCACACACACACACACACACACACACACACGCATATATATATATATATATAAGTTAGGATAGTGTTGAGATATATTCAAGGGTGTGTGTTATTTTTTTCTCATATGTTATCGTTAGACGAATATATCACAAGACTAATTTTTGCATATGTTATCGTCAGTTTGATGAGAAACTGACTGTCACGAAATGCCACTGATTATATGTTTTTTTCTATCCTAACTTTGACATATATGTTCTATAACTGATTTTTAGCACTCTTTATTTATAAATATAACAAACTTTAGAATCAATACACACGTAATCTCTGTCTCTCTCTGTCTCTGTCTCCGTCTCTCTCTCTCTCTCTCTCTCTCTCTCTCTCTCTCACACACACACAGGGGTGGTGTAAAACGTGGTGACACGTGTTCAAACCGTCGACGAGGCTGTTTGAATTTACCATAGCACAATTATCCTCGGGAAAGACTTGAGTCTAATAATTCTCCCTCTTGCTACGGCTAACTATTAGATCAAAATTAGTTCTTTAATTTTGGTTATGAACACCAT
>OY757919.1:12036511-12046511 GCA_963585895.1 Sepioteuthis lessoniana
TCACGTACCTTTCCTTGGACACCTTGTTCAGGGATAGAGGGCGTTGTTGGTATTCTAAATCCACTACTCCTATTTTTCTCTTGGTCTCGAATGAGATGTCCAAAAATGTGGTCACTAGGTCATCGTATACCATTGCAGGATACATCTAGCCACTTCCCAGAATCTGATTTCTTTAAGTAATCTGTGATTGACGACTTGTGCCAGGAAACTGATGCACCTTATCATTTGAGAAATGTTCATATTTTCATGTAATTATACTCTTAAACCAGCCCAATGGGCTTGTGGATAGAGTGTTCGTCTCTGACCCCGGAGACCATGGTTTCAATCCCAGGACGAGTTATATTAAAGACTCAAAAATGGTACTTGATACCTCCTTGCTTAACTCTCAGCATATAAGATACGTATCATGGGTAAATTAGAACAATCTAGGGAAAGGGGTAGCCCCCTCCCCTACACATCAGTGCAGTAGCTAAATAAAAGGGAGTCTTCCGGTCATCATCGACTGTTATCCCCAACTTTCAAACAGGCCCAAATGCCTAGTGAGTAGAGTGTTCACCAGTGGTCCGTGAGACCGGGATTCAATACAAGGGTGAGTCATACCTAAGACAAAAAAATTGGTACTTGATGCTGCCTTGAACTCTCTATATTATAAGGTATGAATCAAGGGTCAGCTGGAGCAATCCAGTGAAAGGACTATCGCCCCCCACCCCTTGGCCTTTGTGTTGTAGCCAATGAAAAGAGAACGTTCAGGTCGCCCTCGACTACGCACCCAAACTTACTTTTAAAGCCTTAAATGTGTTTACTAAGTTTAAAGCAATACATATCTCGAACTGTGCCTCTCATAAGGATCGAACTCACTTTGTTTATGTCTACTGCTCCACAGTATTGTCTCCGCTATATTTTTCTTAGTATATGATAGTATATACACCTAATACTACTTTGTTAAAGATCCAACTCTACAGTTGGAGAGACTAAGAATACGATGCCTTAATCTCCTGCAGAAAGATAGGATTCGCCCAACCAAAGAAAAGAATGTCTTGGGTATGACAGTAAACTGGATTTGATGGTGAGGCTCCAGTTCTGGAGATCTAGGTAGAGTGGAGTTCCCTTTATTGCCTTTACTATTAGGTCAACTCCCATCCTAGCTCCCCCACCCCACCCAACAAGTGTCGTGAATATGGCACTAAACGATCTCATGGTAATGTTCCAGGAATGCTGGAGCTTTGGTGAATCCAGTGTAACTCTTAATTGCCATCGCTCCTAGGTCTACTGTGGCTCGGAGAGGTAACGCCTGTTGGATCCTATATCTATGGGTCAGATAGAACTAAACTGTTAACTTATGCTAAACTGAGTTGTTTGAAATTGAACTGCTTTTGTATGATAAACTGAATTGTTTAAAACAGAACTGTTTCGAGATTAAACTGTGTGGAAACAAAAACTGTATTTATACGAAACTGAATTGTTGAATTAGAAGTGATTGACTAATCTGAATAACTAGAAATAGAAATGTTTTTGAAAACTGTGTACTTATACTAAACTGAAATGTTTGAAATAGAAGTTTCTTTATATAAAAATGGATATGGCATTAAATGACCAACAAAGGTTGATATGCAATAAACCCAAAAGATTAAACAAACGAACAAAAAAACAAACACACTCATCCGGAGTAAGATTACTCGTTAAGTTTCCTTTTATCGATCAAATAAATTTATCCAAAAATTATTCGCATTCAATAGGATCCTGCTCAAAAACATCAAAGACAAACAAAATAAACAACTCACATTAAACCACAACACAAAAATGTAAATATGAAAGCAATTCTCTAACTTCTAGTCCCTAAAAAAATCCTTGACGGTGTGACATGCCGTTAAAATCAATCAAGCAACGAGTGATTTTATTTTAAAGGCAACGAAAAGATGCCTTTTAACGAGTGCTTTCACATGAGTGACATCTCTTTTTAGACAATGTTCACATCAACATTGTTTTTTTTAGAACAAATGCCTATATTCCACTATACCCAGGTGATCCAACGCAGCAATGTTTTAGTCATAAATTTTGTAATATATATGAATAGTACCTTTTTTTTTTAACCCCGCAAAAACAATTACCGACGCCGACTACGCCGATGACATAGTGATACTGGCAAATACACCCAATCCAATTGAAACTCTACTGTATAGTTTGGAACGAGCCGCCGCAGGCATTGGCCTCCATGTCAATGCACACAAAACTGAATATATGTGCTTTAATTAAACAGGCGGCATTTCCACACTAGAGGGAACCTCTCTGAAACTGGTAGACAAGTTCACCTACCTAGGAAGCAGTGTCTCATCATCTGAAAAAGATATCGACACGCGGCTAACGAAGGTACGGACAGCTATCGATAAGCTATCGATCATATTGAAATCAGACCTGACCGATAAAGTGAAACGCAGTTTCTTCCATACAGCGGTCATGTCGATACTGCTGTATGGATGCACTACTTGGACGCGAACTAAACGGCTGGAGAAGTTAGACGGCAATTACACAAGAATGTTGCGAGCAATATTGAACAAGTCCTGGCGGTAACACCCCACAAGGCAACAACCATACGGCCACCTGCCTCCCATCACGAAAACTATCCAAGTTAGACGAACCAGACATGCAGGACACTGCTTGAGAAGCAGGGACGAGCTCATAAGTGATGTACTCCTAGGGACCCCCATATATGGCCGAGCAAAAGTGGGACGACCAGCTCGAACATACATACAGCAGCTATGTGAAGATACGGGGTGTAGCTCTGAAGACCTGCCAGAGGCGATGAACGGAAGGGAGAAGTGGCGAGAGAGGGTCAGGGATATCCGTGCTAGCGGCACGACATGATGATAAGGATTATATGAATTGGGTCACGGTAATTGATTTTTGTATGTGAGGGTGTGAGCATAGTTTCGTTCTCACGATATATTTGCTGGCATATTTGTAATTGAATTATTTTATGCATGTGATTAACATTGCCCACGTCCTCGCTTCTTAATAACAAGTAATATTTGTTGGACATTTTGATTATTGCATTTCTGTTCTTGTACAATGGTTTATAAAGTATGACGTAATTTCTGATTGCCCAAGTGGAATGCTTACATTAGGCACCTTGCCTGGTGTAGTGGTAAGCTAGCAAGGCAAGTCAATATTGCTAGTGAGATCTTACTGGGTGTAACATATCACTGGACTTGAAATAAATTAGGCTCATCTTTGGCTTTGACTTACGGTCAAGTCACGTTCAGGGTACCGGTTCTCGCAAGATCATCTCAGTTCAGCCAAAACGAACCTTCTCAATGATTAAATAAGAACTTCGCCCAAGAGATAGATTAATAAATTAATAGGTGATCAATTCATGCAGATGACACGGAGTCCCTTTTCTCTCTCTCTTTCTCTCTCTCTCTCTCTCTCTCTCTCTCTCTCTTGTTCCATCGCTCTCGACCGGTCCACTAGAGTGCATCCTGTGTTTGGTGATTTATGGAAGTCTTTGCAGGTCAAACCTCACTGGTGTGTCTATAAGTAGGAGTCCACGGGAAAACATCACCCATGAATTCGGTCATACTTCTCCAACAGAGCTCTGCATGCCGAGTTCGTCTTTGAGAATTCGTGAGTTCTATAAATGCTTTTTTGTGAGGTGCTGTTTCCTGAACGTCTTCAAACGGCATGCAGCATACATTTGTAGTTCCCATAGGGATAGATAGAGTTATATATATATATATATATAAACTGACATAAATATTAGGTCTAAATGGATACATAATATAGATAGTGATTTTGTCCGAATATATATATATACACATGTTTACCAACCCTTCCTCATAGGCAGGATGTGACACAAGGTCAATTTTTAAGTGAAGCTGAAGACTTTTGAATTCAGAGTTTTCTTTCTCCTATATAGGTTGCTTAACTAAAGTTGAAGAACCCAATCTGCCTCACTATTAAACCATAGGCAGAAGGAGAGTTTTTGGATTCATACCTTTTCCAATGGGAAATACTAATAGCCGACTCCAGTCACCGAGTCCATTTCTTAAGACGATAACCGTTACACAACGAGCGTACCTTTGTGTGTGAAACTTGGTTTTACAGCTTGTCAACCCTTCTTGGGTTATTTAATGCCGGAATCATTCTCTTTTGTAAGTACGTGGTGCCTTTAATAAGTTTCCAGACTTTTTTGTTCAGGCATTTAAAATTATCGTAGGCTCTTGAAAATTCAGTATGTTATTGCTATGCATCTTGTGAGATGACTGACCAATTTTTATGATTTCAGCTTCAATGAACAGCTACAACAGAAATTGGAATACACATAAAGTCTGATTGTCATAGCTGGTGAATTTCAAAAATGCAATCTGGACGAGAGGAAGAACGATATACAATAAAACTCTGTTCTAAAAATGCCACAGAAACGTATGAAATTCTCCAGACAGCTTTTCGATCATCTTGCATGAATCGAGCATGAGTTTTTAAGTGACATAAGAGATTCGAGGAAGGCAGGGAGTATGTGAGGGATTATGAAAGATGTGGGAGGATTAAGGAAGTCAGTAGACCAGAGTTGATTGCCCAAAGGGTTAGGGTTAGGGTTGCTATGTTGAGGTTTTAAAGGAGTTCAGGAAGAGATTCAGTCGGAAGAGATTCAGTCGGAAGAGGCTAGCACTCTTTAAATCGGGTCAGTGGCATCTCCAGCAGGACAATTCACCAGTCCACAACTCCATCCTTATCACAGACTATTTGACCAAGATGAGCATCAACACAGTTCCCCAGCCTCCCATAGTCCAGACCTTGCTCCCTGTGACTTTTGGTTATTTCTTAAGCTCAGAGGCTGTCGTTATGAGACAATTGAGGAGATGAAAGAGGCTGTGACAAAGGTCATTGACAAGCTCACACAAGAGGACTTCCATGGGGCCTTCCAGAAGGTTTTGGAACGGTACAACAAGTGAATTGCAGCCGGAGGAGAGTACTTGGAAGGTGACTAGAGTTTCATGTGTGTACTGTCAATAAAAGTCCCCATACGAAAAAAGTCTGGAAACTTATTTAATGATCATCGTAGTTATATGGTTTCTTTCCGTCTGTCTTTTTTTCTTTCTTTGATAACACATAAAACGTCATAGGTTATCTACTGTCATAGGCATTCCGATAGAGGGAAAGCACGGATTCTCTTTAAACCATAACCGAGGTGGTTAAGAGGGTTTAAACCATTTCTAAGGGCATCCATCCAAAATTGAATGTAATAACGCGATTGGAGTTCGAACTCGTTACCCTATACGGTATATGAACTCCTTCTTTTTATAGCTTCAAATAAGAAAGAAAATTTTTTGGTCTGATTGGTTTGATTTTATGGCATATGAACCATTTAATAGGTTTCATGACATATCAACTATTTAATGCCAAATCCATTTTATACACATAATAGATCTATTTCAAACAATTCAGTTTAGCATAAGCTCGTAGTTTTGCCCTATTTGACCCATAGATTGGACCCGATCAGGTGCTACCTCTCTGGGCTATACATGGGGGAGCGATCGTAATGAAGGACTACACTTCATTTCCTAATGTTCCAACATTACTGTAACCTTACTATCAGAGTAATTTGTGCCATAAACAGGACATTCGTTCGAGGAGTCTTACCCTTCTGAAGAGGTGCAGTCGGTGCAGTCTCAAGCCCCAGCCAACTGAGCCAAGGTATCCTTTTAAATATTAAAGCTTCAACACACTATATTAATACAGTTTGTGCAGTTATGTTGTTTCAAGTTATAAGAATTTTCAAAAAGATTTTTGAGGGTCATTGATATGACATTAACAGATTTAACCACTCTGGCTCAGGGATAAGCTGCGAATTATGGCAATAAAAAGGGAATTAATAGTTTCCTGAGATATAGAAGTGTAGCATCACCCTCCATATACAATTTAATGTCATACTTATAGTCTTTTATTTGGCGCGTTCAAACCCCGATCATAGCGGTGTGTGTGTGAGAGTGTGTGTGTGTGTGTGTGTGTGTGTGTGTGTGTGTGTGTGTGTGTGTGTGTGTGTGTGTGTGTGAAAAACGGACTGAGAAAACAAAATAGACATTAACAGATGGAAAAAAAATTAGATGGATAGATATGCATTAGCTGACTGCAATACAGAGAGATTTCAAGGTTGTGATTAATAAATCTATAGGAACAAATAGAGTGAAATAAAGAACGGACATAGATAGATAGATAGATAGATATAGACTAAAACATAGATAGATAGATAGATAGATAGATTGAAGGAAATAGATGAAAAGATGAGAACTAAGATAGATAGATAGATAGATAGATAGATCATTTACGGTGCTCATTTCTCTGTCTTGTTAAATTTGTACACATTCACTGGCGTCAATGTTCGCCTGCTTATGCAGTTAATTAAATTTGTATTTCTCTAGATTAAACGTCTTCTTCACGTGTGACCCAACATGTGGAAATGGCAACACGTTGCATATTTTTCGACTTTTTTTTTTTCTACTTCAATTCTATTGCAGTGAATAAACTTGTTTGTTAAGAGATAAATAGGTATGTATTGGGTAGAGGGATGCAGCTTTTGTAGCAGTGATATTGACTGTTTCCCGCCTACCTAATCTGGCTCTCCCCGTTAAGGTAGCATAGATAATGCATTCGTGTCTTTTAAAAAGGAAAATAAAAAGACATTGATCAATGCGCATGCGTTTGGTGAAATTGCTTGGATTACAGTTAACATAAAAACAATTCAACTCTTAAGTTTTTCGCTTATTTTTTTGTTTTGTTTTTCTTTTCTTTTTTTTTTTTCATAGTCTTTCATGGTCTTTGTACAACACTAGCTATTCTACTTCATGTAACATAAGTTCACATATATTACAGACTCACTCAAATTAGATATCTATCGCAGTCTTGATGTCTCATGTTAGAATATATATATATATATATATATATATCAGTGGCGACTCTAGCCTATTTTTGCTACTCGTGCCCCCCGCCCTCTGTCAACTTCAGTTACCAACCCGTGGTCCGTGGACCCAAAGTAAGTCATCATAGTTGCTATTGCATGATTGTCCATTGTATAGCACAGATTGACAAACGTACCTTGCATGGTGTTTTTTTTGTAAACAATCAAGATACTATATAATTTGTAGTCTTGTTAATACAGTAGATGAGATAATTTTTTTTCCTTTCAAAAGTATAGAAGAAAAGAGAAGATGTTCATTACTATGACGAGAAAAATATGTTTATTAGAATAAAGAAACTGATGACAATATACACAGACACAGCTAGTAGTTTCAATTTCGCTTAAAATAAAGATTATTTGTTGAAAATGTATTCAAATAAACAAATTTTAGTTACAGAATGTAATATATGCAACATTCATTAAAAAAATAGAGATCTGTTAGTGAAAAAAACGAATTAAAACACGCCGTTTAACAAACATTTACCATAGCGATGATGATGACGTCGGCGACGGCTATAATCTGCTATTTCTCTCTCTCTCTCTCTCTCTCTCTCTCTCTCTCTGTCCCTCTCCCTCTTCCCAAGACAGTTGTCAGTTGTGTTAATTTTTTTGAGCACGGTATTCTGGCTTGCTTTTTCTATTGGCTACAGTCAAAAGCGAGATTTAGCTAACATTACTGTTATTATAAGGGTCTAGTGCTTGGCACGGATTACGCGTGTTCAACATTATAGCCGATTTTATGGGATGTTCAATGGATCTGACGGTGGCCGGACAAAGACCATCCGTTCGAAACAGCATCGTTGTATTATTCCCAGATATATTTATGAACTTTTGTCTACTTAGTTATCGAAACTTGAATAGATACGTAATTTAATTGAGATCAGACTAAGTATGTTTGCTTGAAATTAATGGATGATTTTTAATCCATTTTGAATAACATTCGAGCTATTGGTCGTGCCGGGCACGAGTAGGACTTCTCCCATCTCCGCCCCTGATATATATATATATATATATATATATATATATATATATATATATATAAAGAAAAATTGAGAACAAGTAATCAAACTAGAAAGGAGGGATTTATAGAGAAACAAAGTCGACACTATAGCGTTTCGGTTCAGCTGAACCATCATCAGGATTATGAGAAGTTATATTAGTGAGGTTAAGTATAGATGGATGTATAAAAAGTGTAAAAAATATACAAAAATTTGGAAAAGTTGTATACCAAAAAAAAACAAAAAAACAGATTTATATGATTTGAATTTCGTCGAAAACGAGGAATGATTCGAAATCTCTCGATGAACTAATGGAACGTGGATTATGCACAAGGTTTCTAATGTCAGGTGACGTATTTTAAAGAAACGAACGTTTATTCATTGATCAAACGGCCAATTTTTCTTGCCATAAACAGCCGAATTTTCTTGTTATGAAACTTTACATAATCCTGATATATATATATATATATATATATATATATATATTTATATATATATATATATATATATATATATAAAAGCCGGCTCATTGGTCTAGTGGGTGGAGTGTTCACCAATGGTCCGGAAAACCTGGGTTCAATCCCAAGTCGAGTGATACCAAAGACTTTAAAAATGGTACTTGATACTTGGTTGCTTAACACTCAGCAATATAAGGTACGTATCAAGGGTAAAGTGGAGCAATCCCGGGAAAGAAGTAGCGCCGTCCCTTACACCTCGGTGTAGTAGCTATTAAAAAGGAAGCATTCTGGTTGCCGTCGACTACAGTTGCCAACTTTACTTTACAACTTATATATATATATATATATGTGTGTGTGTGTCTCTGTGTGTGTGTGGATGTGTATGTCAGTCAAAGTATATTTGTCTATTTTCATATGTATCAATAATTTACTTCAGTCTGTTCACATCTATCTCAACCTGTTTAGATCTATATATCTTAGACTGTGCATATCAATATATATCAGTTTATATCTTGCTAGCTATCTCCCTATCTCAATACCTGCTTCTCTCTCTCTCTCTCTCTCTCTCTCTCTCTCTCTCTCTCTCTCTCTACCTGTCTCTCTTTATATATATATATATATATGTGTGTGTGTGTGTGTGTGTGTGTGTGTGTATTTTTCATATCGAGCAATCTTTCACTCTCAGTCGGGTCATATCCATCAATCGGGCTGTCTGATTGCTTATCACTTTCTACGAAAGTCCTATAGAAATAAAGTCATCTCTCTCTTTCTCTCTCTCTCTATGAGAGAGAGAGAGAGTGACACTATCTGTGTAGAAGAAAACATTCTAAATTTAAACACCCTCCCAACATGCTGAGAAACATCGCGAGAGGCTAAGACCTATTACTCTTATTATCTTACAGACCTTGGGTAAAGCCGTGAGTCCTCTAGTAACAGAAAAGATATGATGTGTATATATATATATATATATATATATATATATATATATGTGTGTGTGTGTGTGTGTGTGTGTGTGTGAGTGTGTGGCAGTGTGTGTGGCAGTGTGTGTGTGTGTGATTTCGTGTGTCTGTGTGAGTATTTTGCTATTGATAGTTTATTAATTCACAAGCCAATTCAGAAGTATTATTTCTTTTCTTGATTGTCTCCAATTACCTTTCTTTATTGAAAAGAACCAGTGCGGTTTGAAGCGTCTATTCTCTTTCTCGCAAATAGCAGTGCGTTCGCCTGCACCTGCAAAGAGATCTATACAGTTCTATCACTTGTTCTTGTGCAGACTTTCACAGAATACATCACGTGTGCGTCTTCAAATGTGCGTCTTCAAATGTGCGTCACACCAAATGACACAACTCCTTCGATGCCTGCAACGAATTTATGTAGCGCTGCCAACAAAGAACCATTGCATAACAGTGCGAAAGTAAACAGCTTAAATATCCTTTTGTGTGTGTGTCAATGGACACACACACACACACACACACACACACACACACACACACACACACACACGAATATATATATATATATACATATATATACGAGGATCATTAAATAAGTTTCCAGACTTTTTTCGTATGGGCACATTTATTGATAGTACA
>OY757919.1:12051511-12134011 GCA_963585895.1 Sepioteuthis lessoniana
ACATAGACTAAAATTGAAGAGCATTCGCATTGGTCAAATTCTGTTCTCTTCCAGTGCACCGTAACCTGGTTGGTCGACCAAACTGCACATTGATTTTCCGGTTATGTATCTTTATCTCATCTTGTATATTCGAATTTCAAGAGTCAGCTTTCTTGGCAAGAAATAAATTCATATACAGAATGTTGACAATGCCTCATATATTCTTTCCATTTCTCTTCAGTTAGCAATGTGTCTTAATCAACTAGGATTATTTCAACCTATTCTGTCATCATTTACAGAATGATATATATATATATATATATATATATAAAAGTTTTTTTAACGTTCTGTTAGGGCAGCTAACCATTTCTACCTCGACACTTGATTAAAAATTGCGATTGCTTTAGAGCTGTTATTTGAATAACATGACGGATGAAATCGATATTTATCTCCTTCCTTGGAACGTATATGAGCATGATTGAAAATAAGATGAATAGATCCATCGGGATATACTCTAAAGGAGTAAATAATAAAATAAAAATTAGATATAAAAATGAAAATAAGAATAAATCTAATCCTCATATAAATGTTGTCATATCAACAAATCCATGCCATTTCACACCGCCAGGCTGCGACACAAGGTCAATTTTAATCGGTGTTTAACACACCCACCCACACAACCCCCACATACGCATATATATATATATATATATATATATATATATATATATATATATATATATATATATTGCATCCAGAGGCGATTACTTGGAAGGGGACTAGAGTTTCCTGTGTGTACTATCAATAAACGTGCCCATAGGAAAAAATCAGGAATCTTATTTAATGATCTTAGTATATCTTTTTTAGAATAACTGAAAGTAGCCCCTTCCATAATTGGTCTTCATGATCATCATGTCAAGGTGCCCGTGGTGTAATGGTTATCGTCGTAGGAAATGGACACGACAACTCGAGTTCAAATCCTGGACGAGACAGATTGCATTTCACATAGCACTAATACCCTTGGGAAAGGTATGAATCCAATTATTCTCAATCCAGCTATTGGTAAATAGTAGGGCAGACTGAGGTCTTCAGGTTTGGTGAGGCAACTTGTCTAGGAGAAGGAAAACTCTGAATTCAAACCTGTTAAACTTAAAAGTTGACCTCATCTCATATCCTGCTCGAGCGGAGGGGTTGGTATATATATATATATATATATATATATATATAATTTGGCGTATTCATTAATAAAGCATGTTCGATATCATTGATAGACCAAATATCTTTGATACATAAATAATAAAAGTAATGAAAATATGAAAAGACCAAAGGTACCAGAGTAGATAGATAAACAAAGGGTAACATGATATAGCCGCATAGATAAGCAATAACTCTCAAACTTGACCAAACTTATGGCTATTAACATTGAACAAATGAAAAGATACCAATGATAAGTCAAAAACACTTGTCCGGTGAACGCATCGGCGAGAAACTGACAGTTGTAAAATACTGTTGACTCCACGTGTGCGTGTGTGTGTGTGTATGTGTGTGAAAACGAAAAATATTCAAGTATAAGTTGGTAGATTTAATCCACCAGTTTTCAGCCCATAGATATGACCAGGATGATTTTATTTCATGACTGCTTCTATTTCGAAACGTGGATGTAAGAATTGTAGGAAATTAGAACTCATGTTAATACGAAAATCAACGGTTTTAACATTTTATTCGATATTGAGAAAATTGGTCGATATTATCGACGTTCAAAATAATTATCTGTTTTCTTTTTTTACTTTTTTGATACGGTTTTTCTTTTTTGATACGGTTGATATTCTCGACGTTTTTTATATGGTTTTGATACGGTTTTTCTTCTTTGATCCTATTTACCAACCCCTCCACTTGGGCAGGATATGACACAAGGTCAAATTTTTAAGCGGAGTTGAACAGGTTTGAATTCAGAGTTTTCTTGATCCTAAACTAGTTGCCTCACCAAGGCTGTAGAACACAGTCTGTCCTACTATTTACCCATAGCTGGATGGAGAATAGTTGGATTCATACCTTTCCCAAGGGTATTTGTGCTATGTGAAATGCAGTCAGTCTCGTCCAGGATTTGAACTCGTGTCGCCGTGTCCATTTCCTACGACGATAACCATTACACCACGGGCACCACGGTTCTTCTTCTTTGATACGTTTTTTTTCTTTTTTGATACAGTTGATAATCACGACGTTGAAAATACTTTTCTATTTTCTTTTTTTTCTTTTTTGATACAGTTGATTTTCTTTTTTTCTTTTTTGATACGGTTGATTTGTTTCTATTTCCTTTTTTCTTTTTTTGATACGGTTGATTTGTCTCTTTTCTCGACTTAAAATTATATCCTAACACTATCAAAATAGTTTCCAGCAGATTTTATACGAAGACTTTTTAACTACATTTCTTTAAATATTCTATTACACGTTGCACCTCATTACTATGTCGGGCACATTTTATAAAAGTACCAATTATGGAAAGGGCTACTTCCAGTTATTCTAAAAAAGATATTAGAAGATCATTTAATAGGTTTCCAGACTTTTTTTTTGTATGGGCACTTTTATTTACAGTACACACATGGAACTCGAGTCCCCTTCGAAGTAATTACCTCCGAATGCAATGCACTTATTGTACCGTTCCAACAACTTCTGGAAGGCCCCATAGAAGTCCTCTTGTGTCAGCTTGTCAATGACCTTCGTCACAGCCTCTTTCATCTACTCAATAGCCTCGTAACGACAGCCTCTGAGCTTAGGGAATAACCAAAAGTCACAGGGAGCAATGCCTGGACTATAGGGAGGGTGAGGAAATGTCTTGATGCCCATCTTGGTCAAATAGTCTGTGAGAAGGATGGAGTTGTGGACTGGTGCATTGTCAAGGTGGAAATGCCACTGACCCGATTTGAAGAGTACTGGCCTCTTCCGAGGGAAGATCTTCCTGAACCCCCTTAAAATCTCAACATAGTAACCCTAACCCTAACCCTAAGCTGTGACCAATCAACTCTGGTGTATTGTCTTCCTTACTCCTCTCACACCTCTCATTATCCTTCACAGACTCCCTGCCTTCCTTGAATCTCTTATGCCACTCAAAAACTGATTCTCGATTCATGCAAGATGCTCCAAAAGCAGTCGCAAGCATTTTTTCCAAATTTAAAACAATTTTATTGCATATCGTTCTTCCTCTTGTCCAGATTGCTTTTCGAAATTCACCAACTGTGACAATCAGGCTTTAGTAGGTTGTATTCCAGTACGTTTTTATGTAATTTTCTTATTTGCATGTCATGTCAATCATTATATATATATATATATATATATAGTGTTATCCACAGACGGACTGTTTCGTTGCATCACAAATTTTCAGTGTGGATAGACACGTAGGACGCTTGAAGGTGGGATCTGTAACACGCCCAACTTTACTTTAGGCTTAGTATCACACCGCTCAGCCAACAAGCGTACCACGTCAGCTAGGGAAATATAAGGTATTAAGTAGTAGTGTTTGTTTGCAATTTATACCTTACCGGATGCCAGAGTGCTCAATTTGTTCGAAGAGCTTTGCATTATATATATATATATATAATGCAAAGCTCTTATATATATAAGGCCTCTGTTGCTTTCCTGAAACTGTGAATCAGCTCCTGTTTATATATAAGGTTATATGAAAAACTACACAGCTGACTGCGCAACAGGTATTTCCTCTTCATGACAACGATTTGGCCTAAAGCTGATTCAAGTTTGCGTTTGGATTTTCCAGAAAAAATCTGAAAGATATAATTGTATTCTCCATAATGGAAGCAAATGATCGAAATGATTCAGTCAATACAGAGAAAAATTTGAAACACCAGGTAATACAAAGAGATTTTTGCGTTAAATTCTTCTCTTTGGATTAACTTATCAAATTTTTCTCTATATTCTCCATAACGTACTTATAATCACATTACTGGAACCTTTAATCATATATAACATTAAAAAAAAAAAAGCTACGCTAATATTTTATTAAAATAATTATTCTAATTTAATGAAGCATCGAGAATTCTGTGTGTAGGTGGTTTTTCAAGCTAATTTGAACTCATTATCAGGAATTCAATCAAAAGATTAAATCGATAAATTTACGAAATGCCAGTTAAGTGTAAATCATTTCTCGACAAATCTCATATTTTTATATATACCGCGACTCTGACGAAAACAACCTTTACCAACTCCATACGACGTTATTGTCGTATCGTCTTTATAAATCATCTGATTGATAGAACATGCCATGAAATACTAAGTAAACTTTGAAGATTTATTTCCCAAACAAACAGCAAAATAGGACCAAGTGTTCAGGGTGGAACGATAAAATTGTCGCCCTAGAAAAGACGACATGATTCCATTTCCGTTTAATGAAAACCGGTTTTCTTTTTTTGTTGCAGACCATCTTCTAGTTGGCCAGTTATGTACAAATCCCAAGAGCGATAGGAGCCTTCTATCAAGTCTGAAAGTGACACAATGTTCAACGAGCGAGAGCGGAGATGCGCCGCTGTACAACTCAGGCTCTCTACCGATCAAAGTTATGACAACAGGACCATTGCCAGTACCCTCAAAATGTAAATCTGGATAGCCACGAATAACAGGGACGTGCCCAGGGTGATGAAAACAAAGTTTTTGGCTACGGTTACTGTCTTTGGTGTGGTTTCAAGTGAGGGCCACATCATGCCACTTCACATCTTCGAAATCTGCTTGAAAGTCAACACCAAAGTGTACCTGGATGTGCTGAAGAGTGTGGTGATCCCCTGGTGCAATCAGGTGGCCGGTAGCAGACCCTAGGTGTGGCAGCAGGACTCGGTACCGGCCAACAAGTCCAAAGAGACCTATGCTTTGCTTCAGAAGGAGTGCTACGACTTTGTACTCTTTTCTCACTGCCCCCCCCCCCCGACCTGAACCCGGTGGACTACTTCATTTGGTCATACGTCGAGAACATCACCAATATGACCTCCCACAACACCAATGCCAGCCTGATCGCCGCCATCCGCCGAGTATTCACCGAGCTCCCACCGGCGCTTGTGGAAAAGGCATGCTCCCAATTCCGGATCCGTATCGAGGCGGTGATTGAGACTGAAGGCAGCTACATTGAATAGATGTCAGCTCTCCTACATAATCAAGTTACCTGGATTAATTTTTTTAATAAAAGTTTTAAAATAAAGCTGTAGTGTTGTTTTCTTCAGGACGACAATTTTAGCGTTTCACCCCGTATTTCGGAAATACCATACATAATTCGGAGATTCTTGCTTGTCACTCGACCAACTGTTGTTTGGGCAATTTATTTCATTCTTTTTGTGTTGTATGTTCTTGCTATATCATTTCGACTAATCTGTTCTGCGGCCTTTGTCATATATACGATCAGTATAAAAAGAATCGACCTAATTTTACCAGATACTAGAATATAATTCGAACAGCTTTAATACATTCGTAACTTTTTTTTTAATCATAAAAATTCAAATATTGAATATAAAATACTTAATACACTTGATTAATAAATGACTCCCTGTAATAAATGGCGTCTAAATTTTAGCCTCAAGATGCTGTTTTTATCAAACATTAAATGTAATGAACGACTGCAAGCTTCCGTGTGTTCGAAAATGTACTTGTATGATAAACAACATCCCATGTTTTACAGGTTAAAATCTAATCATAAAAGTCATTCATTACACGAGTATATATATATATATATATATATACACGCGTGATGAATGATTTTAATGATATATATATATATATATATATATATATATATATATATATACTCGCGTAATGAATGATTTTTTATGATCAAATTTTCATTATGTATGTATGTATGTATGTACTTATCGTATTCGTGAATGAATGTATTTAAGGCATCGGTTTAAAAAGAAACATGAGTGATAAATCTTTCTTCATTTAAATTACCTTTCATTCTAAGAATACCAAGATAACATCGGTGGCTCATAAATATGGTTTTAAAAGGAAATTCGTTTGAGTTAAAAATTACGGCCTAAATTGGAAATTTTCAAATTGCAAAATTGATTGATTGGTTGCTTGATTTTAATTCCATTTCAATCCGTTTAGGGTTATTTTATTTATAGTAGTTAGGGAATCGCGTTCATTGTATGTTGATATTTACATTTTTGTGAATTTGATTTAAAAGTTTTTTTTTTGTGGGGCCGTACATGGTCTTACCCAATAGGACTAGTTTTTTTACATATCTATTTGATCCATAGATATGTGACCCTAACTAGTGCTACCTCTCTAGATCTGAGTGGAGCTGGGAGTAATGGCAGTAAAGCTATACTGTTTCTCTCAAACAAAGGATTAATATTAAAAATAATTAATAGTGTTAGATACAAATACTTGAAACTACTTACCAGTGTGCATAGAAATGGTTGATATTTAAGAGAATTATTAGTGTTTACTCGGAATACTTTAAACCATTTAACTGTGTGCCAATGAGTGAGCTCTAACAACTTGTTAAAAAATAAAGTTCTAAATAATTATTCACGGTCAAATCATATAGAAAATAAGGATTTTGCATTAAATAACCTACAAGGGTTGATATGCCATAAAACACCAATCAATAAACCCACAATAGTACATTGTTGTGTTTCTGAAATAAACTTAGTTAATAGGATAGGCTTAGTGGATCTAAGTCAATATCCATATCTTTAAGCGAGTTGGCCGACCGTAGTCGAGAGCGATCTGAAGACACCTTTTTCAATTGCTATTATACCGAGATTTTTCACTTACCCTTCATATGTACGTAATAATGCAAACAGTCTTCAAGTACCATTTTTGAGTCTTTCGTATTACGTGACCTGGGATTGAACCCGGTCTCCCAAACCGTTGGCGAACACTTTACCCACTCCTATCGACTGTTAAATACGTAAAAAGCAACAAGTAAATTGTTGCTTATCACAATGGATCAACCCGAGGACTGAGACATGTACAGAGTTATACAAAACCAACTGAGTAAGAAGGTGGGTCTTTTCGTGAATGACGAATTGGCCGATAGAAGCTAAGCGCATTTGATCTTATTCCGAACATGCCGTGTGCTACGATATTAAGAAACTAGCTGTATGTTAATTGTTTTGCAAAGGAGCTGCGGCAAACAGAGAAACAAAGTAAACGTAGAAGCAATAAACATAACTTTGCTATCTTATTTGCATTATCCTTGAAAGCTAGATGCGATATGAGGTCAGTTTTACCGTGGGCCTTTTACAAAATTAATAATAATAATAATAATAATAATAATAACAACAATAACAATAATAATAATAATAAATGAATAAATAAATAAATAAATAAATAAAATCAGATAGAATTTTTAAAAAAAGAATAAAATACCTAAGGCAGTCAGGAACGGAAGCTGTCATGAACGGAAGTAATGCTAAAAAAGGGTGGGTACTTCTGGTTTTGATGTTGACGTAATTTGTATTACTCATTGATTTCCGTGAAAAGAGAGCGTGTATAATGCGTGTTTCTTGCAGTACAGAAAACTTAGCAAGGGAAAGCACTCATATATATATATATATATATATATATATATGTGTGTGTGTGTGTGTGTGTGTGTGTGTGTGTGTGCTTTCCCTTAAAATATATATTTTATTGAATATAGGAGTCCCAAACCTTTTAAAAATCAGTTATATATATATATATATATATATATATATACCTGATTTTTAAAAATCAGTTATATATATATATATATATATATATATATATATATATATATAACTGATTTTTAAAAGGTTTGGGACTCCTATATTCAATAAAATATATTTTTAAGTTATGAATTTTTGTTCATGTCCAAACTATTTAGAAATTAACGCTTTCTTTACCAATTGATTCATCAGACTATATTAAGATTGTTCAAATTTTCTTGTTTATTAATTAATTCATTTATTTTGCTTCTTTGTTCCGCATCTTATTTCTGTCCATCTAAGTGTACCCTATGTCACATTTTAAACCAAATGAATATCAAATATTTCCGCTCTTATCTAACTTATGCAAAGAAAGTAGCTAAATCATTTCGTGAAGTGACATAATTTAGTGCTTTTGATTTTCAAGATACTGGGGTGAAACCCACCTTTTTTTTCAATAATTTAATACATCCTTGCTTGTGGTGAAGAAGTTCAAGGCATTGTACATACCAACTGTTGTTGATAGTATCGTGATAAGTTGTGTGCTGACACGCTGTGCATTGCTTCACTTCGTGTATGATATAAAAATCGCTCAGATAAAGGTGCAATGTTGTCTAATTTGGGAACTGAAGATTTACAAGTTTGAACTCGACCAAAACGCCGTAGAAGTAAGCAAAAACATTTGTTGTGTAAAATGTTGAGATGGGGTAGATCTCAGCACGTAGAAAGTATCTAGAAAGTTCGCCATCTCACAGTCCAGTAGAGGGTGGGGTCGTTACTTTCACGACCGAGGTAAAAGCATCCGGATATACCGAATCGTATTTCATGTTACCAAAATACAGCAACACTTTTAACTCTTTTTAGATATAGGCATGGAAAACATACTTCTCTCCCAATAGTAAGCAACTAGTTATCTGAAAAAAAAACAACATCCAGTTAATATTTATACTTATGAAATTTTGGTCGAAGAAGTCGTGGCTGAGACAATCGTCTTCACTAATTGAGCGTTGTTTCACTACTTGATTGAGCGTGCCACTAGTTGTGTGATTTTTTCCTTTCGTATAAGATTGTGTAATTGTGCCCCGTGTATGTAGACGTATTTGCTGATGTCGTTTATGTTCAATGTGTTGGAGGGGCGGCAGTGCGTGTTTACTGATTAAAGATGCTTCAAGCAATTTGAATCAAAATGGAAGATGAAGTTGATGATACCCCGAGAAGGGGTAGGGAACTCTGAAGTCGTGATTAACCCAATTTTCAGTCTTTTTTAATTACTATATGAACAACGTCATATCCGATTGCCTCCAGCTTAAGAACGGGGTGTATTATTTGTATGCATTTGTGAATGTGTTGCTGCTAACACATTAGTGTATATGAATATATATTTGTATGTGTGTGTGTGTGTGTGTGTGTGTGTGTGTGTGTGTGTGTGTGTGTGTGTGTGTGTGTGTGTGTGTGTGCACGCGTGCACGAACGCGGCATCTTTCAATGGAATTCACATCAATCATTCTAAAGTGACGAGCCGCTCTCCAGAAGATGTTATTTAACGACTTATTTATTTATGTACCTGTAGGAATTTCGATTTCTCTTTCAATTATTTGAAAATAAAAAATGAAAATTAAAAAAAAAACGACAAATTCCTCAATTAATTCGTTTCACTTCCGACTTTTCTTCGATTATTTCTTTTTACTTTGTATTTTGTATTTTACTTGTTGAACTGTGAACCAAATTGGGTTCCACTTGTAATAATTGTCCGTGATATCGATACTTTTATTTAGAGAGAAGTAAATGATCCTAATTAGCATTTCATAGTTTTTCGTTATATCAAGTGTCTTAGTGATTTAAAAAATGCCGTTGAGTACAAACGAAAAGAGCGCAAAATTATCCCTAAATGCAGATTGGACTGGAAATTACTTCATTCTCAAAGCTAGAGTACTTTAAATGCAAACTTCAAATAAATTGTATGGCTAACTTTGGTGTGTTACGTATATATGAGTGTTTTCCAAATGTGACTTTTCCGTTGCCTATTTTTCTTGACAAGAAAAATGACGGGCATATATAACCACTAAATGGAATTTAAACTATCAAAAAATACTTTTTATCTACAAAAGTGAAAAAGTTCTATTTGAAGCAATTCAGTTTAGCATAAGTCATTTGTTTGCACTCAGTTTAAATGTCAAAGTACACAGTTTAAATGTCAAACAGTTCTAATTGACCCATAGATAGGGCCCTGTCAGGTGCTACCACTCCGGGTCCAGAGTAGACTTGGCAGCGATGACAATGATGGTGTACTACGCATTTCCCAAAGCTCCAGTATTACTGAAGCCTCCCCATCAGATTGTTTAGTGTCATACCCAGGACACTTGTTGGTGGTGTCGTATACCTCTGCAGAGATGCAGTCGGTGTATTCTGGCAGCCCCAGCCGACTGGGCCATGAAGTGAGTTGGTATGAATTTTTGGTGACAAGAAAGATGTCAGACATACATAACCTCTAAAGTGAATTTAAACTATCCAAAAGTACTTTCTATCTACAAAGTGAAATTTAGTAGAAAATTAAAATCCTGATTAATAACTACTCTGTCAGCTTGTCATGTTGAACATCCCAACCTTGATTCAGATTCAGGAGAAAGTCTCCCTCGTATCAAACAATCTGCAATATATTCCGTTTCTTTTTTGCAAAAAGAAATCTTTTTTTTTTGTCAACTTCCAGCTCAAATAAAAAAATTCGCAGATGCTCTGGTTGGCCTATTGATCCCGTTGAGAATCACTGGTTTAAATAATATAATGAAACATTTGATAAATGTATATTCTTTTTGATAAACCACATTACCCAAAAATGACCTCTTATATCATTAAATCTTTATTTATATATTTTTTCTTTGTTATCTCCTGCTTTCTGTCTATACATATAAATGTAGGCGCTCGTGGTGTAACGATAATCATCGTAGGAAATAAAGACGGTGATCCGAGGTCAAATCCTGGACGAGGCTGTTTGCAGTCCACATAATGTTAACACGCTTGGGAATGGTATGTATTCAATTATTATTCATCTAGTTGTGGATAAATAATGGGGCAGACTGTGCTGTTTACTTTTATTTAAGCAACGAAACTATAAGAAGGAAAATTCTTCATTAAAACCAATTAAATTTCGCTTACAAATTGACCTTGTATCGCATCCTATTCGTGGCAGACGGGTTGGAATATATATAAATGGAATTAGCCGCTCTTTGGTAATTTGTTGTTTAATAAATAAACATTGATACTCATAAGAAAAATATGCTAACATCATGATGTATTTGTCTGGTTCTACATTTACCAGAGACAACGATGGTTGCAAAATGCTATTTACTCATTATAATAAAATGGCAAAATATTTCACACGTGAAATACAAACGGATCATCTAATTTCGGCCAGTCGACCAGACAACAAAATAAAAAAAAACAAAAAGAAAGGAGAATACGCCGAATTTTGGACTTGGTAGTCCCGGCTGACTACGGAATAAACCTGAAAGAAAGCAATAAAAGAGATAAGTACCTGAAACTTGCTAGGGAACAGAAGAAAATATGGAACACCAAGATGACAGTAATACGAATTGTAATCGATGCGCTCATTACAGTTAACTAGGGATTTGTAACCGAGTTGGAGAAAGTGGATATAAGAGCACATGTGTAGAGGATTCAGACTACAGCATTCTTAAGATCAGACAGAGTACTAAGAAGAATCCAGGAGACTTGAAGAGACTTGCTATCACTCAAAATCCACTTGAAAACCATCAACTAACGCCTTGAATACGCTAACTGTATCATTCGTACAGCGATAATACGGCCTCAACCCAATCAAAACAACTTCTCTAAAACCAGAAATATTTCACAACAAATTAGAAGCCTTGTAAAAATTAAAAAGCAGTTCTTATTGACCCACAGATAGGACCCTACCAGGTGCTACCACTCCAGGCCTAGAGTAGACCTGACAGCGATGGCAATGATGGTGTACTCTGCATTTCTCAAAGCTCCAGCATTACTGAAGCCTCACCATCAGATTCCTTTGTGTTATACGCGGGACACTTGTTAGTGGTGTCTTATTCCTCAGCAGAGATGCAGTCGGTGTATTCTGCAGCCCCAGCCGACTGGGCCATGAAGTTAGTATCAATTAAGGTTGCAAGAATATCTATAGCTGTACACATGGTTCAAATGCACTCAGAAGTTAATCATAAGCAGGATTTTGTTTTACACTTTACATGCAGGGTTAATATTTGCAATGCAGCAATAATTAGGTGCTCACGAGGGGATAGTTTGCTTTAAACGAAATAAACATTGGAACAAGAGTTCAAAACCTGGACGAGCCTATTTGCATTTCACTTAGCACCAATAGCCTTATAAAAAGTATGAATCATATCATTCTCCCTTGAGCTGTGGGTAAATAATATAATTGCCTGGGCTCTTTTACTTTGGCATGGTAATCGGTCTGGGAGAAAGAAAATTCTGAATTCAAACCTATTAAAATCCCCTTAGAATTGGTCTTGTGTCACATCCTGCTCATGTGGAGAGGTTGGTAAATACACATGTGTAATAATTAGAGTGACTATATACTTGACGTATTTATTTCATAAATCCTACCCATGATATCTCATGGTAAATAAGCAGTTAATCTTTTGATACGTCATGAAATAAGCTTTTTATATCATTGTTTGCTTTATTTCTTTAGGCTTACAATGTTATTTTATTTACTGAAATTTCTCCTTTTTCAGCTTGATATTCAAATCCTCTGTTGTTATTTTTTTTCTATATTTCCTTGTTTGTTTTTTATTTTAGTTTTTTATTTGTTTTCGCTATTTTCCTTTTCGTTTTTTTTTTTTTTGTTTTTCTTTTTATTTTCTTCCTTTCCTTTCTAGATTATTAGCTTCCATGAGAATTTTTATAATTTTATCGTATTTTGCATCCTCGGGTCTTATTTCATTTTTAAAGTTTCCTCTTCCCTTTATTCCAAAGATTTCGATCGCTTCATGTCCGTTTTATTTCTGTTTATTATTCATTCTGTTCTAACGTTTTTGGTTTCGATATTTTATTCTGTTTTATTATTTTCGGGTTTAATTTTTCATTTGATTTTCTTTCTTTAAATCAGTCGGCCATTTTGACATATCTGCCGGCCTGCATCTTCCGTATTAAAATAATTCCTTTTGGATTGATTTCTCCAAAACAAGAAATGATTTTATCGGGTGCTGGAGATGTCAATTTTTCCTGTGAAAATTCACATTTATGTATGAAATTGCAAGCTCTTCAGCCCCTCGGTGCTTTTATTTAGATGCAATAATGTATAGGCGTCTAAGTGCAAGTGTCTTGGTTTGATTTAGTTTGCTTTGTTTAATGGTATATCAAACTTCGTGAGTTCATGCCTTCACCAAGATTTTTGTTCGAATATGAACGTAGTAACGTGACTGGAGTTCGAACTCACTTATTACGATATTACACGTGAGCCACTAAGCTACAGGGTCTCCCTCCGAGTGTATATATATATATATATATATAAATATATATATATATATATATATATATATATATATATATATATATATATATATATATATAAAGGCATAGCATGAATAGATGTATATGTATGTATATACTTGTAGTATATAACGTTCCTCTTCTCAGGACATGGACAAGGTGACTCCAGTTTAAACACTTGATAATGCTATTTACATTACATAATACTAATGCACTTAGAAAAAATATCAATCCAACTATATCCCCCTACACTTTATTTATGGGTAAATATGACAGTAAACTGCGCTCTTTTCTCTGGATTTGGCAACCGGTCAAGGAGAATGAAAATCAGTTGTATGCTGCTTAAAAACTTACCTTGTGCCTCACTCTCCTCAAGGCGATAGGGTTGAGTAAATACCTGGATATAGATGTAAATATATCCCAATGAGGATGTACGCGGTCGAGATTCAGTGTACATGTATGCGCGTGTAAAATGGTATTAAAAGGGTCGGTAAGAACGTTTGGTCAATAAATCTGAAAAGATAACCAAACAGAAAGTGAAGGATTACTCTCAGGGAATCAAAGGATTATATTTTAATCTCCATAATAAGCGGATCTTCGGTGCTAATACTGTTAGAAGTCATCAGACAAAAATCTTATTTGCTTATGCCTGAGTAGTGATGGATTGAAACAGAAAATAGTGGCTTTCCTTTTTATAAATCAAAACCCCATAGGCATTTGGTCCCCCTAACAGGGGGAAAAACACAGCAGTGAAAAGTTGGCCAAGCTTCATTGCAGCTGTTCAAGAAAAACGCTAACACTTTAGTCTATAATGGGTACTCTAATCACCGATTCTATCTCTTGCCCAGTCGGCTGGAGGGGGCTGTAGAATACACAGACTGCACCTCTACAGAGGGGTAAGACCCCCACCCAACAAGTATCCTGGATATGACACTAAATAACCTGATGGTGAGGTTCCAGTAGTGCTGGAGCTTTGGGGAATGCGGAGTACTCCTTCATTGCCATCGCTCCCAGGTCCACTCTGGCACGGAGTGGTAGCACCTGATAGGGCCCTATCTATGGGTTAAATAGAACTAACAGCATACTTATGCTAAAATGAATTGTTTGACTAAAATAGCTTGAAATAGAAATGTTTTTGACAACTAAACCTTTCTTACATTTAAACTGCATGCTTATGCTTAACTGAATCATTTGAAATAGAACTGTTTTTCGATATTAAAACTGTATTTACACTTAACTGTTATTGTTACATAGAACTGCTTGAATAGTTTGAAATGGAAATGTTTTTGACAATGAAACTGTGTACTTATGCTAAACTGAATTGTTTAAAATGGAATAGATTATTTACATAAAAATGGATTTGGCGTTAAATAACCTACAAAGGTTGATATGCTATAAAACCCAACAATACAACCAACCTGATTCTATGTCCTATAATTACTGTTAGGTTACAAGAGACTACTAAAGTTTCTGCTTTGTCTGTTCTTTCACTGAAGAAACCAGTTCGCATTTAAAATTTCCCAAACATTTGGTTTGTTTTTTGGGGGGTTTTTTTGTATCAATCTTCCTACGTTGTTTAATGCCAATTCCACCCTTGTAAAATGTTTATTCTATGGTCAGCAGGGACAACAAAGTCGACAATTTTGCAATATTATTATTATTATTATTATTATTATATGATAGCTCTATCACTGTCCATTTGGTCTGTCATAAACACACCAAGTGAGATAATGACAACGATACACTGCTGAAATGTATATATATATATATATATATATATATATATATATATATATATATATATATATAACCGACGCACCGAGTGTAGTACGGAACTGAACATCTGAACAATTTAATGTTCAATTACCTTAAACAAGATTGGAAAAATTCCTGATATTCAAATGTAGATATTGAGAGGCTGAGATAGATAGATAGATAGATAGATAGATAGATAGACAGAGAGAGAGAGACAGAGACAGAGAGTCAGAGAGAATGCGATAGGTAAAAACAGATTTAGATAGATAGACATATAGATAGATAGACGAAGATAGGTAGATAGACAGTCATTGTAATAATCACAATGACAATCAATTCTTTTTTTTTTTCGTTTTTCAGGAAATGATGACACAATTTTGTTTTTTGCTTGGTTTAAGGTTTTTCCATAATTCTAATAAAATCTAATTCTATTTCGTTAATTTTATCAAAATAACTCTGCATATATTTGTTTGCTTACCCTAGAAATAAAAACTGTACAAGTTTTTACATTTTCATCGAAGCTACAAAAAATAAATAAATAAATAAAATATAGTATAAACATAAAAGGAAAGACTTTCGTTTGAGAAAAAAAAGACCTCTAACTTTGGCTTCCCTAAGATCTTTATAGAGAATGTAACAACATCGTAAGATCAAGAAACAATTTCTTCCCCTTGCATGTCAATGTATGGACTGAAATCACGAAGTCAACAGCAGAAGAAATACACTGATGACAATATCCAGCAATAGAACTGAATGTTTCTCTTTGGAATGAAGGAAATAAATGGAGATCTACTCTAAAATCATTGTTCCAACCAACTGTAGCAGTAACGCTTGCCACAAACACCTACTGAGTATTTTCTCTACAATGGTAGTTGCCAAAGTATCCGTTCCATCGCCTATTCTTTCTTTTGCGTGATTAAAAATCCACCCTAATGCCTGCTGCCACCTGAACTACTGGATCGGCCTGGTTGGTTCTTGCTGGTAAAAGAAGTTGCATAGACTTTGATGACCGACTTGTAACCAAAGCAAGTGGGAGGTTAGAATCCTCTTACAATTTCAATATTGTTTTTTGTAGTCTGATATTCATTTTTTCCTATTCTCTTTAATAATAGCCTTCTTTTGCACATCAACCTGTCTCACTATCTCGTTCGCTTGATTGGCCTCGATCGATATATCAATAAGTATACACAGCTGCTTCAACCACCAAGTACACGAACAAAGTGTTGATAACGAATAGTGAGAGATTTTTACATGGCCACAATCGTCGTCTAAATATTGAATTGCGAACTAAAGTGTAAAAGAAGACTTTTGTCGCAATGCTGCTAAGCACCACATTAAAAGGTTCTAATGTTAATTAAGGCCCAGGATAGGTATTATGAAATAAAGGAAATGGCGTTTTGGAACTAGATATAAGATGTTGTACATTGGTTTCTTTGTTTGTTTGTTGGTTGTATGGCATGTCGACAGTGTTTGGGTCATATACTTTAGTGTTTTTGAGCTATTATATGGTTCCAAGTAACTAATGATAATAATCCTTCGTAAACAATTATAACTTCAAGTATCTTTTCGAAATGCAAAGAATTTGCCTAGAGTGATATGATTTCAAGTATTCCTATCTAACATCAATAATTTATGATAAAACATTGATAGATAGATAGATAGATAGATATTGACAGAGAGTGATAGACAGATATTGACAGTGATAGAGAGAGAGAGAGAAATAGAATCAGATAGATAAAAACAGAATTAGATAGATAGATAGATAGATAGATAGATAGATAGATAGATAGATATTGATTGTTTGATTAGTGAACAGTGTTATATTAAATTAAAAATATCGTTTCGCCATTGAGTTGTGGTTTGCAAGATAGTAATAAGTGTTATTCTCACTGTATTGTGGGCTTTGTCATACTAGAGTGCACGAAAGAAAAATTAGGAATATTCTAGTATAATAATAAACGATTCTCTAAAAAACGAGAATAATTTTAAAAAATAAACAGCAAAATAAAAAGATTAACACAAATAGTAAATTTACTCAATATGGCCACCAGTTTTTGTTTATTGTATCAACACATCTTTTCAAATTGATTCTTCTGACTTTCAATTCATTAGCCTGCTTTCTCATTGTGGAGTCCTTCTCAATCACTGTAGCGAGAGCAGTTAGAAAGTATACTTCTCTTTTTTTTTCATTCCTCCACTCTTCCTTTTCCTTAAAAAGCCCTTTTTCTGTAAGAAAAAAAAGAAAAGGTTCTTGGCTTTGTATACGGTTAACAAGAACTACACATCCACTCCAGAATGGGAGCCTCACTCTCATAGATTCTTTGTCTTTTCTTTTCTTGCTCACTCATATTGGGCTGAATTTTAATTTTAAAAATGTGCTTGAATGATAGAGCTAATCATGAAATTTTAGATTTATCACGTTTATTTTTTCGAAAATTTGATTAAACAGACAAAAAAACGGTTTTAAATATTATTCTATATTTTGGTTCCGACCCCTGTAAAGTATATTTGAAGAAAGACAGATACGATTGATTGATTTTAAGGACATGTCAACCTGTCAAGGGTTATCTAATGCCTTGAAGTGCATTGACTGTTCATGTTTACATTATCTGTGAGGCTGTTTTTAAGAGGTTTTTTTTCTTTTCATACTACCCAATCCAATACTAAAAAATTCTAAACATCAATTAGGAGCATAGATGGAACGCCAACATGTATATAACCCCGGGTCAGAGTCGACCTGGAAGTAATGACAATGAATTGGTACTCTACAGGCCTCAGATCTCCAGAGCAGGAGTTACCCCTGGAGACTGAATTTAGTGTCATAGTCTGGACACCTACTTTGAACGAGGGCTGTAACCTGCCTGCCGGGTTTATATCAGTATATTGTAAACCCCACCAACAAGGATGAAAGACATGTAGTTATTTACTGGAGTCAACTTAATGTGGATTATAGACACTTGTGTTTGCTACAAATTCAGTAATCTTAAAGATAGATATATATAATCACGTGATACATTCAATAGGTCTCCAGACCTTATTTGGACAGGCATTTATAATTGTCGCAGACTCTTGAAAATTCTGTATGTTATTGCTCTATGTTATGAGATGACTGACCAATTTTTATGATTTCAGGTTCACAGGAACAGCTACAGCAGGAATTCGAATACACCCTACTAAATCCTGATTATCAAAGCTGGTGAATTTCAAAAATGCAATCTGGATGTGAGGACACTTTAGAAAAACGATATACAATAAAATTCTTTTTTAAACTTGGAAAAAATTACACAGAAACGAATGGAATGCTTCAGACTGCTTTTTGAGCATCTTTCAAGAAGCCAGGGAGTCTGTAAGGGATGATGAGTGGTGTGGGAGAAGTAAGGAAGTCAACAGACCAGACTTTATTGACCAAAGGATTAGGGTTAGGGTTACTATGTTGAGGTTTTAAGAGAGTTCAGCAAGAGATTCCGTCGGAAGAGGCCAGGACACTTCAAGTCGGGTCAGTGGCATTTTCACTAGGACAATACACCAGTCCACAACTCCATCCTTGTCACAGACTATTTTACCAAGATGGGTATCAACACAGTTCCTCACCGTCCCTATAGTCCAGACCTTGCTCCCTGTGATTTTTGGTTATTCTTTAAGCTCAGAGGCTGTCATTATGAGACAATTGAGGAGATGAAAGAGGCTGTGACGAAGGTCATTGACACGCTCACACGAGAGGACTTCCATGGGACCTTGCAGAAGTTGTTGGAACGGTACAACAAGTGCATTGCAGCCGGAGGAGATTACTTGGAAGGAGACTAGAGTTTCATGTGTGTACAATCAATAAAAGTTCCCATACGAAAAATGTCTGGAAACTTATTTAATGATCGCCTTACGTATACTTTCACGTAACGATTTTGTACTTTACTTTCACTTTCACTTTCACTTATTGATCTATCTATGTGCACTTTCACTTTCAGCGGGAGATCTCGTTATATGTACTTTTACTTTAACACGGTACCAGGATAAAGATTTTACGCGAAGCAATATAATAATCATCATCAAACAAGGGAAATCAATAATAAATGGGGATTAGAATACGTCGACTGTATCCCTTACACATGGCTAACAGCCTATCTAAAAGAAAGGGTGTCTTGGGAAGATACTTATCAGCATCCGATTATGAGGCTCCTGCCATGGGGCTCTGGGGAATGTAGAGAACCTCTTCATTGCCATTACATCCAGTTCCATTCTGGCTTGAATTGGTAGTATTTGTAAGGGTCCTATTCATGGGTTAAATAGATCTGTTTGAAAAGTTCTATGGCCCAGGAAGGAATCAAATAGAAAACAGAACCCAATGGTTATAATATAGATATATATTTACAAGAACAAAGGATGGTTACAAGAACATAGGACGGTAAACTAGTTCGCATAACCGCGTAGAGGCGAGGTTAGCTTCCGGATGAAGACTGACTTCGATTTGCTGCGGCTTCCGGTATTATGGAGAGTGGTTGAGTCCATTAGTTGGTGATTCCGGAACAACAAAAAATATTAAGAATAATAAAATTGCAATACTTGAAAACACATAAATAAACGATAATGATTATTATTAAAAAGAAATAATTACCTGAAAACTTATAATTAAGTATCGACTATTTGTATAAAGAATAAATGAAGCTACTTGTTTACAAATTAATTTCATTAGTTATTTAAAATGGTTAAATTGCTTGCACAGAAAAACCAAATTGGGCTTTAAATAACCTCACAAAGGCTATATATCAAGCAAGCAACCAACCAATCAACAAACCAACCAAATAGCCAAAAAATCAAGCTACCAACCAATTAGCCAATATACCAACCAAGAAACCAGTCAACAGACCTTATAATATCATTGAATATTGATAGAATAATAATTATATACCCTTCTTTTCACGTTCTTTATTATAGAATATGAATATATATATATTATATAAATTATTATTATAGATTATGAATATATATATATATATATATATGGCCCGGAGTGGTAACCCCTGATAGGGCCCTATCTATGGGTTAAAAAGAACTATCAGCATACTTATGCTAAACTGAATTGTTTGTGTAAACTGAATAGCTTGAAATAGAAATGTTTTTGACAATTAAATCGTACTTACATTAAAACGGCGTGCTTATGCTTAACTGAATTATTTGAAATAGAACTGTTTTTCGACATTAAAACTATATTTACACTTAACTGAATGGTTACATATAACTGCTTGAATTGTTTGAAATAGAAATGTTTTTGACAATTATACTGTGTACTTATGCTAAACTGAATTGTTTTAAATAGAACAGATTATTTACATAAAAATGGATTTAGCGTTAAATAACCTACAAAGGTTGATATGCCATAAAACCCAACAAACCAAACCAAACAAAGGTTGATATGCCATAAAACCCAACAAACCAACCAACCAAGACCTCCACTACCGACAAAAACAAATGTCTTGGGTATGCCATTAAACTACATCCGGTTTGAAGTTTTTAAAGCTATCACACAACCAGGACGCTAGAAATTAGATGGTTTGGTTTCTTTGTTTAATGGCATATCACCTCTTTATAGGTTATTTAATGCCAAAGCCATTCTCTAGGAAGAACGGTGGTGGTACTATTTAACCCATAGCTGGGAGGATAAGGGGGTTCATACCTATCACAAGGGTATTTGCCTGAAAGTGGATGTGATTGCGCGACTGGAGTACGAACTCGCTTACTACGATTCCGCAGTCTATCGCTTTACCCATTACACCACGAGGACACCCTCTAGAAATTAGATGATGATGATGATTATGGACAAAGATATAATTGTGACTATATAGATACTGAATAAGTTGCTAAAGATTTGATTAGACTTGTCGTTTAATCACCAGCTATAACGACCAAAAATAGAGAAATTTCAAAGATGCATTTACGTTTCTTTGTTTAATGGCATAGCAACTTTTGTTGGTTATTTAATGTCAATTTCATTCTCCTTGAAGAGCAATAGCGCTATTATTTAACACATAGGTGGGAGGATAAGGGAGTTCATACGTTTCCCAAGAGCAATTTTCCGAAAGTGAACGTAATAGCGTGACTGGAGTACGAACTCACTTACAACAGTCAACCGCTTTAACCATTACACCACGAGGACACCCTTTTTCAAAAAATAGAAAAATACATTCTTAACTACTGGTTATAAAAATCAAAATTATAACAGATTATTCGCTTATATTTCATGTCAAACTCACTTTTGATAAATTTCCAATATGTTTAAAAACATTTTTAGCTCTAACCGTAGCCTTGATTTATTGCCTGTATAAAGCATTTAAATTCTACTAATCTTTCGAAGTTTTTAAAGTTTTCTGTGAAAGGAAATCATTTTATTACTTGACAAAGTTGCTTACAAAATATTTTTTTTTTAAAAAAGTGATTACTTTAGACTTGTCATGGAGTTATTTTGTTTGTATTTATTTTGTATTTCGAGGAGACTTAATATACATATTTCTTTTACTCCATAAATATTAATTTAAAACGAAATTTATACCCGTCGGCTTCCCTCTTTTGATGTTAGATATCTACATTTCCACCGCATTTAAAGGGAATTACTAAAAAAAAAAAAAAAAAAATTCTAGTCTATTTTTTTCGGTAATTTTTTCCTTCTTACGAATTCCATTTAAAGCAGAAAAAAATTCTAACCAAATTCCAACAAATTTTATATGAATTAATTCTTATAAAGCATATTACACAGCAAAAATTATAAAGCTTATATCTGCCTCAGGGCAAATTACAAATTGTAGGGAGACAATAGCAACGGAGATGCACGCATATGCGCCAGCAGTTGCATTCACTCAAACATACAAATACACACAACATCCTACCTAAAATGTTATATATATATATATATATATATATATATATATATATATATATATATATATATTTAAGCTACTGACTGGCATTAAAGGAAAATGATAGAAAATCAATTTCTTTATTTTTTGACAAAATGATGTCGAATGTGTGATACGCGAAAATATAGGTGAACAAAGAAAACGAATCAGGTTAAATTTCTTTGGTTAGTATAGTTAAAAGTTTAATGGCATATCAACTCTTGATGGTTATTTAATGATAAATCCAATATATATATATATATCTATGTATACATATAAGTTGGAAACCGTAGTCGAAGGCGATCAGAAGGCTCCCTTTTCAATAGCTACTACACTGAGGCGTAGGGGATGGCACTACTCCTTTCCCAGTACTGCTACACTTTACCCTTGATACGAACCTTATATTGCTGAGTGTTAAGCAAGGAGGCACCAAGTACCATTTCTAAAGTTTTTGGGATGACATGACCTGGGGTTGAACCCTGGTCTCCCGGACCATTGGCAAACACTCTAACCACTAGGCCTATGAGCCAGTTATATATATATATATATATATAAGAAGGGTGAATATCCAAAGAATGACTACACAATGCACGGCTATTTAATACAAAATATACCTGGCGATCTTGAATAAGAAAAATAAATCCATTATGCGTGTCTAGTCACACTGAAGAGTTCTGATAGAACGAAACAGTCTGTCTGTGGATGACAATATATATATATATATTTCTTAAAGAAAAAAATAAAACCGGTCACATTGGGATTCTAAATTTATTTCCATCATGTGATGTGTTTTTGATAAAATTAAAAAAACACGAAAAAAACATTAACTGAACTTCTTCAGATCTTATGGATAAAAGATATATATATATATATATATATATATATGCAAGATATATATAGATATAGATATATATATAAGTTCTGCGTTGTTTAAAAGTAAAGTTACCGAAAAAGTTATATATGCATGGGTGTGTATACATGTCTGTGTGTGTGTGAGAGGGAGAGAGAGAGAGAGAGAGAGAGAGAGAGAGAGAGATGTGAAAGGGAATAGTTTTGTCGGTAACTTCACTTTTACATGATTTAGTGCTCATTTGTTCGCACACCATTCGATGGTCCCAAGAAATGTCAACAAAAACAATTCAATTTGATATTAATAATCTGTTTGCACACAGATTAAATAGGTTTTAGAATTAATATCTCAGCGTAATCGACTCACAGCCAGTGCCTTGTGGCATCTTTCAGATAAAACAAGGTTGAGTACTTGTTTTACACAAAGACCGATTTAAAGAATGCGGTAGGCACAATCAGGGGCCAAGGCATGACATGACAAGCTGATTGATCAGATCTTGTCTATCCAACCGATAATAAAGGCTATCGAGGAATATTGCAAGTTAATTCACCACTTCGGATGTTGGTCGATGGAAGCCAGAATCCCGTCCTCAGGAATTACAAGTCACCATTAAGTAGCCTGGTTGAGACGTCCTTATCCCATTGAAAAGACACAAGCCCATCAGACACAGCGACTTAAATATCTTCATATATATATAGTCATCCACAGGTAGATCTGTTTCGTTGTATCGGGAATCTTCAGTGTGGCTAAACAGGCTAGATTCCCAAAGCTGGGATCGAAACCCGGTTGACTCAAACGCCAATCCAAGATTCTACCACTCAGCCACGAGGAAACTAGCGTAAGCGAAGGAAATTTAAACGCGTATGTATCACAGTCGCTTTTGTTTACATATATCCGCTTAACGGCTACCGAGACCTCGATTCATATGAAGAACCTTGCATTACGCTAATGACAGCACATTTACTTCCCTCGCTAGAGAGTCCAACCCTACAGGGGTAGGGTAGCATTTATATACGTATATTTTCATCCCCAGACTGGCTTTCGTTGTATCATAACTCTTGGCTAGACACGCAGGATGCTTCAAGCAGGGATCGAAAACTCGCCCACCTTTACGTTAGACTTGGTATCTTACCGCCCCGCCAACAGATGACATACGTCAGCTCGAGAATCGCAACGCATTATGGATTAGCTTTCACTTGTTTACATTTTGCCTTACCGTATAACAGAGTGCTCAACTCATTAGAAGAGCTTTGCATTACGCGAATGGTAGCCGTTAATTCCTTCACCAGAGTGCTCAACTACCAGGAGAGGAGCGTATATATTATCATTTATATACATATATATATACATATATATATATTATCATCAACATGTCGTGCCACTAGCACGGATATCCCTGACCCCTCTCGCCACTTCTCCCTATCATTCATCGCCTCTGGCTGGTCTTCAGGGCTACATCCCGTATCCTCACATAGCTGCTGTATGCATGTTCGAGCTGTCGTCCTGCTTTTGCTTGGCTATATGTGGGGGTCCATAGGAGTACATCACTTAAGAGCTCGTCCTTGCTTCTCCAGCAGTGTCTTGCGTGTCTGGTTCGTCTAGCTTGGGTATTTTTCGTGATGGAAGGCAGGTGGCCGTATAGTTGGTGCCTTGTGGGATGTTGCCACCAGGACTTGTTCAATATTTCTCGCAACAAGCGGGGTGAGTGTCCGCAAAATATGTATACACACTTCAGGATAGCAAAAAGCTGTATGAATATTCTAATACTTATAAATAGATTTAAATATCTATTTTTTAGGGATTTTTCTTTTCCTGAAGTATGTATATTTTTAGGCGTGTCTGTGTGCTCGTGGACGTGTGTGAGGCGTACAAAATGTATCTTTTGAATTAGGTATATTGTCAAATACTGGTGAACAGAGTTGGAAAGACACTAATATCGTACATGTTTAATTTGGTCTCTTGGTTTAAAGCAAAATGTATTCTACGACCGATAATGAGCGGAAAGTCATGTGTCTCCTTATTCGATTGTTCATACATAATTTGATCTATATATATATATATATATATATATATATTTAAATAAATGATCACTGGTTAAAAACTTATTGATTACCAGGAAAACATGTAGGCCCATGGAAGGTGTGGGCATGTTTATTATTTTTAAAAATGTTTCCTTCCTTTTTCTCCATTCCTCTACTTTTTCTATTTACATTCCCCCTTTTAAATATTTTTCTGGCGTTAAGATCTTGACAAGAGCCAGACGAAACCGGTCGTTCAATAATATATAATAAACATGCCCACACCTTCCATAGGCCTACATGTTTTCCTGGCAATCAATTAATCAATATATATATATATATATATATATATATATATATATATCTTTCACATTCAGTTGGGGCTGTAGAATATACAGACTGCATTTCTGCAAAAGAATAAGACGCCCTCCAAAGATTGTTTTGTATATGCCATTAAACAACCTGATGGCGAGGCTCCAGCCTTGAAGATTTGCTGAATTTGTAGTTACCTCTTATTGCCATTTTTCCGATGTTCCCTCTAACCCTGAGTGTTAGCACCGGATAGGATCCTATTTATGAGTCAAACCGAAAAAAATGTGTGCAAAACAATCTCTGATGTTAAATTGTGTCTACTATATTGCAATGCTATAAAGCATTTAACTGTGTGCAAAAAAAAAACAAGAACTCAGGTTCGTAAAGAATGCCCGTGGTGTGATGGTTATCGTCGAAGGAAATGGACACGGTGAAACGAGTTCAAGTCCTGGACGAGACTGATTGCATTTCACATCGCAATAATACACTTGGGAAAAGCATGAATCCAATTATTCTCCCTCCAGCTATGGGTAAATAGTAGGGCAGACTGGTTTTACAGCCTTAGTGAGGCAACTAGTCTAGGAAAAGGAAAAGTCTGAATTCAAACCTGTTAAACTCCGCTTAAAAACTGACCTTGTGTCATATCCTGCCCGAGTGGAGGGGTTGGTAAATTTAGATAACCTGAAAGGTACGAAATAATAGGGATGTACACACTGGGCAAGATACACATCTTTAGTAAACGGTTTTTTTCTTCGTTCAGCTTTTGGAAGACTGGTACAGGGCCACCTCAAGGCTCTGAACCATCTTCGTTTCTCTACTTTCGCATTTTTGGTATAGGTCCAACTCAAAGTACCGAACCATCTTCAATTCTCCTCACTTCTCTACTTTCGCGAGTGTCGTCAGAACATCTCAAGGCACCGAATAATCCTCCTCGCTTTACTGCTAAAACTGAGAAAAAAAGGTGATCTAGTGCGATCTCCAGTCTCCAACGGTCTAATACTATTCCTATAAGAAGCTGCTCTTCACCTTCTAATCTGCCCTGGTATTAGTAGCTACTGCTATATATGGCAGATGGACTAGTTCATTGTGAGGAGAAAGGTGGGTGATACCCAACAATTTACAATAAAATATCATGTAAATTATTTAGATAAGATGGGGCTAGGCATAGAGGATAAAGCTATCTTTATGCTAATACAGCGGGTTGTTTCAGAAAAATTGGTACAATTTTATGGTTTGGTTTGGTTTCATTGTTTAATGGCATATCATGGTTATTTAATGCCAAAGCCATTCTCTTAGATAAAGAACACTAATGTTACTATTTAACCCATAGCTAGGAGGATAAGGGGGTTCAAACTTTTCCCAAGGGTATTTGTCCGAAAGTGAACGTAATAGCGCGACAGGAGTTCGAACTCGCTGACTACGATTCCGCAGTCCATCGCTTTAACCATTACACCACGAGGACACCCCCTATGATTTTATGATCAAATGACTTCACCAGTTGTCGTTCCAATGATCTACAATTTTAAGAGCATGTGCGGAAAAAACTAAAAAAACTGTTTTTAATGTTTTATTTTTTATTTCTTTTCATGGATAGAAATACCATCCACTCGAAAAAGAAAGGCATTTATTTAGTTTTAAGTTATTTCTACACATGCTGTTAAAATATGAGTTTATTTGATTGAAAATTTGTTAAGTTATAAGATTACGAAATATAAATTTTTCAGAAACATCCTATATATCTCTTTTGTATATTGACCTCCGACCCGGACCAGAGATTGCGTTGGCGAGCTTGGCTGATAATATGGGACAAGGTTAAAATCCCACAGTACAGTCAAAAACTGATGCACCGGAAGAGGGTGACCTCTGAACTGCATGACAGTTATTTCCGTTTGATGATGATCAAACATGCCTGTCCAAAGACGCCGGAAGTGGCATATTCCGGTCTGGCTAGCCATGAGAATACATCGAGTGGACGTAAAACAATAATATAACTCGGCACAAGAAGATTTTGTTTGAGATCAGATGAGTCAGAGATAAGATGCGGTAGAGAGAACAGCACCCAGTGGAGAGGGCCCCCAGGCCTCCGGTTGAGCAGTCTAGGAGAACGAGAACGACACACGGCTATGTCCGGAGGTGCTGGGGAGGTCAATATGTTGCAGTCTTTGTTCAGTCTCCAACTCCCTCTCACACACAACCCTTTCAAATAAAGTGAGAGGTATATTTTTTTAAAAGAAGTCTTCGCTCGTCTTTATTCATTGCGTCAATATGTATTCGGCATGTATATGTGTATATATGCATATTTATTATGTGGCTATACAACATCTGAAATGATATCGATTTTTCTGAAACACCCTGAATATCAAACAAATCAATATATAACCGGGTAGAGAGATGGAGAGGGATGGGTTCTGTCAATTTATTCGTGCGTGAGACACGCTCCGTAATTGCGCCCCTCGCGACCAAACGGGATAAGTCTTCTTAAACAGTAAAAATTCGTATTCTGTGGTTTGAAAATTATTTTACATCTCCAAGGAAAAACTTTTATTCTTAACTGAAATCACGAATATACAAATAAAGAATGGACAAATCTAAATGAACATCTGACAATTTTATTACTGATTATCAAATAAAAAGAAAGAAAGAAAAAAAAAAGAAACAGACATTTTAAAAGTATGTATGTAATTTTCATATTCGAAGGAATTATTCATACAATTCTATATCGATTCAAAACCCATTGCTTACAGTTTGTTCAATGTTACATTTGATTTAAGTTCAGCATCTAATTAATCCCCAAAATCGGTTTTTAAAATAACTGTCTTGCTTTGTCATTTCTTTCTGTTCTTATCATTCTTTTTTGTTTTTTGTCAAATCTGAAAAGAAAAAGTTTACCATTATAATAATTATCGATAATCCTGTAGAATTAAATATTTCGCAGGCAACTTTTCCAAATCTTTTACTGATTTTCTTAACAAATGTCAATCTGGAGAAGACAGGTATATTTTTTTTGTTTTATTTTTGACAGTTTTTTTTCTGGTTTTTATTTGTTTTTGCTTTTAATTTCTAAAATAGATTAAACTGCGAAACATTTTATAGTTTTTTTTGACAAAATCGTACTGTAAACTACATGTTAATGACACAGAGCGCGCACTAAATGACTTATTTTTGTTTGTTTGTTTTGTTTTACGGCATATCAACCTCAACAGTCATTTAATGCCGAATAAAGTTAAAGGAAATAAATCTGAAAAGAAATTCAAAGGAGAGGTCTTAGGAATTAATGATAAACTTTAGATAATTAGTTAGTTATTTGGTATTTTTTTGTTTTGTTTTTTTAGGAGTTTATTTGTAGGGAATCATGATCATAAAAAAAAGCTGTGAAACAGGTTGGGGAAGGGATCAGTTTGCTAGAATATATCTAGTAAAAAAGGGTTTCTATAAGTAATCTGCTCTTATTGTAAATTTCTTCAGATATTTGTGTATAATTTCACTGTTTTAGAAATTATATCACATTTTTTTCAGTGTTTTGTAACAGTTCCTTCATATTGTTTGCACTATAGAAAGTTTTTCTAATATGAGCTAGGTCGGTACATTAGTGCTTCACGGTGTAATTTGGTCTGACATGCATAACACATTGGTTGTTGTTTTCCTTCGAGTAAATAAGAGTGTGTTATCCTTGTATGACCTATCTGGAGCATGGACAATGTAATTTCCTCTTTTCGTTTTTTTAGAGCTTTTCTTCCATTCCCCAGTGTGGGTTTAATTTCTAATTATTCCTTATTTTCATCGTTCCAGCGTTGTTGTCTTTGTTGTAGTATGTATTTATTAATTTCATTTTAAAGTCTGTTTCTGGTATTTTAAATTTCTTTTCTTTATTCAAAATTATATTTTTTAAATACAAACCCGTAATATTTTTTGATTGAGATGATCGTCCTATTTGCATATAATCTTTACCGGGTTGGTGAGTATATTTGAACCTTTCCTTAGCTTCTGAATATTGGATTCGCTGCAATACAAGGTTTGAATATCTTTTTCTAAAATTTAATTCTTAGTATAAGAATAAGATGAACAATAAAAAATAAACTTCAGAATCAATGGTTTAGCAAGCAGTTCAACGAGCAACTGCTGTGAGAAAATATAAGGTTAAACACGTCTAGTATGAAAACAAAATCTGTAATCAAAGCAAAGATCTGGTGTCCCTTAGAGAGTTTGACGTTGCTGTTAAATCTCGTTTTGATAATAATAGAGCAGACTGGGCTTTCTAGCTTTGATAGGACAATCGATTTTGGAAAAAGAAAAACAGGATCTGGGGGCCGTCAGGCAGTTTGATGTGTTCAACGACATTTAGAGAAAATTAGGGTGGAATGGGCTTGTTGAAACAATAGATTTAGGAAAAGGAAAAACTGTTTTTAAAAGAAAGAAAGAAAGAAAGAAAGAAAGAAATAAAGAAAGAAATGTCCTTTCCTCTTCTTTTCTTCTTTTTAATCCTTTGAATCTCCTAGATGCTCCATACATTCAAACATCATTGCCTGTGTCAATAACGAGATAGTTTTTCGAATAAAGAACACTGATTGAATGATTGAACGGTTATATGATCTTTCTTTGTATATAAATTTATTTTTCCTTGTTATTGTATTTTATTAAAATATCCGTTGTTGTTCAATCAACAATTGTATCACCACTTAAAGTCCTGATGAAGGTTCATTAAAACCGAAACTTTTTAACGTCGACTTTCCTTTGTGATAAATTCATTGCCTTTGGATTACTTTATTTTTCTTTTTTCTCCACACGCACACACACATACACACATACACATACACACACACACACACATATATATATATATATATATATATATATATATATATATTGTAACAGTGTTGGTTTTCACTAATTCACTTTTTGGGGTTGTGGCGAACCAAGTGCGTTATAATTTGGAGAGTGTTCAATATTTGTGGTAGAGCTATTATATCATAATAATAAATAAATATATATTAGATTTTATATATCTAATCCCACGTGACCCCACAACCCGTTGACAATGTTTTCATGAGCGTTAGTAATAGGCCCCAACACAGTATATTTATCATATCTCCCACGTTCACTCCATCATTGATTACAATAACATATAAGTCATATAAAATTAACACAATGCAGATAGCTAATAAGAATAACCATCACAACTCCTCACTTCTTACCCATCTGTCCCAAACTTATCATGCTTACACGTCATACTTTATATTCATTTCCTATATTTATTTCCTTAATTTTGTAATGATAACATTTTGCTCTTTAGTTATAGCCATCACCAAACACACTCACACACACATAAAAAAGAAGTGGAAATAAATAGATAAATAAAACATCATTAATATAAACAATTATTGCAAAGTCTTAACATTATATTCCTGACGTACATACAATCATGACTCACTATGATATATACTCAATATATTATAAACACATTATAACCAATACAAATTATTACTGTAATCTAATTCAAATCACATCCCAGCATAAAATACCAATATTGTATAATATTCCATAGTATATTACAATATAACATATCCTTCAACGCTGATATGTATTGTGATTCTGGCCTACCATACTACACTCACCTATTTATGCTTATAAATCATTACGTTATTTTCTTTGAAATGCAATGATGATATTTTGATCCTTCGTTAAGGAAATATGCACACAAGTACATATAGAAAAAAATAAAGTTTTTTTTCTCGGCCGTCCTGTTCTAAACTCTACTACATAGCGGCATTCATCTATCCAGAAAACAACCTCAAGTTTATCGAGCTGCATATGTATCTTCACATACACATATACTAAACATCTATTATACGTCTTCACACAATAATACGCAACTATAAACCACCCACCCACCCACACACACACGCACTAGCGCACATGAAGTTGTATACACAATTCTAACGGCTTTTGACTGTATTTTTCGATCTTTTCGATTTCTTAATTTTCTTTCGTTATCTGTTGTTTGTAAAACTTCATGAGACCTGGCATCAAATATATAAAATATAATATATATATATATATATATATATATATATATATATATATAATGCTTTTGTTATTTACGTAAATTTTGTAATTCTGATACATTTTGTTACAACAAAGCATTCTTATTTTATCACCCCTATTCATATCGTACTCGAGCAATGGGTCTTGGAATACAGTGACTGTAAGTTGGTAAGACCCCCACTTGCGGAAAAAATAGGTAGCCTTGGTATGATACTAAATTACCTCTGAGAATCGAGTTCCAGTTCTGGAGATCTAGGGGAGTGTTGAGTACCCATCATTGCTCTTAACCCATGGGATAATATGACCCGGAGCTGCAGTACATTTTAGGCTTCCATCTATAGGTCGAATAGACATGTTTAAAAATTATTAATATTCAATAGTCATGAAATAACCCTTGATGGGTTGACGTACCATTAAAATCAATCAATAAATCAACTGTTCTAGTCAGTAAATTTTATCTTCGTTTATTACCGAAAAAATAAGGCACTAAAAAACCTTATATTTCCATTAGATATATTGATAATAGATTAAAATAAAAACGTGCCTCTACGAATTCTTTTAAATACAACTAAAGTTTGCTATCGGAAAATACTTTCTGTGTCCATTTTATTTAATGACTTTCTATCGATAATAAAATATCTTTGGCTTCTCTGCTGATACTGACACCGACACTAATAGCTACATTTTTATCACTTCCTTGTAAAGGAAAAAAACTATAATTTAAAATCTTTCCTACATTAATTATAACAGTGATTGTCCGTACAAATTTAAGATGGCCGTCATTAAAAATTCGATCAATAGATCTTGGTTTATTTTTTCTCATGAAATATTTCATAAAACAATTAATGATGTTAAAACAACATTGATAAACAACATGATCAATAAACTCCTTGTTGATAAATAAAGAAAACGAGAGAGAATTTCATAACCATCAAGTCGAGTTCTTAGCACGGATTTACCTGACTCTCTCTGTTATATATTGACCCTCAGCCGAGCCGTTAATCAAGAGATACACCTGTGTAAATAAGCGGAACGACAGCGGAAGCTGGTGGACGCAAAACAATGATATAACCAGGGCACAGACGGCTTGAGTCAGTTGGAGACAAGATGCCGGAGTGAGAGCCAGCGGCAGACAGAGGGCTTTGGGCCCTCAGTGACCCACGCTTGAGCAACCCAGCCAAAATGAGGAAGAAGTGCTGCTATGGTCAGAAGAACTTGGGGTCAATACAGCAGTCTGTCTCCGTCTCCAGCTCATCTCTCACACACAACAACCATCACCTCTTCAAGAATAAAGTGTGAGAGAGTTATATTTTTATAAAGAAGTTTGTTCGTTCGTGCACTGAAGTTCGTCATTATGTTTGATTATGTTCCACATATATTTGTATATCTATATGTGCAGTTGTATGTATGTGGCTATACAATCTCTCTCTCTCTCTCTCTCTCTCTGTCTCTCTCTCTCTATGTCTCTATGTCTCTCTCTCTCTATGTCTCTCTCTCTCTCTCTTTCTCTATGTCTCTCTCTCTCTCTATGTCTCTCTCGCTCTCTCTCTATGTCTCTCTCTCTCTATGTCTCTCTCCCTCTTTCTCTATGTCTCTCTCTCTCTCTTTATGTCTCTCTCTCTCTATGTCTCTATGTCTCTCTCTCTCTCTCTATGTCTCTCTCTCTCTCTATGTCTCTCTCTCTCATCGCTCCCTGCCGGTCTTCTAGACAACATCCGTATCCGCTGTTGTAGATAAGTTCTTGTTGGTCGGCCAACACTGGCACATCGATGAGAAGGGGTCAATTGCCAAACGTCACATGAGTTTGTTCTTGCTTCTCCATTAGACGAACAAGACACTGCTCGAGAAAATTTTAAATATGAATAATAACCGAAACAACAAATTGCCCAGTTGGTTGGGGCTGTAGAATACACTGACTGCACCTCTGCAGAAGGGTAAGTCCCCCTAATAAGTGTCCTGGATATGACACTAAACAATCTGATAGTGAGGTTCCAGTAATGCTGGGGCTTTGGGGAATACGGAGCACCTCTTCATTCCCATTGCTCCAAGGTCAGCTCTGGCCCGGCGTGGTAGCACCTGATAGAGCCCTATCTATGGGTTAAATAGAACTAACTGCATACTGAATTGTTTGATTAAACGGAATAGTTTGAAATACAAATGTTTTTGACAACTAACTCGTGCTTACATTTGAACTGCGTGCTTATGCTAAACTGAATTATTTCAAATAGAACTGTTTTTTGACATTGAAACTGTATTTACACTAAACTAAATCGTTTAACAGAACTGTTCTGACATTTAACTGTGTGCAAACAAAATTTGTACTTATACTAAACTGAATTACCTGAATTAGAATTGCTTGACTAAATTGAATAGCTTGAAATAGAAATGATTTTTTCACAATTAAACTGTACTTACAGTTAAACTGTGTGCTTATGCTTAACTGAATTGTTTTAAATAGAACGTATTTTCATAAAAATGGATTTGGCGTTAAATAACCTACAAAGGTTGATATGCTATAAAACCCAACAAACCAAACCAAACGAAACAGCAAAAACAAAAAAAAAAAAAAACAAACAAAAAAAACGTTTTTTTCTAAATTTGAATAAATTCAAGGATTACAATATTGATGAAAGATATGTGAAGTTTATTCCAAAATACGACTCACCGGCACATCACGCTCAAACTCTGAGTTTCCACTAGATCATGAAGGAATTCACGAAGCAGAGTAGCTAACATAACGGTCTACGAAACTATAGTTAGTAGGTTCGAACTCATGTAGAACTCATGTTAGTAGGTTCGAACTCAAAACGAGTTATTTTGTTCATTTTGCGAACTAATATCATAACAAAAGTTTTGGACCCCTTTGGCCTAGTGGGTAGAGTGCTCGCCAATGGTCCGGGAGACATGGGTTCAATCCCCGGTCTCATCATACCAAAGACTTTTAAAATAGTACTTGATACCTCCTTGCTTAACACTCAGCAATATAAGGTACGGATCAAGGATAAAGTGGAGCAATCCAGTCAAAAAGTAACACCCTCCCCTACGAGGGAGCTTTCGGGTAGCCCTCGACTACGATCGCTAACTTATATCTATATCCTCCCAAGTATGGGTTAAATATTATGACAATTGTTTTTAGGGGTCTTTGGAATTAGATAATTTACGAAGATTGATTTTCAAAAAAAACCCTTGAGACTGGACGAAACCCCAGATCACTCGTGTTAAGTAGCGATGAGTCTGCTCAATTCATAAGCTGAGTGACCACTTAGTTACGGTAGTTTCTATAAGCAACCTGAGGCTCAAGTGCCCGACTGAATATCACTAAGTATTCTCTGTAGTCGTGGTTTTGTATATGTGTTATATAAGAAGAATAAGCTGATACCAACTCTTGTGGTTGAACATGAATTTCCAGCCAACAAAAACAGCTGTTAAAATGGGTTGTGCTACTGGTTTCACGTGACTTAAAATAGTAAACATATGAATCACTGAAGATGTAGAGTTGCATTGTGGGATGTAGTAGAGCGAGCCAGTCTTCTAAGTAATGCATTAACATTATATACTCAGTATTTGAATTTGTAGTAGAGTGAAGAGTTTATAAAGTGTTGGCCAAAGTCCCACCCCCTTGAAATCGAGCGTGACGACGAGGAATCGTTTCAAATATTATAAAAATATCATAGCACCCCCCAGCTGAAATTAAGATCCTACCAATGGGGGTAGACCGTGTATGACACTGGTGGTGAAGGTATACTTAGGGAGCTCTTGGATGTTCAAACTCACCCCTTCATTGCTCTCATTTTTATGTCAACTCTGATACAGAGGGCTAGTACCTGTGGGTTAAGGGGTCTAATCTATGGAGAAAAGAAAAAACAGATTTGATGTCATGCTTAAAATAACTGAATTTTATTTATCTATTGGCTATTAAAAACAGATTGTTTTAATTGAATAGGAGTGCAGTTATAACTCGATATCCAAAATTACAGTAATAACTCGATATCCAAAATTAATTTGTTCCAAAGGGAATTTCGTATCTAGGAATTTTCGTATAATAGGACAAGATTTACCCTATCAATGGCGTAATTCGCTGCAGCCCCCAAAAGCAGTCGTATAAAGTGTAAACATTATACCCACCTGAAGGAATATGTTCGTTAAAGAAAACATAATCATTTACATAAACAATGAGAAAATAATAAAATCAATGAAAAATAATAATAAATGTTGTTACGAATAATGACATTTTACCTTTCGAGTCGGAAACTTTCGATTTTAATTTTCGCATCTTGAATATTTTTTTCGTTAAATTGGATGGATATTTCTTCGAGGTCCTTTTCGTATTCTGAATTTTTCGTATAATGGGTTTTACGTGAGTGAAAGTTTCACTATAGTAACTTGAAACATTATGTTTATTTACCCAACCACTTTGAAAGAGCTGGATATGACACAAGGTCAATTTTTAAGGGGAGTTTAATAGGTTTAAATTCAGATATGTATTTTTCCTAGACTGCTTGTCATACCTGTCTTCTATTTAACCCTAGCAGGATGGAGAATTCTTCGGATTTGTACCTTTCATGATAGCCGATAAGGAAATGCAAACAGCCTTGTCCAGGATTAGAACTTGGTACCCTGTTTCCATTTTCTACGACGATAACTATCATTCCATCACTTGAAACAAGACATTTGATTGCCAAAAACATTAAATTACATAACACGTTGTAAATGCAAAACAAGGGCAAAAAACTCTTTTAATAATTTCGAGTTGAACGTGATAAATGTATAAAATTAATTATTTCTTGTTATTACTTAGAATATTCGTATCTTTATTATTATACTCACAACGTTTTAGCCGATCTGTCCTTCTTCTAGTGTTTCATGTCAAACTCTGGAGTCCTTAGAGAATCTCGAACTGAACACTTTATTTGAACCACAGGTGTAAAGTTTTCGAATTCTGTTAAAAACTGCCGGGTACAAGTGTTAAGTTATTGTAACTATCCCTTATTCTTACTGTTCTTGGGATTGAACCAACAACATCCCGGTGGTCTTCCTCAGAAGCACTTTCCAACCAAACTGCGCTATGTGTCATTACCAGATAGTCGTCTCTTATTAGAATTAAGTTTCTCACAATTTCGAAGCAAACTAAATGCAAATATATAAACTGCTCTCAAGAAACTGTTGCCCAGTCGGCTGGAGCTATAGAATGCACCGACTACACCTTTGCAGAGGAAGTACCCCCCCACAACGTTTGTCCTGGATATGACAGTAAACAATCTGGAGCTTTCGCGAAGGCGGACCACCCATTCATTGCCGTCGCTGCCAGGTCCACTCTGGCCCGGAGTGGTAGCACCTGATAGGACCCTATCTATGGGCCAAATAGAATTAAAATGAGTACTTATGCTAAACTGAATTGTTTGAATTAGAATTATTTGACTAAACTGAATAGCTTGAAATAGAAATGTTTTTGACAATTAAACTGTGTACTTATGCTAAACTGAATTGTTTGAAATAGAACTCATTATTTGTATAAAAATGGATTTGGCATTAAATAACCAGAAAGGTTAATCGGCCATAAAACCCAAACAACAAGCCAACCAATCTGTTGTATTCCCTATCTAAACTTATAGACATCTTGTATTTCTTTACGCTTATAAATTAACCAGAAAAACCTCCATCAAATATGGCAGATGCTGAAAGTAAACAAAATAATAAAACGATGGCAGGTTTGTGAATATAAATACTTAATTGAGGAAACCAGTTTCAATACATCAGTGAGATGATAATAAGCTTAATGAGGAATGTCTCCATTTACGTAGTAAATATTTACCTTGCAAATATTTACTTAGTAATTTTGCGTCAGATAGAACAACTTGTCTAAGTATAACTCATGTAATTGTCAAGTGAGTCAAATATCTTATTGACATACAGCGACACCATTTAGGCGTATTTTGTGTTTTACTCTATAAGTTTTTAAAGCAAATTTCAAACCATTATATCGCTGAATAAAACTCGTTGAAATCTTTCTTTTGAACCTAGAAATAAAACTATCGTTTATTCTACTCCACAAAACTATATTTATCTCCCAGTAAGATCAAAGCGCAGTGTTAAAAAACGGCCCTGATGGCCTCGTGGACTGTGAGTACAGGTATTTATTTAATTCAATTAAACAGACTGCAGACGAACCGATGCAGGCTCAACTGAGGATCAGTAACGTGAAACTCATGGTTTTCAGAAACGTTAGTCATGAGTTTTTATCCTGTTTTATTTTATTGTTGAATATGTCGATATTGGTTTGCTTTTTTCTACTTAGAGAATTATTTAACTGATTAAACATGAGTTTAGCGTTAAATTGTGTGTGTGTGTGTGTGTGTGTGTGTGTGTGTGTGTGTGTGTGTGTGTTAAGTGCTATTTTAAATCCTGGAAGCAGCAGTCCACGAGATAGAAGTTGTACGGCCATCTGCATCCCATCTCACAAACCATCTAAATGCTGGGCACGGCGGGGGAAATCAGTATGAACTTATAGGTAACGTTCTCTTCTATACTGCTGTACGTTGACACATCAGTACTAGTAAGCCATCAAAGACTTATATACATCAGCTCTGTGCGGACACCAGGTGCAGTCAAGAGGACCTACATGGAACTACAAATGATAGGGAAAAATGGAGAGAGATATACAAGGGAATCCGTTCTATCTACACGACTTGAATAGATAGATAGATAGATAGATAAGCAGACATTTAAATCTACTGGTTGGGTTATCTCAGTCTAAAGAGGGCCAGAGAAATATAGAAAGGACAATCCATGTTTCGTTGTCCGCACTGTTTATATCTATCCGTAATTTTGAGCACACTTTATGCATAAATAAATAAAATCTTATGAACAATAATATATATATATAAGTAAGTAAAGTTGGCGACCATAGTCGAGGGTAACCCGAAGGCTCCCTTTTCGATAGCTACTACACCAATGTGTAGGGGGGCGCTACTCTTTCCCTGGATTGCTCTACTTTACCCTTGATCCGTACCTTATAATGCTGAGTGTTAAGCAAGGAGGCATCAAGTACCATTTTTTGAGTCTTTGGTATGACTCGACCTGGGATTGAACCCGGGTCTCCCGGGTGATTGGCGAACACTCTAAGCCCTAGGCCAATGTCCGGTATATATATATATATTATTGTTTATATATCCTCACTGTGTGTGGTACATTTACAAATTGGTGCAAAATGATACAAGTCTTAATGAAAAAAAAATATATATATATATCGTCAGATCCTTTTCATTAAGACTTGTATCATTTCACACCAATTTGCAAATGTACCACACACAGTGAGGATATAATTCCCTATAACATTAATAATAAATTGGCCAGTCGGCTGGGGCTGTAGAATACACTGACTGCACCTCAGCAGAGGCGTAAGACCCCCCCCCAACGAGTGTCCTGGATATGACACTAAACAATATGATGGTGAGGTCCCAGCAGTGCTGGAGTTTTGGGGAATGCAGAGTACCCCTTCATTGCCATTGCTCCCAGGTCCACTCTGGCCCGGAGTGGTAGCACCTGATAGGGCCCTATGTATGTGTTAAATAGAACTAACAGCATACTTATGCTAAACTGAATTGTTTGACTAAACTGAATAGCTTGAAATAAAAATGTTTTTGACAATGAAACCGTACTTACATTTAAACTGCTTGCTTATGCTTTACTGAATTATTTGAAATAGAACTGTTTTTCGACATTAAAACTGTATTTACACTTAACTGAATTGTTACTTATTACTGCTTGAATAGCATTAAATAGAAATGTTTTTGACTATTAAACTGTGTACTTATGCTAAACTGAATTGTTTTAAATCGAACAGATTATTTACATAAAAATGGATTCGGCGTTAAATAACCTACAAAGGTTGATATGCCATAAAACCCAACAAACCAAACCAATTAATAATAAACCAAACCAGATTACCAAGCATTTTTAAGGTTTTTTTCCCATATCAATGGTAAAGCGCGATGGAAGGATATGTTTTCAATATTTTCTGAGAAGCGTAATAGTAATCACGATAGTACATACACACATGGACAAATAAATACATGCATACATACATGGGTGTGCGTGTGTGAGCACGCTCCAAACTTATTCCTACAACGTCTTAAAATTCAAATGTAAAAATTCCCATTCATAATTTTATTATATAACATCACGTAAAAGGGAAAATTGCTCTCTAGTCGGATTGATACGATTTCATATAATGTCCGTACTTACGAGGAACAATCGCTCCAATTCCATCAGGATACCAAGACGAGAAGAAATCGCTAAAGCGTGGCTAGGAAATGGGATACGCGTAATATATTCGCCCACATTGCTGGAGAAGAATGAAGATGGCAACAAAACACATGGGTCGATACCTTAATGCTGAAAGATGCTTCTCTTAAAATGATATTCTTAAATACTTGCTTTCGTATTCACAATGCTGCCGCAGGGAATGGCCTTTCAGAAGTTTCAGGAACAGCTAAAAACTCTTTGACTGCTTCTGAAAACTTTAGTTGCAAAATCAGGAAATTTTACATGCATACTTCACATCGTTTGAGACCATTTTTTATTATTAACAGAGTTGAAAGAAATAGACATTCAGCGAAGAGTAGCGTAGTACATTGATGAAATTCCACCAAGGCACAGAAATAACTAACTGTAAAAGCCTTCAATGAACAAAGAAAAATTATTATATACTTTTCTTTCTTCTTAAGAGGCTTCCATCTTGCAGGGAGTTTATCATTTTTACGTTGCTATGAAGTTTTGACACGAAGTGTTTTTATTATTCAATAAATTATTCAGACTTGCATTTTCATAATCATAACGTTCTTTTCAATCATTTTTACTGAAGAACATGGCCGCACAGGTGTTATACACTTCAAGGATTTCTTTCGATATTTTTCTTTTATATTTCTCTCCTTTTACTTCCATTTCTTGAATTCAAAAAGTCGTTCATAATCTTCATAATATTAAAAAATGACTGAAAGAAAACTATCTTGATTCTAAATTAAAGGTAACTCAGAATTGTTTTAGCGTTTGAATATTGTATTTTATTGATTTACACTTTAATGATACTTTTATTTCAACAATCATCTATTTTATCTGCTGCTCCAACAACAACTGAGGAGTCTTGTAACCGGTTAAAAGACTCAGCATTCCTATCCGAGGTCGCGGTTAAATCCCCCGAAGAAGGCCAGAGGTGAAATTTGGCCAAAACGTAGTGAAAGAGGAAACAACACAAAAACTACAAAGATGAGAACAAAAAGTCCGCAATAAATCAAAAATTAATTATAACATTAAGAAGCCTCATCTCAAAATGATTCCAATTAAAGACAAACTGAGGAGTCTGTTCTTCTTCAAGGATGATTTTGGTATTTAATAACCACAAGGGTTGAGATGCCATTGCACTAAGAGATCGAAACTTAACCAATGTCAATTTCCATCCCCAAACGATGAGAGAAGCAATATATGATAAACAAGGTGGCCTTTAACTCAAAATCTGCACATTTTCGATAAATATAGTTAGATTGATAGATAGATGATATAAGTAATACTAAACACACGCACACAAGCAAATGCACAGACGCATGCGCACACACACACACACACACACATATATATATATATATATATATATATATATAATGTACCCACAAGCGCGAACAGCAGACATACCCCGAAAAAAGCAAAGAGTGGAGGAAGGAGAGAAAGAAAGAAACAACGCCAGCTTGAAATTTAACATAAAATAGGACCCTCTATCTAAATTAATAGAAAACTTGAAAATATATAAAATGTTCTCAGACGAAAGTAGTGAGCTGGAAACATACCCGTATGTAAAAATGAGGTAAATAATTTTTTTTTAATTAATAAATCTCTAAGAGGACAATTAATTTTGAAATATCTATTTTTCTCTTTCTGGACCAACAAAAAATTTCATCCACAGACAGACTGCTTCGTTGTATCACAAATCTTCATTGTGGCTAGATACGAAGGACGTTTCAAGCTGGGATAGAAATCAGCCCAAATTTGCGTTAGAGTTCGTATCTTACCGATCAGCCAACAGGTGACATACGTCAGCTCGAGAATTATAAGGCATTATGAATTAACTTTCGTTTCTTTACATTTTGCCTTACGGGATACCAGTGTGCTCAAACCATAAGAAGAGCTTTGCGTTAATTGTCTTCTAGATAAGAGAAAACAGGAGTTTATTATTTCAAGTGGTATATCATACACTCACAATGGATAATATGTGCCGTTATTTATTACAGAGATCAACTATGACAATGGTTATTATTGAAGAGTTATCTATTTACTATTTCTACAAAAGCGAAACTGGGGGTTGTCTTCGTGGTGTAATGGTTAAAGCGATGGACTGCGTAATCGTAGTAAGTGAGTTCGTACTCCAGTCGCGCTATTACGTTCACTTTCGGGCAAATACCCTTGGGAAAGGTATGAACCCCCTTATCCTCCCAGCTATGGGTTATATAGTACCACTACTGTTTTTTTAGGAGAATGGTTTTGGCATTAAATAACCTACAAAGGTTGATATGCCATAAAACAAAGAAACCAAACCAAACATCGTAACGATATATACAGTTTTCGAAACGCAGAATTCGACACAGAAAGGATATTTTCGAAGAAAATTTGGTTTTATTTTCTTTCTAACAGAGTTCAAAGGCTTTAGATTTAGTTAATAAAAACTACATAATTAAATACATTTTGGTTGTATATTCAAATTCTGGTTTACTAAAGAATGAATTCACTTTTCATTTATAGAAATTTTATACATACATATATATATATATATATATATTTACTAATTTAATATCTACCAGTATTCACGGTACAGAAAAAAAAACCCTTGCCAGGAAAAAGGGAAAAAAGTATCACGAATCACTGCCCAGGGGAAAAAGAAAAAATTTGGGGGTCAAAAAGAAAGAAAAGGCCACCTCGTCCGACCCCTTGAAAAAAATCAAAGGATACGCATTCAGTGGTCAAAATAAAACCAAAAAACCCTCCGCAAATCCTGCAATGCTACAATTACTAACGTGCTCAACACCAAACAATGGAGCCAATTATAAAATTAACTTAAATCGCGAGTCGAAAATCTTCTACTAAAGTTTCACCTTAACGGATCATCAGGAAGCCTAAATTCGACTCAATTTAGGCTTCCTGATGACCCGTTAAGGTGAAACTTTAGTAGAAGATTTTCGACTCGCGATTTAGGTTAATTTTACACATATATATATATATATATATATATATATATATATAGGGTGCAGGAAAAAAATAAGCAATAATTTAAAAAACGTTTTGTTATTCTGATGAGTCAAATTTTCGAAAAAACGCAATAAATCTAAATTTTCATGATTAGCTCAATTATTTGAGCCGTTTTTCCATTAAAATTCGGTACACTATGAGCGAGCAAGAAAGAAAACAAAGAAGTTGTGATTTGCTCAACGCTGAAATCAAACCAAAAAAAAGAAATCCGAAATAATCCGAATTACTTTATAGCCTTCATAAAGCCCAGACCATAACACCCTTGATTATGCTGTATGGAGCATTTTAGAGAACAAAACAAATGATAGTTCCTATCCAAATATTGGTTTACTTAAGACTACTGTTGAGGAAAAATGGAATAAAATGTCTAAAGAATTTCTTTTGAAGGTATACAAATCGTTTCGAAGGTGTGATGATACAATAATTGAAAAATGGCGGACATATTGAGTAAATTTACTGTTTTGTGTCTATCTTCTTATTTTGTTGTTCATTTTTTCTTAAATTGAAATTAATCTTGTTTTATAAATGAGTCGTTTATTATTATACTTTAATATTCCTAATTTTGCTTCCACGATATATATATATATATATATATACTTCCGCGCCCTGTGTATATATATACTTGATCTAATGACCACATAGGTGAAAAGCTGGTGGTCACTAAACACAGTTCAGTCTTTGTCTACGCTCTCCTAGCTTGGATGTATATGCTATATCACCGATAATACATATATATTAGCCCAGTTGGCTGGGGCTGTAGAATACACCGATCCATCTCTACAGAGGCTTGAAAGTCGTCTACTAAGTTTACGGGATATGTCGCTTAGATGCATTGGATGGTGAAGATATAATCTTGAAGTTTTGGATAATATGGACCACATCTTCACTGCCCTTACTGACCCGGAGTGGTAGTTTTTGCCAGAGTCAGAGCTATTTAATCATGTATCATACTTGAAAACATTTAACTGTGTATATTTTGGATTATTTATATTCAGCATCATCATGTCTCACTGCCAGCACGGATCTCCCTGACCCTCTCTCGCCACCCGTCTCTATCGTCCATTGCTCCCGGGAAATCTTCAAGGCTATATTCTGTACAGTACAGAGCTGTTGTATATAAGTTCTAGCTGGTCGTTCTGCTTTTGCTCGTCCATGTGAAGGTGTCCACAGGAATACATCGCTTATGAGATCGTCCCTACTTCTCCAGCCGTGTCCCGCATGTCTGGCTCGTCTAACTTGGATAGTTTTCGTGATGAGTGGTAGGTGGCCGTATAGGTGCTGTTTTGTGAGGTGTTACTTCCAGGACTGGTTCAGTATTACTCGCAGTATTCTTGTGTAATTACAGTCAAGAATTTTCCACATGCGTTTTGTTAGCGTTCATGTAGTGCATCCATATAGCAGTATCGACCCGATGGTTCTTGGAAAAAACTGAGTTTTACAGTTTGCAAATGAATAAATGATAATTAATAGATTATTAGTGTTATATTGCAATACTTGAAACCGTTTAACTGTGTGCAAATAACACTATTAGTGTTTGGTAGCAATACATGAAACTGCTTTACTGACAGGAAATAAAATTATTTGTGTTAGATTGGAATACTTAAAACAATTTAAATGTATACAAATAAAACTATTTGTGTTAGATTGGAATACATAGTAAAAAAAGTAAAGTTGGTGACCTTAGTCGAGAGTGACCCGAAGGCTCCCTTTTCAATAGCTACAACACCGAGGTGTAGGGAAGGGCGCTACAACACCGAGTTGTAAGGAAGGGCGCTACTCCATTCCCTTGATTACTCCACTTTACCCTTGATCTCTACCTTATAATGCTGAGTGTTAAGCAAGGCTATATCAAGTACCAATTTTTGATTCTTTAGTACGACTACGATCTGGAATTGAACCCCAGTCAACTGGACAATTGGCGAACACTCTACTCATTAGGCCACTGGCCTGGTATTGGAATACATGACTGTTTAATTATATTCAAACAAATGATGCCTCACTCTCGTTTAAAATTCATTACTCACAAACTATTTGTTTACAAATCATATCTTTTTAATATATATGTTTGAAGTGGATTTGGCATTAGATAGCTAACAAATGTTGATATGCCATAAGATAAAACCAAACAAGATAGATAGATATATAGATAGAGAACAATTATATCGATGTCTTCATGCGAACAAAACATTTAAAATTGTCGGCCTTCTTCCGATATCTGTTTTATTCTGTAACCTTCCAAGAAAGTCGAATAAAACTTATTTGATTTAGGAGAACAAACCTTTTTTTCCGAGAAAGTTTAGAACTGAGAATAATTCATCATCTTTATCATGCCGATCCAGTGTATGTTTATTCGTTCAGAATTATCACTGAAGTTAACCTTCCACTGACACATTGTCAAAAACGTAGCTAGTCTGTCTTTTTATTGAAGCATAATTTTAGAGATTTGATATAAATCTCAGTGGTTTAAATTGAGTAAAAACATGATACCGGTAGACGAGAAAAAAATGTATGCAAAGGACGCCTACCATTAAATTGTCTGTCTTATCCCTGAAAAAAATGTTTGATTTAGCACACTTAGCGAATCAATTTTCATTTAGCAGTAAAAAACATAATAGCAAATAAGACGCAAGATATTTGTATTTAATAGGTGAACATTCTAATTCTACAGAAAATGCTTTAAAAATCTGGACACAATTACCCAAATGTACGATCTATCTATCTATCTATCTATCTATGTTCATACCTATCGATTTATTGGTCTAAATCAGTCTATTCATATCTATCTATCTATCTATCTATCTATGTTCATACCTATCGATTTATTGATCTATATCAGTCTATTCATATCTATCTATCTATCTATCTATCTATCTGTCTATCTTTGTTCATACCTATCTATCTATCTTTGTTCATACCTATCGATTTATATCAGTCTATTCATATCTATCTATCTATCTATCTATCTATCTTTGTTCATACCTATCGATTTATTGGTCTATATCAGTCTATTCATATCTATCTATCTATCTATCTATCTATCTTTGTTCATACCTATCTATCTATCTTTGTTCATACCTATCGATTTATATCAGTCTATTCATATCTATCTATCTATCCATCTATCTTTGTTTATACCTATCGATTTATTGGTCTATACCAGTCTATTCATATCTATCTATCTGTCTATCTCAGACTGTTCATATCCATTTATCTCTCAAAGTCTTAATCTTTTCTGGATGTAGTCCCAAAGCGTAATGACTAAAGTACTGGATAGCGTTCACAAAGTAAGTGAGTTCGAACTACAGTCTGGCTATTATTTTCATTTTAAGACTAATATACATAAGAAAAGAATTTAGACCCCCTCATCTCCCTTACTATGTATTAAATTGTGCCACAAGTGTCCTACAAGCATATATTTGAAATTAAATTAACCATAAGAGTTGATATGCCATTAAAACCAAGAAAGCACGTCAGCCTCTTCTAACCTATCTATGCGATATATATATATATATATATATATATATATATATATTTGAATGAGTCTCTTTTTATTAATCTCAGTATCTTCATATATCTCTGTCTATCTATCCTACTATCTCAGTCTCTTCATATGAATTTATCTAATAATCTATATATCTCATTTTTTCATATCTATCTCTCAAAATATCAAACTATATATATATATATATTGTCATCCGCAGACAGACTGTTTCGTTCTATCAGAACTCTGAAGTGTAGCTAGACACATAGGACACGCACACACACACACACACACATATATATATATATATATATATACATATATATATATATATTGTGGGTATTTGTCTCAGGCTTTTCATTCCCATGTACCTATCTGTCTGTCTATCTTTAGCACACCTGCAGGACAGAAACCCTGATTTGAGAGACATGTTGAGATTTCACCGCGCTGACCTCTTTTGAAACATATTGTAGACATTTCACTGATAATTAGATGGGACTGGGGCATGTTCACTCTTGCATATAGAACGATTGAAGGAAGTAACGCAGTTTCTTCCAGGCAGCGGTCACATCGATACTGCTATATGGATGCACTACATGGACGCTAACAAAACGGCTGGAGAAGAAACTAGATGGCAATTACACAAGAATGCTGCGTGCAATCCTGAACAAGTCCTGGCAGCAACACCCCACAAGACACCAACTGTACGGCCACCTGCCCCCTATCACGAAAACTATTCAAGTTAGGCGAACCAGACATGCAGGACATTGCTGGAGAAGCAGAGATGAACTCATAAGAGATGTACTCTTATGGATCCCCACACACGGCCGCGCAAAAGCAGGACGACCAGCACGAACGTACATTCAGCAGCTATGTGAGGATACAGGTTGTTGTCCTGAAGACCTACCTAGGGCGATGAACGATAGGGAGGAGTGGCGAGAGAGGGTCAGGGATATCCGTGCTGCCAGCACGATATGATGATGATGATGATGATATTGAACACGTTTATTTTTTTTTAAATTCTGAGTTCCCATGTAAATGATGAAGCGCTAATTCAATCCATTTCTGATTAAAACTTTTTCATTTGACTTTAAATTGTCGTTGGACTTCAGCTGATGGTGGTGACAGGTGGTGTGCATGGGGAAGTGATGGCATAAGATTTCATGCATCTATTTATTCTATTTCCTCAAATACGTTTTTTTTTTTTTTTTTGCTAATTTTATTCATTCGATTCATTTCTCTCTTCTTTCTTGCTTTCATTGAAAATGTTCGTTTCCTGCCCAAGACATAATGTTGCCGATAGCTACAGTTTTATGAAATATCTACCAAAGTCACCTGATGACACATGACTCAATATGAAAAAAATATATTTAAAAATTCAGAAAGGAAATGTTGGCTTAAAAAAAAGAAGCATTGGCCATAAGTAGAATCTTATAGGTTTGGTTTGGTTTCTTTTTTTAATGGCATATCAACCTTTGTAGGTTATTTAATGCCAAAGCCATTCTCCTTGAAGAGCATTAGCGCTATTATTTAACCCATAGCTGGGAGGATAAGGGGGTTCATACCTTTCCCAAGAGTATTTGCCCGAAAGTGAATGTAATAGCGCGACTGGAGTACGAACTCGCTTACGTCAATTCCGCAGTCTATCGCTTTAACCATTACACCAAGAGGACACCCCCTAGAATCTTATGAATTTAACTCAGAGAGAGAGAGAGAGAGAGAGAGAGAGAGAGAGAGAACGGGGTGAGAGAGGAAGTAATTCTAGATTATGAGAGAAACAGAAAAAAAACTATTGAACTAATTTACTGGGTTTTCAGTCATGGTGTAGAGTCTAACTTTCTGGGCAGTGACATCGCAAAGAGTTGGAATTTTAGTCCCGTTGTTACGCTCACTTTCGGTCAAGTACCATTGTAACGGTATGGACCTCTTTGTCCCCACCAGCAATGGGTTAAAAAATCATTATCGTGTCGTGCTGCTAGCACGGATATCCTTGGCCCTCTATCGCCACTTCTCCCTATCGTTCATCGCCTCTGGCAGGTTTTCAAGGCTACTTCCAGTATCCTCACATAGCTGCTGCATGTATGTTCGAGCTGGTCGTCCTTCTTTTGCTCGGCCATATGTGGAGATCCATAGGAATACATCACTTATGATCTCGTCCTTGCTTCTCCAGCAGTGTCCTGCGTGTCTGGTTCGTCTAACTTGGATAGTTTTCATGATGTGAGGCAGGTGGCCGTATAGTTGGTGCCTTGTGGGGTGTTGCTGCCAGGACTTGTTCAATATTGCTCGCAACATTCTTGTGTAATTGCCGTCTAGTTTCTTCTGCAGCCGTTTTGTTAGCGTCCAAGTGGTGCATCCATACAGCAGTATCGACACGACAACTGCTTGGAAGAAACTGCGTTTCATTTAACGGTCAGGTCTGATTATCGATAGCTGTCCATACCACTGCTTTATTTCTACTGAGATGACTTCGGCATTAAATATCCTATAAAGGTTGATGTGACATTAAACAAAGAAACCAACCAAGCCAAAATACAAGATGAATGTTTGTGGCTGTCAAACTATACCTGCCGAATACAAAATACAAAGATTTACCTCTATGATCTAAGAGTCCAGCATTCCATCTCCCCGACAGCCCGTAAGAAGATAAGCCATAAAAAACTTTCTCTAAGAGAACGATTCTTTTTTTTATTATTATTCTTACTAGAAATTCTACGGGAATGGTATGTTATTGTTTATTGTCACGTGACAATTCAGTTTTGCATAAGTACAACAGTTTCAAAGCCCCCCCCAAAAATTCTATTTCAAACAATTTAGTTTAGCATCCAAAAACAGATCTATTTCAACCAATACAATTTAGCATAAGTACAACAGTTTTAATGTCTCAAAACAATTATATTTCAAACAATTCAGTTTAGCATCCAGAAACAGTTCTATTTCAAACAATTCAGTTTAGAATCCAGAAACAGTTCTATTTCAACCAATTCAGTTCAGCATAAGTACACTGATTAGTTCTATTTGATCTATAGATAGAAACATCACAAGTGCCACTACTCCGCGCTAGAGTGGACCTCGGAACGATGCCAATGAATTGGCACGACGTATTTCCCAAAGCTCCAGTTATATCGGGGCTTCACCATCAGATTGTTTAATATCATATCCAGGACACACGTTGTGGGGGTCTTACCCCATTGCCGAGAAGTAGTCAATATATTCTATAACTTACGCCGATTAGGCAATTAAAAAAAAACTCTATCAGTTGTTATTTCTTTAACTTAGGCTAGTTGATTAAACAACTGTAGTGGGTTACGTCCTAAACTGCGACATGGGTGTTACTGAGTGTTTAAACTCCTGTCGCGCTATTACGTTCACTTTCAGACAAATAAAATTGCTTCCAGCTAAGAGTTAAATAGTAACACTACCTTATTTCTAGAAAGATGGCGTTGGCATTAAATAATTCAATAAGGTTTAAAATGCCATTAAACAAAGAAAACAATGCTTTAAGATTTACTCCTGTTTTTATAGGTGATCTGAAAAACCAATATTCCATCTCTCCAACGGCCCCGAAGAAAATTAACAATTAAAAGTATTGTTTAAGGAACCGATTCTTGTTACTAGTTTAAATGTTGATTCCGAGGTAATAAACAGTTGTTAGGACAATTGTCTATTATCACTCAATCTGATGTGTAAAATGAATCATGTGTGGAACTTTATTTTATACATTACCCAACATCAAGGTGTGTATAGTTCTTTATTTAATCAATATTTATGAAAGATATGCTAAGTAGGATCTAATCTTATCTATCATTCTTTAGATGTAATAAAGTTTTTTTTCTTTTCTTTTTGATCTATACTTATCTTTTTTTTCTCAATCTTTTGGACATTTTTCAACGAAATAAACATTTTGATTTGTCTTTGTTTTTTTTCTTTTTTTTTTCTTAAGATTTAATTTCCCCTCTTGTAATGAGATTGGCTTTATTTACCTGCTCATATTTGTAGAAAAAATGACAGTGAAGGAATTGAAAACTTTCCAAATAGTGTCGTCATTTGCAGAGGTAGGAAAAAAATGAGAAAAAAGAAATACGGTAATATTTTTTAAATTTTCGTTTTTATTATTATTTTTTTTTTTTGTGTAATTGCATTGCCAGATTCGCTTTAAAACACCGAAAAAGAGAAAAAAAAATTATTTTATAATTCGGACATCATCATTAACCAAACAAATTTGAGGCAACAATATAAACGTTTCTTGAAAGATAAAATCAGTAAAAAAATTCATCTTCATGTTTAATAATCAAACAAAATTTCTCATCAATGTAATACCAATAAAAAGTAGTTTTTTAAACATATTTTCCTGTCATAAAGATAATATCTGCATTATTTCTAGTTATTGTTTTACGAGAATTTGTATGGAATAGCGCAGATATATATCTATAGTCATCCACAGACAGATCTATTTCGTTCTATCAGAACTCATCAGTGTGACTAGACAGTATCTACCCGTAGCTAGGATCGAAACCCGGTTACTCAAACGCCAAACCAAAGCGTCTAACCATTCAGCCACGAGAAGATATTAACTGCGAAGTAAATTTTAAACGGTTCTGAATCACAATTACTATTGTTTACATACATCCGTTCAAATATATATATATATATATATATATATATATATATATATATATATATATATATATATATATATATATATATATATATATATATATATATATATATATATATATATATATATATAAATATATATATATATATATATATATATATATATATATATATATATATATATATATATATATATATATATATAATGCAACTGGAAGAAAACTGAAACCTGGTTAAATTGTCACAACAAATATATTTCGGAGAAGAGTATAATAATATTCTTCCCAAAAATAGATTTATAATGACAATTTAACCATGGTTGAATTTTCTTCAAGTTACATTGCTTCCGCTGTGTATGTGAGTTTTATTATGTAAACCTGCAAAGAAATATATAACAAAATCCAAACATCGAGCACACCCATAGATTTATATGAAATATCTCATATAGTCTATACAGGAATAATCCACACCCATTGTCTTCGGAAGCCAGCTGGATATATATATATATATATATATATATATATATATGTGTGTGTGTGTGTGTGTGTGTGTGTGTGTGTGTGTGTGTGTGTGTGTGTGTGTGCTATATCATACACAAAACAAACAATTAAATCACCCGAAGAGATCTCAATTGTTCAAAATACGTTTTGAACGAATACATACATTTATTGGATAATAAAAGTATTCAATTGAAAATTTTAAATCATTAGAGAACTTTTTATTTAAAATATGCCTCCACCCCCTCTCTTTCTCTGTCTCTGTTTCTATATATATACTTAGTATACATATATATATATATAGAGAGAGAGAGAGACAGACAGAGAGAGAAAAAGAGGAAGAGAGATACTAAATTTTGTATTTTAGACAAATTTTAGGTGATTGTCCCAAAATGCAGCTACAAAACATGTGTGTGTAAATAATTAACCAAGGTCTAAGCTAAGGCTAATTGGAGCACCTACTATCTCCTACAGCAAAATGTCTCAATTTAACTCCCATAAAGTTGCATGATATTCGAGTGTATATATATATATATATATATATATATATATATATATATTGATTACTTAGATTAATACCACATAAACTTTCATACCTTATTTAATGCTAAATCCTCTCTTGTAAGAAAAAGCTGTCATGGTACTATTTAACCCAGAGTTGGATGGAGTTCACACATTTACCAAAGGTATTAGTCCAAAAGATAACGTAATAACACTGTTCGATTTCAAACTCTCTTCATACGACGTCACAGTCCAGCCTTATGGATTCTCCATCGTATTTATCTCTCTCTCTCTCTCTCTCTATATATATATATATATATATAAATATATATTCTATCCCGATCTTTTTTTAAATCACTGAATCTAAAAAGGACATTGTCTTAATATGCTTGGTGTCTCAAAGGTACAATTAACTGTTTAGGCATTTATGGCCGGACGTGCATAACTAAAGTATCCATTCAAGAAGCACTACCTCCCAAATACTCTAAGATGTTTAGAGATACACGTGTGTTGTAACTTCTGTACCGGAATATTTATAGTTGACCTTTCACAAAATTAGTTGTTTTGTATTGTGATGTATGAACAAATTACATGCACCACAAAGCAAAACAATGTTAATACAAATTTACTAGTGGTCATCGAGTGTTATTTTAATCGTCGGCGGGAATGAAATCAGCGATCTGAGTTCGAATTCTGAACAAGGAAGTGTGTTCTTTACTTCGAGTTAATGTCTTGCAGAAAAGGATGACGCAATTTATTCTCCTCAGCATCTGCAATGGATAAACTATTGAATAGGCTTGGTTTTTTTAGCCTTTGTTTGACAACTAGTTTAGTAGAAAGAAAACTGTAAGTACACATAAATTTTGCACCGTTAAAAACTTAACCTATGACACATCCTGACAATGTGGAAGGGTAGTTTGCATACAAATTTGAGGACAGCTGACAAATTAAATAAAGATATAGTCTTTGATATTATCAAGTGAGATGATATTGTTCTATCACGTAATATTATATCGACGAAACATTTAAAAATTGGCATAATCGTTAGAGAGTTCGCCAATGGCCCGAGAAACCCGGGTTCAATCCCAAGTCGAGTCGTATCAAAGACTCAAAAAATGGTACTTGATACTACCTTGCTTAATACTCGGCATTCTAAGGTAAGGATCAAGGGTAAAGTGGAGCAATCCAGGGAAAGATGTAGAGCCCTCCCTTACACCATGGTGTAGTAGCTATCGAAAAGGGAGCCTTCGGGTCACCCTCAACTACGGTCACCAACTTTACTTACTTTATTTATTAGATAAAATACCTAAAAGATTTTAATGTGGCCCTACGAGAACAAGACAACTCACCCTTGACTATTTTCCTTCGTTTCCTGAAAAATTAGATGTCAATTTAGTGTTTAGATTTTCATAACAGTGAATATAATTTTATCTGATTTTTCAGATACTTTTTTGGTAATCCTAACGAGGAAAATAGGAAGGAAACTTCCTAGTATTAAAGAGGTGTCTTCAATTGGATACAAATTGTATTTGCTTACCTCACGAATATCTTTTTGGTTAATTTTTACAACCAATGGTTCTGTGATACTTCTGCAGTAGGGAGGTGCTCCTCAAAATATCCTTCAAATACTCCATAAGGGGCCAAGTTTCAACGAGCAAAAGAAATATGTGCCGACTGACAAGTTTAGGCCACATGACAAACATTGTTCATTATGATATATATATATATATATATATATAAAAGTTTAAAAAATATTTATCATAAAACCAAACTTGTCACTTCTCTTTTCCTCTCGCTTACATATATATATATATATATATGTGTGTGTGTGTGTGTGTACATACGTACAAACGTGCGTGCGCACACACACACACATACACACAGACAAACATACACAGATATATATATAAATATATATATATATGTGTGTGTGTGTGTGTGTGTGTGTGTGTGTGTGTGTGTGTGTGTGTGTGTGTGTGTGTGTTCGTTTCCAGATATAAATCAGTAAAATTCCCTTTAAACAAAACTTCGGCAATTCTTTCTTAAATCCAACCTGAATCTTATTCGAAAAGTCAGTTTAAAAGTTACCTTCTGGTCGTGATAAAAAATATAAATAGATCATATTTCACACCAAATTCCATTTTCATATTATTTCTATATTTTCATGAAAGTCTCAGTTTCAGCAATAATGAAAAAATTTCTAAATACCTGCCCATTACAAAAAAGAAATTAACTCTATTATGCGAGGCAAGATAGTCCGTCAAAGCTAATAATACGACAAGCTAAACGGAATGAGAAATTATAATTGCTATATCATATTATCTCGTTCAGACATGAGTTACTTCCCCTTATAATTGGTACTAAAAACATTAATGGCTGTCTATGTTGAATCAATCGATAAATTGAACGATCGATTTCAACCACCCACTCAGAAGAAAGGTATTTTGAACGACGTTAACCTTGCAAGTAAGGCATGACCTATGTTGTGACTGATAACAAGAAACTAGAATTCGTGACAGAATGGATTTTTTTAAAAAAGAATTATGTTATGATGAATATTCAGTTCGTATACAATTTAAAGTAACATCATTACCAAAATTTAAAAAAAGATACAAACTATAGAAAAATGAAAGAATAGCTTAAAAGAAAAAGAGATTGGTTAAAATGTAGAGAAAATGATGTGCAAAGGGAGGTAACAATTTAGTGTCATAAGGTGAAGTATGGAAGACAAAATGTGATAAAATTTTCGCAACTGAAAAGTGACTAGAAGAGAAGGGGAGGGATATACGAGGGGCATACGATAGGTTTCCTGACTTTTTTCGTATGGCCACTTTTATTGATAGTACACACATGAAACTCTAGTCCCCTTCGAAGTAATCTCCTCCGGCTGCAATGCACTTGTTATACCGTTACAACTACTTCTGGAAAGCCACATAGAAATCCTCTTGTGTGAGCGTGTCAATGACCTTCGTCACAGCCTCTATCATCTCTTCCATTTTCTCAGAATAACAGCCTCTGAGCTTAGGCAATAACCAAAAGTCACAGGGGGCAAGGTCTGGACTATAGGGACGGTGACGAACTGTACTGATGCCCATCTTAGTCAAATAGTTTATGACAAGGATGGAGTTGTGGACTAGTACATTGTCCTGGTGGAAATGCCACTGACCCGATTTGAAGAGTACTGGCCACCTCCGACCGAATCTCCTCCTGAACTCCCTTAAAACTCCAACATAGTAACCCTAACCCTAACCCCAATCCTTTGGCCAATCAACTCTGGTTTATTGACTTCTTTACTCCTCCCATACCTCTCATCATCGCTCACAGACTCCCTGCCTTCCTTGAATTCCTGCCACTCCAAGCTGATTCTCGATTCATGCAAGATGTTCCAAAAGCAGTCTGAAGCATTCCATACGTTTCTGTAGCATTTTTTTCAAATTTAAAACAGAATTTTATTGCATATCGTTCTTCTAAAGTATCAGATTGCATTTTTGAAATTCACCAGCTGTGACAATCATGCTTTAGTGAGGTTTATTCCAATTGCTGCTGAAGCTGTTCATTGGAACGTGAAATAATAAAAAGAATAGAAAGATCAAAAGATTTTTTAAAAATTGTTGCGTTGCAAGGACTTGACGAAATTTGCCGGCGACAAAGGCGTGCTGAATAAATGACAAAGTGTTCACACCAAGAAATAAGATGGAAAAGTCAGATACGTGATCACAGAAAAATACCATTCAGTTTATTACTGTTTTTGAAGCTCATTCTCGACTCGTCTCAAATTAGGAAAACGTCAAGTGGTATTTTTGAGTCGATGAATAAATTGACAAATCATAGCCCTCTTCCAACGGAAGGAAGTTTTACAAACTTCGAAATCAACATCCCTTCTTGTTTTCTACATGACTGGTAAATCCTTTTAAATAATCATCGCGTGCGATCCTTTCTAGCGCTCATTTTTAGCGTCCTGATTAACACTTTATTGACGATCACATAGTCAAGCACCAGGTTCCCTGATGTTAGGAAACGTCTACTACATTATAGAATTAATCCATCACCGAATAATTGATTAAAAGAGTGATCAGACAAACGATGACAAAAGATTGTTAAAATACCATGAGTAAAATAAATCCGTTTATAACGTAAATATTAAAGAAGATAAAGAAATGGATGGAAAAAGTGAATGAAAGAACCTTTTTTAATTGGTTGTGTTTTACGGCATACCATGTCTTGTCGGTTATTTAATGCCAAATCGAATAGTTTGTAGAAAACATTTTTTAAACGAGCTAAGGCTTATTTGTTTGCACAAAGTTTAATCATCATCATCATCATGTCGCGCCGCCTGCGCGGATATCCCTGACCGTCTCCCGCTATTTCTCCCTATCATTCATCGCCTCCGGCAGGTCTTCAGGGTTACATCCCGTGTCCTCACATAGCTGCTGTATGTAAGTTCGTGCTGGTCGTCCCACTCTTGCACATCCATGTGTGGGGGTCCACAGGAGTACATCGCTTATGAGCTCGTCCTTGCTTCTCCAGCAGTGTCCTGCGTGTCTGGTTCGTCGAACTTGTATAGTTTTTGTGATGGGGGGCAAGTGTCCGTATAGTTGGAGTCTCGTGGGGTGTTGTCGCCAGGACTTGTTTAATACTGCTCTCAACATTCTTGTGTAATTTCCGTCCAGCCTCCTCTCCAGCCGCTTCGTAAGCGTCCATGTGGTGCATCCATATAGCAGTATCGACACAACCGCTGCCTGGAAGAAACTGCGTTTCATTTTATCAGTTAGGTCCGACTTCCATATGATCGAGAGCCTATCGATAGCTGTCCATGCCTTCGTCAGTCGTGTGTCGATGTCTTTCTCGGTTGATGAGACGCTGCTTCCGAGGTAGGTGAATTTGTCGACTAGTTTCAGAGAGGCTCCGTCTAGTGTGGCAATGTTGCCCGTTTGGTTGTAACACATATATTCGGTTTTGTTTGCATTGACATGGAGGCCAATGCCAGCTGCGGCTCGTTCCAGACTATGCAGTAGTGTCTCTGCTTGATTAGGCGTATTCGCTAGTAACGCCAAGTCATCAGCGTAGTCGGCGTCCGTGATTGTTTTTGCGGGGTACCTTTTGCTGCTTCTCTTAGTCAGCTCGAAGCCATTTTCTCTGATTTTGTCGATCGAAGTCCTAAGCACATAGTCTAGACAGATGATAAAGAGGTACGGGGCTAGTGTGTCTCCTTGTAGTACTCCTGCAACAATGTCGAAGTATTCCGTGTCTCCATCTGGTGAACGTACTTTCACTTTGGTGTTTCTGTAGAGAATCATTATCGCTGCTACGGTTTCTTTTGGTAGGCCGTATGCTAGTACGAACAAAGTTTAATAGTTTCAAGTATTGCTATCTAACACTAGTAATTCTATTCAAGGGGTTGTCCTCGTGGTGTAATGTTTAAAGCGTAATGAGATCACAGTACATGTTTAATGATTGAGAAAATTCGTTCAAATCGATCGTTTAAATTGAGTCCTAGGCGTAATGGCCAAAGTGCTGGACTACTTCCTCGAAGTAAGTGAGTTCGAACTCCAGTCACGCTATTACGTTCAATTTCAGACGAATACTCTTGTGAAAAGTATAAGTAAAATTAAAGTTGGTGACCCTAGTCGAAGGTGACCCGAAGGCTCCCTTTTCAATAGCTACTACACACGAGGTGTAGGGAAGTGCGCAACTCCATTCCCTGGATTCCTCCACTTTACCCTAGATCCATACCTTACAATGCTGAATATTAAGCCAGGCGGCATCAAGTACCATTTTTTTTTTTAGTCTTGGATTGGATCCCGGTCTCTCGTACGAACACTCTACTCATTAGGCCAATAGAAATCCACTTATTACCAAAGTACTACTGTTGTTCTTTCACAAGGATGGTTTTGGCATTAAATAACCCACGATGATTGATATGCCATTAAACAAAGAAATCGAAATCTATCTAAACCTTTTTAAATTGAGACTTCTGCAAAAGCGTATTAGAGTCAAGGCAAGAAATGCCTTCCTCAATGAGAGAAAGTATCAGTGGTAATTCTTTTCTGTTTAATTTGTTGGTAGTACAGGTTTGGTTGGGTTTCTTTGTTTAATGGCATATTAACCTTTGTAGGTTATTTAATGCCAAAGCCATTCTCCTAGAAGAACAGTTGTCGTACTATTTAACCCATAGCTGGGAGGATAACGGGGTTCATACCTTTCCCAAGGGTATTTGCCCGAAAGTGAACGTAATAGCGCGACTGGAGTACGAACTCGCGTACAACGATTCCGCAGTCCATCGCTATAACCATTACACCACGAGGACACCCCTTTGATAATACATTTTTAAGGGATGAGATAAGTGTCACGCAGCACACAAGAAATGCTGTCCATATGATAAGATGGACAGGTTGATTCATTTATAAAAATACTCATCGTATTCTTTTCCCTGGTATTTCCATGCATGGGAATAACTGCTGTTCATTGAGATTTTTATTTCAAAAAGTATTGATGTTTTTGTTAACATAGAAAAGTGTAAAATGCACCGATGTCTCTGTCTGCTCCTTTGTTTCTGTTTTTATTGCTCGGTATATATTCAAGAGTAAAGTAAAACATAAATTTTGTGGCAGTAGATGAAGGCTGTTACTGGCACAATGTTAATTTACTGAAACCTTTACCTAGATCTCAATTACTCTTTTTCTTCAGATTTACTCGTTCGTTCTTTCGTTCGTTCATTGCTTTCGTCTTTTGTTTTGTCATCAGGTTATTGTTCCACTCATTTCGTTCCCTATTTCAGACTTTTTTAGAAATTAGTTCATTATTCTACTACAAATCAGTGTTGAATGAGAATCATTCGTTAGTTGTATTATTGTATTCATATTTATCTCTCTTGTTTTCACTGTAACGTTTTGGTCGTTAATCAGTTGTATGTTGCATTCAGCCTTTAGAATTCCATTCAATGTTGAGTTTTTAAAAAATCGATGGGAACTGCTTTAGCTGAACAAAGCCGCAAGTATGAGTTTGTTGGAAACCTAATAGATACGCAAGTACAGATTCAAATTCCATGAAAAAAACGAGTCTTTAAAAATTACTATCTTAGTTATAGCACATCTTATCAAGAATCAATGAAAAGCCACGCAATTTCTGACGGGATTATTTAAGAAATGATCGGCACTTGTGTTCATAATCAGAGTGAGGTAATTTTATCTACTAGGCTTCGTCTCGGATTCAAACTTGGCTTCTAGATTATTAAAAAGGAATAGGGATGCGTTGTAATTCAGTCAAGCCTGTTTTTTTTAAATTATTATACCCATTGCGTCATTTTCAAAAGATGATTTCATACACAAATACGTTCTCCGTGCTACTGTTAGTTTCACGATATATTCTCTGTTATCTACCGTACCTATGAACATTAATGGGTACGTCTAATTCCTCATAAACACGTTGACCACTATTGTGAGGTGGGTAATTTACTGATTAAGTACTCGCCACTAGCGGTGGGTACTGTATTCCCACAGCTGGCGAGTATTTTATTTTGTTAATGTTATAAAGATTTCCATTTCATTTTCAACCTCCGCGTTGTATATTTCTCATTCAGTGACCTTTTGTTAGGTTAAAACTTCTCAATCATCAGACCTATAGTGCGCGCTCTGTCGACAAGGTTTAGATTACACTGAGTATCCCCCCTTCCACGCAGAAAGGGTGTCTTCTATATATGTCACTAAACTTCATATGATAGACAGGCTTCAGTTATTGGGATATGTGGAGGATAGAGTAATCCTTCATTACTCGTATACTCAGACCCGGAGTGGTAGTACCGGTTGGGGTTCCTTCTCTGGGTCAAGTAGATCTGTTTAAAGATTATTCTTAAAAGGAACTACACATAAAAAATTCTGAATATAAGCGTACAATGGGCACGATTCCTCAAACTCAAGGCATAAGATAACCCTTGATAAATTGAAACGCTGTCAAAATTAATCAATTAATCAATCAAGTAAAAGTCAATTTCCAATAATATGGCTTTTCTTATTTTAATTATTAATTCAAGAATGTTAAACATTTTCTTGTAACGAAGGAAGATCAAGATGATGTCAGCTGAAATGTTTGAATAACAGCAAATGTGAAGATCATGGTTTGAATAATATTAAGGAAAGTACTTAATTTAATGACTTTTAAAAAGGTTCAGCCCAGGAGTCTTGGACAGTAGAATACGCCGACTGCCTCTCTGCAGAGGGGAAGACCCCATCAAAGAGTGTCCTGGTTATGGCATTAAACCATTTAATAGTAAGGATCCAATTCTGTTCCTTTGTATAATCATTGTCATTACTCACAGATCCTTTCTTACTCGAAATGATTGTACCAGTAAGGATCAGACCTCTAGTCATTTAATCATTTACTATACTTGAAACCATTGAACCGTGGGCAAAGTAATGATTGTTAAACCGAATTATTCGCTGTATATAGCGATACTTGGAACCATTTAACTGTGTGAAAATAAATAAATAATGTTGAATAGAATTGGTTTGGTTTCTTTGTTTAATTGCATATCAACATTTGTAGGTTATTTAATGCCAAATCTATTTTCCTTGAAGAACAGTAGTTGTACTATTTAACCTATAGCTGGGAGGATTAGGGGGTTCATACATTTCCCAAGGATATTTGCCCGAAAGTGAACGTAGTAGCGCGATTGGAGTACGAACTCGCTTACTACGATTCCGCAGTCCATCTGTGGATTGGTGTATTGTCCAGCTGGAAATGCCACTGACCCGATTTGAAAAGTGCTGGCCGTTTCCGACTAAATCTTTTCCTGAACTTCCTTAAAACCTTAGCATAGTATTCCTCATTGACCGTATGTCCAGTGGGAACCCAGTGCATGTAGATCATGACAGTGCAGTCAAAAAAAAAAAAGGGATCATCAAAAGTTTGTGTGCGAATTTGCTTTGTCTGGCCTTCTTTGGTCTGGGAGAGCCAGTATGCTTCTACTGGGAACTCTGTCTCTTGGTCTCTGGGTCATAGCAGAAGATCCAGCTTTCATCACATGGCATTTTTTCAAATTTAAAACTGAATTTTATTGTATATCCTTCTTCTAAAGTTCAGATTTTTTTTTTAAATTTCACCAGATGTAGCAATCCGGCTTTAGTAGGGTGTATTCCAATTGCGGCTGTAGCTGTTCATTTGAACTTGAAATCATAAAAATTTGTCAGTCATCTCAGAGGATGTATAGTAATAACATACTGAATTTTCAAGAGTCTACAACTATTATAAATGCCTGTATAAAAAAAAGTCTGGAAGCCTATTGAATGCACCACGTATATTCATCATCCCCCAGCGGAACAGTGGATGCTGTCAAAAGACATACCAAGAGTGATGGCTGATAAAGAGAGAGAGAGAGAGAGAGAGAGAGAGAGAGAGAGAGAGAATCAAGGAAATCTGTGCTGATGGCACACATTGGTGATGATGATGAAAACAACGATGATGGAAATCAACTCGTGTCTTGTAATGTTGCATTCTCTGTGAAAGGTAGAAATAATCAAAAGGGAATTTTCTTTTCTATTAGAAAATTCCAATTATCTTTTCCCAGCCAAAATTTAATAAATTGGAATTGGCAATGTTCCTTTAATACTGGCGTGTTGGTTTTGTTCAGGTTATTTTTTTGTCTAAAAGATTTTCTGTTACTTTAAAATAGTTGTTGATCAAAAACCTTTTGCAAATTAAAATTAATAATACAAGAATATCGCTGTTCACTAATGTATCGTTATCCATCACACTGTATTTAAATTTCGACTATTGTATGGTTTTATCTCATGAATACAAAACATTTCACCACTCCTCAATTTTTCTGCCATTTTCTTTTCTATCATTCTAAATAGATAATTCTTTTTTGTCGACAGTTCTTTTGTTCAATTGTTTCCTTAAAAGTAAATTAGAAATTATAAGACTCCAAATAACAGTAATTACGCCGATTATGTTGCTATTATTAAAAACTGGCTCACAATTTTTAGCCAGACAAGCAATTATTACACTCAAATTACATCATTATCAGCAACAGCATCAAGGCATACTAACTGCAGATATTTCTTTGACTATCTCTTGCAGTCTGTCCCTATCCCTTAGTAATTCGACATCCAGTGTCCCGACAAAACTAATGCATGTGAGCATTAGCTGGCCGGCCAAACCTGGTGTGTCCATGTGTAGGAGTCAATTTGAAAAAGTCGCTTATGATTTCGTTTTTATTTCTCAAGTAGTGCCCAGGTGACTTACTAGTCTGACTTGGATTAATTGCGAGATGACTATTGGCTGAACAATTGCTGCTGCTGCTTCCAAGATTTCTTCATAAGAGCATTCAGTATCCTTGCGTAGTTTCATCAAGGTTTTTCTACAGATGTTCCTTTACAGTCCAAGAGGTGCAACAATGAACGAACACTGACATGGCGACAGATTGGTCGAATCCTCGCTTCATTGTACCATATAGATAAGATTTTTTATGGTCGTTGACCGGTCAATAGCAGCCTATTCTTTACCAGTCTGTATGTTGTCATCATTTTCAGTCGATGAGATATTGCTTCTGATATATGTGAACTGTTCGACTTATTTAAGCGGGTTGATAAAGAATTGGTACCATCTTGATTACGACACACGGTCTCTGCTTAAATTGAATATTTTATCCAGAATAAATCATTTTATTAAATTATATTTAAAATAGAGAAAATGTCCTCTTTCCAGTACCTACGCTTTGCAAGTAGCTCATATAAAACATTTCTTCCAAATGCATGTCAACATAAGCGCACACACGAAGAGGTAATTTACTAAGCTTTTTTGCTTAGATGTAGCACAAGGCCGCATGAATTGGGCACCCAATGAGAATCGAACTCACTCGTGTAGGTTTGCTAGTCTACCTTGCTAACCATTACACCACTCGAGGTGCCCAGCGCACACATGAAGAGACACACACAGATACTAGCAGATGGACACACAGATGGACACACACACACACACACACACACACACACATATATATATATATATATATTATAACAGTGTTGGTTGTCACTAAATCACTTTGTGAGTTTGTGTCGAACCAAGTGCAATATAATATGAAGAGTGCTCAATATCTAGGATAAAACTATTATATAATAATAAAAATAAATAAATATATAAAGCTAATATATATATATATATATATATATATATATATATATATATATATATATATGAATTAAAAACTCAGATCAGAGATATATACGTATTTAAGGCAAATATCAAGTATTTCTGTGCCTGTGTACACATACGTATATACAGAGATGCATAATGTGGATTAAAGGTTAGCAAAACAGACTCGCTAATTTATTATAAATTCGATCTTCACCAGGAGCCACATCCTTGCTATTATTGAGTACGTTCCTTTATTTATTAATAATAATGAAATATCACGTAAATTCTTTAAATAAGGTGTAAACTATACATAAACCTTAGCCACCGCCGGAAGCTGCCTCCATGTGAATATCTATTGTGCTTCAAAAGATTAATATCATTTTGTAATCTAATAACCTTACCAATTCTTGCTCACTTGATCTCAAATTTAAACAACCGGTGTAGAATCAACTTAAAACTCTATTTTAAATGTTTGAACGTCTTTTTCCGGTGAATTAGTTTTTATAAATCTGAAAAAAAAATACGTAAATAAAACAATAAAAACACAAAATTTTTAGTTGTTTCAACGTATACTTTTATAATAAGGTTGGTTGGATGATTCGGTTTTATGGCATATTAACCTTTGTAGGTTATTTAACGCCAAAAATATTTTATGTAAATTATCAGTTCGATTTCAAACGATTCAGTTCAGCATGAGTACACAGTTTTATTGTCAAAAACATTTCTGTTTCAAACTATTCAGTTTATTCAAACAGTTCTAATTCAGCTAATTCAGTTTAGTATAAGTACAGATTTAGTTTACACACAGTTAAATGTCAAAACATTTCTATGTTAAACAAAACAGTTTAGTGTGAATACTGTTTCAATGTCAAAAAACATTTCTATTTCAAATATTTCAGTTTAGCATGAGCACGCAGTTTAAATGTAAGTAGTGTTGAATTGTCAAAAATATTTCTATTTTAAGCAATTCACTTCGGTCAAACAATTCAGTTTTAGCATAAGTATGCAGTTAGTTCTCTTTAACCCATAGATAGGGCTCTTGTCAGGTTCTACCATTCCAGGCCAGAATGGACCTGGGAACAATGGCAATGAAGGGGTGCTCCTTATTCCCCAAAGCCCTAGCATTACTAGAACCTCACCATCAGGTAGTTTAGAGTCATATTCAGGACTCTCATGGGGGTCTTACCCCTCTGCCGAGGTGCAGTCAGTGTATGCTACGGCCCCAGCCGACTGGGCAATGTTATAATTAAGGATAAAGCTATTAGAAATATGAAATGATATATATGCATCTCAACTTGTATAGAACTTTTTAAAAAATGTATATTTAATTAGATTCCCTAAACTGACTACAAAATCAAAAGGGTCCTGTAAACTGGGACAAGTGTTGTATTTTGACCTTCGATCCGGCCAAAAATGCCATTCCAAGGTGATGCACCGGAAGGGGGTGACACATTCTAATGGCAGTTATGAGAGGAAATCGCGTGGGCGGAAATTGGCTGATTAGATGGGACGAGGTAAAAAAAAATTCCCATGATACACTCATAGACTGATGCACCGGAAGAGAGTGACCTGTGAACTGCACGGCAGTTATTTCCGCTTGATGACGATCAAACATGCGATTCCAAAAATTAAGTAGGCGACTGAGTGGGCGTTGAACTATTATATAACTCAGTCAAGACAGAAGTCAGGGAGTTGCAGTTAAAGATCGGACGGAGTTACAGACGAGATGTGGTAGGGAAAGCCGCACCAGGCCGAAGGGGCTCGGTGCCCCCGATTAAGTTGGGGCCCAGAGAAGTTGCTGATAAGATGCAGTAGAGAAAGCCAGCAGAGTGAGCCCCGGGCCTCCGGTTGAGCATCAGGAGAGCGGGAAAGACACAACGCTGACGGCCATAGGAGTGGGGGTCAAGGTGTTGCTGTTTCTGTTCGTTCTCCAGCTCCCTCTCACGCGCAAACCTTGAATAACCTTTTCGAACCCCTGCAATAAAGTGAGAGGTACATATTTTGTTAAAGAAGTCTTCCTGCGTCTGTTTATTTATTGTGTCGTCATGATACTGGAGATGACAATATAACACAAGAATATACCGACTGTATCTCTAGTTGAACAGTAAGAACCACACCACTAAAAAAAAAAAGAATTGAGATGACTTGTTAAATAATTATCGTCTGAGGAAATGGCCATAGCGAACCGAATTGAAAACTTATAGTAGACTCTTTGCGTTTTACTTCACGTTAATAACCTTGCGAAAAGCGTGTATTTGTCTCTTCTCTCCACAAACGATTCATAAATATTACAGAAGACAAGTTTCTTTAGTCTTGATTAGGTAAATAATGAAATCAATTTTACTGAAATACCCCTTATATAAATAAGTACGTAATTGAAATTCCGATCAAAATCTAGATTGAGACTCGATTTGAATAAGGGATATATTCTCTTCTCGTTTTTTCTTTCTTTCTTTATCGGTGGAGGGGAGAATAAAGGTATTCTAATGACGCCGGCTCATTTTTTTTCCTTGTTTCTGTACTGTATACAAGAATGAAAAAAAAACCTAAAGATCAGAGAAATGTCAGTCGATGCAAGGCTCGGTCAATTTCGGCCAATTTTACTCCAGCTGAACGAATTAGCAAAGTATGTCTGGGAAAACGTCTTTGATCAATCAAGAGCCATTGCTATTGACATGAGAAAGCTAAGCAATTGGATTTGATTAAGAAAAGTCCACAAAACCTAGTGTTTGGTCAATTCATTGCTTTCTTAGCTAAATAGCTCAGTGACATTATTTTCTTTCTTTTTGCAAAGCCAACGAAAGAAGAAAGTGAATATATAAATGCCCATCATAAGAGCTGCTTTGAGGCTACTAATAGAAGTGGCGTGTGCTTTCTGAAGTCAGTATTTTAAATGTTGATAATGAAGGCAGACAGATACGATTGAAAAACTGATACTGAACTTTCTTATTTCTTTCGTTTCGTTCCTTTGTTTTTAATAAAATATCAGTCTCCATAGGTTATTTAATGAGAAAGTAGTACTTGTAGATAAACAGTAGTCCCAGTATTTAATCCATAGCATGGATATAAGGAGTTTCATTCTTTTTTCAAGGTTATTAGTCCGAAGGTGCGTCTAGGGTTTGATCTTGCTTACTACGACGTTGTATTCCGTTATATTCGCGACTCAACCAAGAGGACCCCCCTACTTATTTCTTGGCCTAGTTGGCTGTGACAGTATTATACCCAGACTGATCTTAAATTAAGTGAGACTCTCCCAACGAGTGTCCTGTATATGACACAACGCAATCTGATGGTGAGGGTCCAGTAAAGCTGCAGCTTTAGGGAATGTGAAGTACCCCTTTATCATATCATATTTACCAACCCCTCCGCTCGGGCAGGATATGGCACAAGGTCAATTTTTAAGCGGAGTTTAACACGTCTGAATTCAGGGTTTTCCTTCTCCTAGATTAGTTGCCTCACCAAGGCTAAAGAACCCAGTCTATCCTACTATTTACCCATAGCTGGAGGGATAATAATTGGATTCATACCTTTCCCAAGGATATTAGCATTATGTGAAATGCAAACAGTCTCGTCCAGGATTTGAACTCGTGTCGCCGTGTCCATTTCCTATGACGATAACGATTACACCACGGGCACCTCCTTTATTGCCATCGTTCCCAGGTTCACTGTAGCTTAGAGTGGTAGCACTTGATAGGGTCCCATCTATGGTTTAAATAGAACTAAACAGTGCTTATGCTAAACTGACTTTTTAAAAAATAGAACTGTTTTGTTATTTAAACTGCGTGCTTATGCTAAACTGAACTATTTTTACATTTAACTGTGAGTAAATACATGAATTATGTTTAATTGAATTCCAAGCAATACTTGGAAATATTCAATTCTGTAGAAACTGAATTGTCGCAAATAGAACTGTTTTTGATCTTTAAACTGCGTACTTATGCTTAACTGAATTGTTTAAAAAAGAACTGTTTATATGTTTTAAAAAGTGGATTTAGCATTAAATAACCTACAATGGTTGATATGCTATAAAACAAAACAAAACCAAAACAAAACAAAGTTTTATGAAGATGACTTGATTCGGTATTAAATGACCCGAAAAAAGTTGATATATCGTAAAATACAACAACCAACCAACCTCCAAAATCTTTGGTATTGGATCTGTTGCTGAACGCTAATATAAGTAATTACCATGTTGAGGTACCTGTGCTGGACTTGCCTATAAAAGAAATATACAATAGTGCATTTAGCTTACGGCCTTGGCAGGTTAAAAGTTCAACCCTGATAAGTAACCAGCGTTGCTTGTAAAGAAAATATCATAATTGAAATGTTATTAAATAAAAAGGCAATCAATAAGCGTTTTTGTCCTAGGCATGCCTACTTTTGTGAATGGATATTGAACGACTATTTTGAAATTGCACTTTTAAAGACGATTAGTGCATTTGTGCGCATGTCTATGCACGTATGCACACACGTATTCACATGACAACAATGCCTCGTTAATGGGAAAACAATCAGTGCACTACAATCACCCCCCCACACACACACACTCTCACTCTCTCTCTCTCTCTCTCTCTCTCTCTCTCTCTCTCTCTCTCTCTCTCTTCCACTCTCTGATATATATATATATATATATATATATTTTGGAAGTTACGTATTTTTTTAATATTATGTTAAATATAAATTATACATGAATACATGAGAATCAAATTAAGTGTAATGCGCTATATACACACACACACACACACACACACACATATATATATATATATATGGGTGTTGGGGTACACTGTTTGCATTTATTTACAGTCTTATCCATATTACCTCTCCAGCTAGGGGTTAAATAGATACACTAAAGTAATCTTACAAGGATGTCTTTGGCATAAAATAACCCACAGACGTTGGTATGCCATTAACTAAAAGAAACCAAAGCCAAACCGTATTGATATCTACTTTTATAACTGCAGGTTTGGTTTGTTTTCTTTGTTTAATGGCATATCAACCTTTGCATGTTATTTAATGCCAAACCCATCCTTCTAGAAGAACAGTAGTGGTACTATTTAACCCATAGCTGGGGGGATAAGGGCGTTCATGCCTTTCCGAAGGGTATTTGCCCGAAAGTGAGCATGATAGCGCGACTGGAATACGAATTCGCTTACAACGATTTAGCAGTCCATCGCTTTAACCATTACACCACCAGGACAACCCCTATAACTGCAGGGTTTTGTTTTTCGCAACTAACAAACGTAGAATGAATAAATCTACTCTCTCTCTCTCTCTCTCTATATATATATATATATATATATATATATCCACAGGCAGACTGTTTCGTTGTAACACAACTCTTCAATGAGGCTAGACACGCGAGACACTCCAAGCCGGGATCGAAATCGCTCTTTCACAATCTCTTTCTCTCTCCCCCTCTCTTCTATATAGATCGTTCTCTCTCTCTCTCTGTCTCTCTGTCTCTCTCTCTCTCTATATATATATATATATATATATATCCACAGACAGACTGTCTCTCTCTCTCTCTCTATATATATATATATATATAGAGAATACTTAGTCCAGTTAAACCGGAGTTAGGAGTAATTCCATCAGGACAAGAAAATATTCGTGAATATTTAGATCTTCCTGGTAAAGAGCTCAATGTATCAATGTGTCTACTCTCATGTGTCTACTCTAGTTTTTTTATCTAATTGATCTGATGAAGTCCTGTTAATTTTTTTTCGTGTTTTTGAAAATTTCAAAAATGCGTAACAGGATTGAAATAAATTTATAATCCTTTGTGATTGGTTTCGTTGTTTTTCTTAATGTATATATATATATATATATATATATATCCACAGACAGACTCTCTCTCTCTCTCTCTGCATCTTTGTAAATAGCGTACATTAATGTTATATCATGCAGTCGAAATGATTGTAGCATATTTTTTTTAATTCACCCATTTTCTTCATCGCTCCCCATTATCAGCATTGATCCGTCTCATTATGTGCACAAACCCGGAAGACATATTCTACGACTGCCGGGAATATTTTAATGGTTTTACCCATTTAAATAACAAGAAACAGACGCTGAGAGGAAATATAATTTTAAACTCTTTAGTTTATCAGTTCATGCCATTTCAGTTAAAAGTCTGGAGCTTATCAAACATTTACAGTCTATATTTACTTTTATTTCAAACTCTTTCAAAACGCATCTACTGTAAAATAATCAGTAACTTGGTTCAACAATGATAAATAAATTAGTTATATCGACGATGATACATTCGGCTGAATGAAGGCAAACACAGAAATTTAATGATTTATTGCTTTGTTTTATAGAATGTTAACCTTTGTTGGGTTATTGCCGAAATTATCTTAACAATTATAGTCTCTTTTGTCATACGCAGGTTGGTTGGTTGGTTGGTTGATAATTCTTTATGGCAGGTTATTTTAGGTTATATAATACCAAATCCTGTTTATATAAATATGTGTATATATATAAACAGGATTTGGTATTGAAACACACACACACATACACACACACACACGCATATATATATATATATATATATATATACGTATATATATATATATATATATTAGATATATATATATTTAAATCATGGAACATAGACTGCGACCGCTCGGTTTCATGGAGTTTTTTGCAAAACAACGATCATCAGGCAGTCAAGAAAATTATATATATATATATATATATATATATATATATATATGTAAACAGGATTTGGTATTAAAACACACACACGCGCGCGCACACACACACACACACACACATATATATATATATATATTTAAATCATGGAATATGGACTGTGACCCCTAGGTTTCATGGAGTTTTTTGCAGAACAACATTCATCAGGCCGTCAAGAAAAATATATATATATATATATAAACAGGACTTGGTATTAAATAACTTGACAGAATTGAAATGCCATTTTTTACTGTGACCAATTATATTGAATAGTATTAAAATGACAATTTTCTTTGTTTTTTTTATAAAATAATATCAATGTACAATATGATATTCTATAATATAAATTTATTAGTTTAGTTTGGTTTTATGGCATATCAACCATTGTGGGTTATTTAATGCCAAATCCATTTTATTCACAAAACAGTTCTATTTCAAACAATTCAGGTTAGCATAAGTATGCAGTTTAAATGTCCAAAACTGTCATTTTTCCAACAATTAAATTTTGCATAAGTACATTTTGTTTATACACAGGTAAATGTAAAAACAGGTCTATTTCAAACAATCCCGTTCAGCATAAGTACAAAGTTTAGTTATATTTGTACCTTATCAAGTGTTACCACTCCGGGCCAGAGTGAACCTGGGAGCAGAGGTAATAAAGGTATACTCCTCGCATTATTGGAACCTTGCGATCAGATAATAATGAAATATCACGTAAATTCTTTAAATAAGGTGTAAACTATACATAAACCTTAGCCACCGCCTGAAGCTGCCTCCATGTGAATATGTATTGTGCTTCAAAAGATTAATATCATTTTGTAATCTAATAACCTTGCCAATTCTTGCTCACGTGATCTCAAATTTAAACAACCGGAGTAGAATCAACTTAAAACTGTATTTTAAAGGTTTGAACGTCTTTTTGTAAAACTGAAAAGAAAAAATACGTAAATAAAACAATAAACATAGAATTTTTAGTGGTTTCAACGCATAGTTAGGTTGGTTGGCTGCATGCTTGAGTTTTATGGCATATCAACCTTTGTAGGTTATTTAGCGCCAAATCCATTTTTATGTAAATGATCAGTTCTATTTCAAACGATTCAGTTTAGCATGAGTACACAGTTTAATTGTCAAAAACATTTCTATTTCAAACTATTCAGTTTATTCAAACAGTTCTAATTCAGCTAATTCAGTTCAGTATAAGTACAGATTTAGTTTAAACACAGTTAAATGTCAAAACAGTTCTATGTTAAACAAAACAGTTTAGTGTAAATACAGTTTCAATGTCAAAAAACACTTCTATTTCAAATAATTCAGTTTAGCATGAGCACGCAGTTTAAATGTAAGTACGGTTGAATTGTGAAAAACATTTCTATTTTAAACTATTCAGTTTGTGTAGTGTCATATCCCTCTGCAGAGAAGCAGTCGGTGTATTATACAGGCCCAGTCGACTGGGCACTATTTTTTTTTTATTAGAAATAGGATATGAAATCTTTTTTGAAAAAAAAAAAATTATGAAATAAGAACTAGAAAAAAGATTTTAAAAAGAAGGAAAAATGAAAAAAGGTGTTATTAAAATGCAATGCTTGAAATTTTATTCATTTCCGCGGTAACAGAGATTTAATGAATAAAATTAAAATCTAATTATTTTCATTAAATATTAATTCCGTTTAGACCAAAGAGATTGGGATATCCACTTTTTAAGTCCACTTCAGTATTGCTTGTTATTTGTTGGTAGAGGTGTTATTTTAGGATTTGTTATTCCATTTGAAATAACTTTTCTGTATTTTAGAAAAATTCAACCTTGAAACTGAAAACATTTTCTAAAAAACAACCGTATCAAGTAATCCTTCCAATTAAAAATCTTTAAGAATTAAAGGTGATTTTCCATTCAAGGTTTACGGATTCTTTTCTCACGTAAATTGATGTAAACACTCGTAAATGAACTATTTCTTGTAAATTAATATTCAGTTAATTTATTTGGGGTTGAATGGAAATTAAATTTGCTCACTACGCATGCACCAAATAAAAAGTTTGAGAACCCCTGGCTTAGTAAGTAAAGTTGGCGACCATAGTCGAGGGTGACCTGAAGGTTCCCTTTTCGATAGCTACTACACCAAGGTGTAGGGAAGCGCGCTACTCCTTTCCCTGGATTGCTCCACTTTACTCTTGATCCATACCTGAGTGTTAAGCAAGGAGGCATCAAGTACAATTTTTTGAGTTTTGGTATGACTCGACCTGGAGATTGAACCCAGGTCGACCGGGCCATTGGCGAACACTCTAACTGCTAGGCCAATGTCCGGTAATATTACTTACTTTAGTAAGTATAGATAATGTTTATTTCCATTCATACAATAAATCCAAATTCAGACTACTAGTTATTTAATCTATTTGCTTAGTTTTGGCACAAGACCGGAAGAATAAAGGCCTCAGTTAAACGCGAACTCAGCCGTAATCTTCTGCAAATCTAACTTGTAAATCATTACACCAACTGAGGTATCCAGTTTTAGTAAAGAAGCTCTCGTTTCTTTTTTCAGCACCATTATATTGCCAGAACTTTACCTTGCCAGCTCGATTCGGGAGTAAATGCAAAAGCCTTTTTAGATGACTTACTTTTCACTTCTAAGATAGTGCCAGAGTCATCAGCAAATAAAAGAGTAAAAACTGAAATGAAATATTTGCATCTCATTTTGGAAAGGAACGAACCCCTTTCTTCGGGAGCTCTTCCCCAATAATAGATTTGAAAAAAAAATGTCCCTGGCATATCACAACGATCGGCTGAAACAAAGTACGTGAATGCTTGGGAAACCCATTCTCTAATTTTAATAAAAATTTGAAGATTTTCGCTCTGATATCGGCAACTCCGGCCTTCTTCATGCATGAAGTAAGTATTTATCCAACCCCCTCCAACACGGACAGAATGGGGCACAATGTCAATTAATGAGCGGGGTAAACGTAAGAGTCATCCTTCTCATAGACTGGTTGTCTAACAAAGTTTAAAGGATCCAGTCTGCCATACCGTTAACCCATACCTGGAGAGAACAAATAGGTTTTTGCCTTTCCAAAAGGTATTAGCCGGAAGTGAAACGAAAATAGTCCCGTCAAGTATTTGAACAGATTTCATTTCTTTCGATTATAATTTTCATGATAAACATGCCTCCTTCATGTGTGCCGTTGCCTCTAACGTTCTATGAATTTTGAACGGTATTTGAATATATGATCATGATAGTTCATCATTCACACAGACTCACTATGATGACTAATTTTCTCCTCAGGGTTTATGAGAAAAGGATTGTTATCTCTGTCGTCAAAACTAACACAGATCCAATTCATTTCGGCACTACTGTGACTGATTCACAGAAAAAGGTACACTAAATACATCTTATTATAATTTACAAAATTTCCGCCGGTAGAACTAAAGATTGCCATTTTTTGGAAGAGGAAATGTTTCCAAGCAGACTATTAGAAATTGTTAGTGTTACTCCTCGGGAAATTTTAAACTATACAAGGAAATCAGGTTAACACAAATTTTTTACAGGGAATTTGCCTCTCATCCTCTGCGATTTATTCTCCCCCTCGATCTAACAGGGTTTCCGTCTCACAAAGTCGACCCACTCTCTTCGTAAACTTTACGAGAGAGAGAGAGAGAGAGAGAGAGAGAGAGAGAGAGAGAGAGAGACGGCACTTTCACTTTCTGCGTGTACTTAGATACTTTCTGTCACAGCTAGGTTTCGAGCTGCTAAGAATGAACTCATTTCATCTCAAAGATCAATTGTTAAAAAATAATTGAATTCACAGTAACCCCAACTAATTCTGGAAAATAATAAAATGTATCAATTCTGAAATTCTAGTGTTATTAAACAAAAAAAAATTCGAAGTGTGGTCAGCGGCGTCTTCTATGTTGGTAAGGGCTATTTGTCAGCTGGGGTGGGGCACGAAAATACAACTCTACTTTAGATGTTAGGAACTTTGCTTGTTTTATCCACACTTCATGAAGTATCTGAGAAACCTGGAATTAGGATGAAATAGACGACAAACACCACAAAGTAGCTTCTTCGTACTCGGAATTCTGGTTCCACGTTCGGCATTCACATCCCAGCCATCAAAAGAGAAACAGGGGCCAATCCGAAAAATTATATATATATATATATAAATTAGCTAATAAAAACCATAAACCTCTCATATATATATATATATATATATATATATATATATATATATATATATATATAAGAGGTTTATCATATTTACCAACCCCTCCGCTCGGGCAGGATATGACACAAGATCAATCTTTAAGTGGAGTTTAACACGTTTGAATTCAGAGTTTTCCTTCTCCTAGATTAGTTGCCTCACCAAGGCTGAAGAACCTAGTCTGCCCTACTATTTAACCATAGCTGGAGTGGGAATAATTGGATTCATACCTTTCCCAAGGGTATTAGTGCTATGTGATATGCAATCAGTCTCGACCAGGGTTTGAACTCCTGTCGCTGTGTCCATTTCCTACGACGATAATGATTACACCACGGGCACCGCCAAGAGGCTAATGGTTCTTTGATCAAATGTTGCAGTATCGTTGAATAGTGCCCATAATCAATGATAATATATATACATATATATATGATAATATATATGATAATATATATATATATATACGTATATATATTCATGTACGTATATATATATAAATATATATATATATATATATATATAAATAACATGGTAGAGTCTGTGACCCTGGGTTTCATGCTTTTTGCTTTTGTCAGACAGAATACAAAATGGATGAAAATTATATATATATATATATATATATATATATATATATATATATATAATTTTGACTACTAAACGACAGTTTACAGAATGCTAGATCAAGCGTATCATGTTACAGAAGAGATTTTAAACTCTGCCAATTGCTCTTTCTTCCGGTAACTGGAATTTGGAACTAACCTGGAACGAGGTGTCGATAAATCTACAATATTTATTAATTATTAGAGGGTCTTTACTGGTAACTGATAATCCATCATCCGTACGCCATGTACGCGGTAAACAAGGCCGTAACCTGAACAAAATAAACGATAAAAACACATAAAGCATCCTTCTTGATTTGTTGCCGATTCAAGGATAATTATCTATTTTAAAAGGCGGACGTTTATTCGAAAATTTAATAAATTTTTCTTTATTTTAAATAACGACCGTTTTCAAGACATCTATGAGTAAGTACTACAATTGTTAGTGACATGCATTCTCGACGAGATCATGATCATTATGTCGTGCCGCTAGCACGGATATCCCTGACCCTCTCTCGCCACTTCTCTCTAGGTTTGTTTTGGTTTCTTTGTTTAATGGCATATCAACCTTTGCTGGTTATTTAATGCCAAAGAAATCCTTTTAGAAGAACAGTAGTGCTACTATTTAACCCATAACTGAGAGGATAAGGGTGTTCATACCTTTCCCAAGGGTATTTGTCCGAAAGTGAACGCAATAGCGCGACTGGAATTCGAACTAGCGTGCTACGATTTCGTAGACCATCACTTTAACCATTACACCCCTGGGACACAACCCCCACTTCTCTCTATCGTTCATCGCTTCTGGCAGGTCTTCAGGGCTACATCCCGTATCCTCACATAGCTGCTGTATGCATGTTCGAGCTGGTTGTCCTGCTTATAAACGCTCAACATCTAGTGAGCTCCTCAGAAAGCCAAATAGTTACATCTAAGGCCTCCTACCCAAGGAATACTGACGCGACACAATCTTTCTAGTAATATTTAATTGTTGATGTGCACTAAGTTGACTAAATGTCAAGATACGGGCACTCGGTTGTTTGACTCTTGGTCTATCGCATAGGCTTATAACCCATGTGGAATTGTGCATAGAAACCGCCAATATTAGTTCAAGAGGTAAAATGAAACAAATACCGCATATAATTAAATAGCAGTTGGAAGAGAAAGATAAAGAACACTAAGAGAGAGAGAGAGAGAGAGAGAGAGAGAGAGAGAGACCTCTAGAGGGAAGCATAATTTGTTTATTATTTTTGCTGGCTGAACATCAGTCAAGTTCTATCAGCGGTGAGCCACTTCAACTGTATTTTTCGATTGCTTTCAGAGTCTCTTCAAAAATGAACCGACGTCCATTAATTACTTATGTCACACATGCCGAGAACGCGGGCTGTCCGGAAATTCATTTGTCTAATTGGAAAATGTTAAGCCCATTAAACCAAATGCAAATGGTGGCGGCGGTGGCATCAGTTAAAACTGTATTAATAATTAATTAAATGAGGTAATGGATACTATGTCTGCTGGAATCAGCAGAAGCTTAGAAATTACGCAAATACCCCAGATTATTTTAATGGCGTATTTTATATCTTTTTTTTCTGTTCATTTTCTTTTTTTTTTAGTTTAAATGCACTTACATACAGATTGACGCATTTTTACACGCACATTTGCACTGTGAAGATATACAGAGTTGCTAGGATATTCATTAAAGGCAATATTCTTCTTGTTTTTGAAGCATACACTCAGCTATATATATATATATATATATATATATACATATATATATAATGGATAACATGAAACTTAGCCGTTTTTATTTTGTTTTATTAGCATCCCAGGGTAAGTTAGTACACAATACTTTTTCAGTACTAGCTCAACTGGGGATCAATAAATTGAAACATCTATATATATATATATATATATATATATATATGAGACTTAGCTGTTTTTATTTTGTTTTATTCGCATCATATATATAGATATATATATATAATGCTAATAAAATAAAATAAAAACGGCTAAGTTTCATGTTATCCATCCCGAGGTAAGTTAGTACACAATACTTTTTCAGTACTAGCTCAACTGGGGATCAATAAATTGAAACATTTATATATATATATATATATATATATATATATATATATATATATATATATATATGAAACTTAGGCGTTTTTATTTTGTTCTATTAGCATCATATATATATATATGTATATATATATATGATGCCAATAAAACAAAAAAACCGGCTAAGTTTCATGTTATCCATCCCGAGGTACGTTAGTATTCAATACGTCTTCAGTACTAGCTCAGCTGGAGATTAATAAATTGAAACATTCATATATATATATATATATATATATATATATATATATATATATGCATGTATGTATGTATGTATATTTTGACAGAATTTCTTCATTAATACAAATTTCGTTGAATATAATAGATAAATTCTGTCTATATATTTTCTTGTTGATCCTTTCATATTGCCGTATTGATTTTATAGTATTCGGCGTGAATTGATTGAAATATTTTCCGTAATTGTTTATTTCCCAAGTACCTTCTTCCCGACTTTGGGCCATCGTCAGGGGAGGATGTATTACAAAAAATGATGTAACTTTTGTATGTACATTACTACTTTGTAAGAAGAAGGCCGTCTGGGCCGTTGCAGTGTGAAGCGTTTACTTTTCAAATTGTTCGATATATAGTGTCAGTAGCTAAAGCCATTTAAGTACATTAGCACTGGTTTGAAAATTAATTCAGTTAAGTTTTGGTTGCATGATTCTAATATGTAGTGCTTCGAGAATCTGTAGTTTTTGTTTGTTATTTTGATGTTCTAATATTGTTGTCTTTTCGTCGAGAATTTTCCGTACTTCCCCCTCCTGATTATTGCCCAAAGCCGGGCAGAAAGTACTTGGGAAATAAACAATTATGTAAAATATATCAATCAATTCCTGCCGAATACTATAAAATCAATACGGCAATATGAAAGACTCAACAAGAAAATATGTACACAGAAAATGTTTATTATATTCAACGAAATGTGTATATATATATATAGTCATCCACAGACAGATCTGTTTCGTTCTACCAGAACTCATCAGTGAGGCTAGACATATTAGCTTTCCGTAGCTGGGATCGAAACCCAGTTGACTCAAACGCCAATCCAAGCTCTTAACCACTCAGCTACGAGGAGCCAGTAGCAACGAAGTAAATTTTAAACGATTAAGGATCACAATTACTATTGTTTACATACATCCGTTTAACGGCTACCGAGACCTCAATTCATATATATGAAGAGGCTTGCAATAAACGCTAATGGTAACACGATTACTTTATTCGCCAGAGAACTCAGCCCTACGGTTATATACATATATATATATACGTGTGCGTGCGTGTGCGTCTGCGTGGGCGCTTGTGCGTGCGTGCGTGAATGCTGATTCCGATGGGAGGGTTATTTGGTCTATGCCAGAAATGCTATTCTATCAAATCTGTCTGTTTCGAATGAATTTTAATTATCTCAGAAGAAGTTATTTATCTTTGATTTTGATGGAACTCAAACTTATGAATAATTATTTGAACTCTTTAATTTTCATTCTTTTGTTTTATTTTTATTCCCTGCGATTTGGATTTGATGACTGTGTTCAAGTTAATTTTACACGAAGAAAAATATGAATTATCCGTTTTAATTTTGAAGCCCAGGAAAATCACCCATTCAAAGAAAAAATCTTTCTATTAACAGATTGAATAGATTTCTGGTCGAAATAGTATCAATAACTTTTTTTTTAAATTGAAAATTTCTCATACTAGCTCTTTTTCGAAGAATATATTTTCGTTTCTAGTTAACATTTAAATTTTTTAAGTAAAAACATTGTTTTGGGTTTTTTATATTATTTGTGGGAAATATACTAAGTTGTAATTTACTAAGCTTTTTTTTTTTTTTTTGCTTAGATGTGTTACTAGGCCTTATGAATGGTGTACCCAATGAGACTCGAACTCACTCGTGTAAGTTTGGGAAATATACTAATTACCAGGCTCAAAAGATTCGAAAATCATCTAAGTTGTAGGAGTGCTAGATGATTTTTTAAGTGGGCTTTCTGCAATATCAAATATTGTAGGTTATTTAATGCCAAATCTTGTGTATACAAATATATATCAAAAATATATGATTTGTATACAGGTTTTATTGAGAACATTTTTAATGAGACCGAGCTCATTTTCTTGCACACTGTTAAAGAGTTTCAAGTATTGCTATGTATCACTAATAATTCAATAAGAAATTCACGAGTCATTTATCAGTACACAGTTTAAATGTCAAACAGATTTGACCAATAGATTGGAGCCTATCAAGTGCTTTCACTCCGGTTCAGACTGAAAATGGGAGTAATGGCAATAAAGAGTACTCAACATTCCCCAGGGCTCAAGGACTGTAGCCTCACCATCCAATTGTTTATTGTAATATCCAGGGCACTTGATGGGGGGGTCTTGCTCCTCTGCAGAGATGCAGTCGGTGTATTCTACAGCCCCACACCGACTGGGCTGTGCATGTTAGTGTATGTGTATATGTTCATCTTTTATGCCTTCTTTGCATGTCTTATGCAACTCAAAAACTGATGCTCGATTCATGCAAGATGCTCCAAAAGCAATTGGAAGCATTCCATACGTTTCTGTTGTATTTTTTCCAAGTTTAAGACAGAGTTTTATTGCATATCGTTCTTCTAAATTATCAAATTGCATTTTTGAAATCCACCAGCTATGACAATCAGGTTTTAGTAGGGTGTACTCCAATTCCTTCTGTAGCTGTTGATTTGAACTAGAAATCATAAAAATTGGTCAGTCATCTCATAATATGTAAAGCAATAACATGGTACATTTTCAAGAGTCTACGACAGTTTTAAATGCACATACGAAAAAAGTCTGGAAACTTATCGTATGCACCTCGTATAAATATATACATATAGGCATCCACGGACAGATCTGTTTCGTTCAATCAGAACTCATCAGTGTGGCTCGACAGTATCTTCCCGTAGCTAGGATCGAAACCCGCCTGACTCACACGTCAAACCAAGACTTCTAACCATTCAGCCACGAGGAGATATTAGCTACGAAGTAAATTTTAAACGGTTATGAATCACAATTACTATTGTTTACATACATCCGTTCAACGGTAGCAGAGACCTCAATTCAACTACGAAGAGGCTTGCAATAGACGCTAATGGCAACATGATTACTTCTTCGCCAGAGACCTCAACCCCACGGGGGTAGGGGAGTATATATCTCTATAATATATATATATATATATATATATATATATATATATTTAATTGAACATAATAGACATATTATCTCAAAGTCAGACCTTTTTTTCAAGCAATTATATAGTGTCAAGTGTCTATTCATATAATAATGATTTGTTTTCACATGGTCAACATACGTGTTGCTGTTGTATGGTCATATGCATCTACATACATGCAGAATCATAACGACACAATAATTAAATTGACGAGCGAAGACTTCTTTAGAAAAATATGTACCTCTCACTTTATTGTAAGGGTTCGAAAAGGGTTACTCAGGGCTTTATTGTGAGAGGGAGTTGGAGACCGAACAGAATTGCAATATATTGACCCCCACGTCAGCTTTGTGTCTTTCTCGTTCTCCAGATGCTCAACCAGAGGCCCAGGGGCCCAGCTCTCTGCTGAGTGCTGGCTTTCTCTACCACATCTTGTCACCAAGGGGTCTCCGAAACTACTGGGGGCCCCGAGGGCCATATCGCCCGGGGGTGGCTTTCCCTACCACATCTTATCAGCAATTTCTCTGTTCCCAACTGTCTCACTTCCTGTCTTGACCGAGTTATATGATAGTTCAACGCCCACTCAATCGCCCACTCAATCTTTGGAATGGCATGTTTGATCGTCATCTAGTTGAAATAAGTGTCATGCAGTTCAGAGGTCACTCTTTTCCGGTGCATCAGTCTATGAGTGTATCATGGGATTTTTTACCTTGTCCCATTTTGTCAGCCAAGCACGCCTACGCGATTTCCTCTCATAACTGCCATTGGAATGTGTCACTTCCTTCCGGTGCATCAGTTAGGAATGGCAAGTTTGGCCGGGTCGAAGGTCAAAAAACAACATTGCTTCCAATAAGTTTCCACACTTTTTTGTACAGTTATTTATTATGGTCGTAGACTCTTGAAAATTCACTATGTTATTGCTATTTATTTTATGAGATGACAGACCTATTTTTATGATTTCAGCTTCCAATGAATGCAGCAATTGAAATACACCCTACTAAAACCTGATTGTCACTGCTGGTGAATTTCAAAAATGCAATCTGGACGTGAGGACACTTTAAAAGAACGATATTCAATAAAATTCTGTTTTAAACTTGGAAAGAAATGCCACAGAAACGTCTGGAACGCTTCAGACTGCTTTTCGACCATCTTGCATGAATCGAGCATCGGATTTTGAGTGGCATAACAGATACAAGGAGCGGCAGAGAGTCTGTTAGGGGTGATGAGAGGTGTGGGAGGAGTAAGGAAGTCAATACACCGCAGTTGATTGGACAAAGGGTTAGGGTTAAGGTTACTATGTTGAGGTTTTAAGGGAGTTCAGGAGGAGTTTCCGTCGGAAGAGGCCAGCACTTTTCCAATCGGCTCAGTGGCATTTCGACCAGGACAATGCACCAGTCCACACCTTCATCCTTGTCACAGACTATTTGACCAAGATGGGCATCAAAACAGTTCCTCACCCTTCCTATAGTCCAGACCTGGCTCCCTGTGACTTTTATTTATTCCCTAAGCCCAGAGGCTGTCGTTAAGAAGCAATTGAGGAGATGAAAGAGGCTGTGTGAAAGGTCATTGACACGCTCACAGAAGAGTACATCCATGGAGCCTTCCAGAAGTTGTTGGAACGATACAAGTGCATTGCAGCCGGAGGACATTTCTTCGAAGGGAACTAAAGTTTCAAGCGTGTACTATCAATAAAAGTGCACATACGAAAAAAGTCTGGAAACCTATTTAATGATCCTTGTATTTCTTTCAAGCAGTGATCATTTTCAAACGGATCTATTTAACACAGAGAATTAACTCTAATAATTGTTACCATTTTGAATGAACCTGTGATTAGAAGCATCGAAAGAGTTTTCCACACACCTCAGAACTTAGAAGGGCACCTTTGGTGGTGTAACAGTTAGCAAACTTGACTAGTAAACCTACACGAGTGAGTTCGAGTCTCATCGAGTGCCCCATTCGTATGGCCTTGTGCCACATCTAAGCAAAAAGCTTAGTAAATTTCCACCTCAGAACTTAGAATTTTGAATTTCAACATTAGTCGCAATTTAGTTTTATGTTCAAAATCCCTCGTTTTGTTAGGAGTATCTTACCCTTCAGAACGTCATGCCACAAGTGTATTCGAAGTTCTGCCAACAAGACAAGTCAGCAAACAAGAAAAATTACAAGCGTTTGTGTGTGTGTGTGTGTGTGTGTGTGTGAGTGCACAACTGAAATCACTTATAGATATGTGCATGTTACTTTTAATATGCCTTCACTCGTAAATCTTTGTGCATGTATGACAGAACATATTTTTAAAATCTCAGAAAATATAAAGAGATTGATGAATTTGTCTGTCTCTCAACCTGCCCTGTTTTTCCCAGTTTTAGCCGACCATTTCACACTTGTCTTGAAATCACTTGGACTTAAAATAAAGAACCGTGTTTTCTGTCTCTTCGAGCGATAAATTCTACCACATTTTGATCCCGACTGGAATCCCTGCCCCTAATATGATTTCGGAAAAAAATATTTTCCGACAATGATTTAGTTCTTTTCCTTCTGTCAAGATTTTTTTGCCTTTGCTTTTGTTTTTTGCTTGTTTGTTTTTTGTTTTTGTTTTTTTGTGCTTGTTTTTTTGTTTTTTATGTTTTTGTTTTTTTTTGTTTTTTCATATGTGAGTGGAAAATGATTAAAAATAAATCAATAGTAAAAATGTCTGAACGAGGCAAAAATTTTGATGAAGCTCAGAAAAGATTGTTTGTTTGTTTGTTTGTTTGTTTGTTAAGGTTTTATGGCAAATAAACCATTGTAGGTTACTTAATGCCAAATTCATTTTTATAAAAATAAACAGTTCTTATTCAAACAGTTCAGTTTAGCATAAGTACACAGTTTGATTGTCAAAAACATTTCTATTTCGAGCTATTCATTTTAGTCAAACAGTTCGAATTAAAACAATTCATAGTAGTATAAGTTTAGTTTTTGTTTACACAGAGTTGAATGTCAAAACAGCTCTATTTCAAAGAATTCAGTTTAGCAAGGAAAGATTGGATTCTTTCTGTAAATCTAGTTCTCAACTCGAAAGCGATATTTTTAGAAACTAAGAAAGGAAATATCGTTGGTGAATAACAAGTTTAAATTGAAGTAAAAAAAGAAATAATATACAACAGAGCCTCGGACTGAGCCCTTTATTTAATTCATGATGGTAGATTATTCTGATTCCGTTAATCATGTTATTTTCC
>OY757919.1:12139011-12169011 GCA_963585895.1 Sepioteuthis lessoniana
ATGTTTCGTCATATATATATATATATATCATCATCATCATATCGCGCTGGTAGCACGGATATATATGACGAAACATTCTGTCTGTATATATATATATATATAATCCGAAGAAAATGACGAATAAATTATAATTAAAGAGATATGAATATTTAGTTGAGTGCTCAATGCCAACAGCTTCGACTGTATAATTAATTTAAGATCTAGAATACATTTAAACTCACATGCAGAACGAAAACATTTTTTATAAAATCAAAAGAAAAAAAATATTTTTATGGTTTCATCATTATACATTTATTTCAGGTCTATAGTGACCCTCTTCAGATGGGGAATACGATTTAGGCAGGTTTACATTGCTTCGGACGAGAAGAGAATTTGAAAATAAATTTAATAATTTCAATTCTTTAATTTTAAAAAAATTATCGGTGGAAATATCATTAAATATTATCAAATATAATGTGTATACATTCCTCCTTAAAAAAAAACGGTTACCCCTAATTTAGATATTTTTTTATCAACCGGTGAATACTGAAAAAATTATTATTGGCAGGGGACTCAAATAGAATTATAAAATATTAAGATTATAAAATTTCAACGAAATTAGGGATTTAGTTTTTATTACAATTTGAGCACTTTGATACACACACACACACACACATATATATATATATATATATATATATATATATATATATATATATATATATTGAGAGAGAGAGAGAGAGAGAGAGAGAGAGAGAGAGAGATCAAATTCCAACTGAGGGTGAGTTTCCAGTTCTGAAGATGTTGGGATTGTGGAGAATCACCTTCTTGACTTTACATCCAGGTCTGCTCGGACCTGGACAGGTTGTACACGTTAGGGTTCCGTCTGCAGATCCAATGGATCTGTTAAAAAAAATTATTGGTATTTGATAAGATCGGGTGAAAACATTTTTAAGAACAACTACACAGAAATTTCTATATATGAACGTTCAGTGAACGTAATCCCCAAACCTCTTGACCTGAAATTACCCCAAGCTCGATAGACGTGCCGTTAATATCACATTATAAATCAATCAATTAATTTTATATTTTTCCACCGAAACTACCACAAATATATGGGACAGAAAAATGGCGTTGGATAGAGCAAATTTCAAGCTCCGGAAATTTCCTTCGAGACATTCGGCGCCACTTTCACCAGCAAAGAATACCAATTAGCCAGAACAAGTCTAACACCTGAAATGTCAACATGATGTACGCTTAAAGATCATTACTTAAATTTTCATGAGTATCACACAATCATCAGACAGAAGTAGGAGAAAAACTATCTAATCAACTGAATTTAAAATTCTACAAAATTTGTTGCAAGGCACGTGTTTCAATAAAATCACACAAACACTCACGCACACACACACGCACACACACACACACACACACATATATATATATATATATATATATATATATATATATGCAGCATTTTCTCTTGTTAATCTGTTTGATTTAATTGGATATGTACGTTGTGATTACCTATTCTATGTTAGATCTGCTAGAGTTTTCGTATGAGTCCTTTCATTTCTGGAGATAATGAATTGAAAAAGTTGCCGTATTAATGAAATGAAAGGTACAATAACGATTTAAAAACATTCGTAAAACGCGTAAGAAAAAACAAAAATAGGCGGGATATTTATAGAAGGATTTTCTTAAAGGTAAAAGGAAGAATTAGTGGGAAAAGTCTTAAAAGCTTTTAGAATGTAGCCTGCTATATTCGAAGTGGATCTTGTTTAAGGAAGGTTTGGAAACTTTATGTACTGCATTTCAAGAATTTGAAGTTTTTACTTTTTTTCGCCTTTGGAGCTGTTTTCAATTAGAATTTGTCCATATTTTGCATTAAGCCAGGAATATATATATATATATATATATATATATATATTGAGATATATATATAGAGAGAGAGATAAAGAGAGGGTGAAGGAAGGAGGATGATAGAGAGACAAAGAAATATATACATACATCGAGACACAGAAAATCATTGATATATATAATACAAACCTGCAATTATCAGAGAGAGAGAGAGACAGAGAGAGAGGTCGGGGAGAAAGAGAAATAGTAGGAAACAGACTGAGCAAGACAAAAAGATTGAGAGAGATCCATGTGTAAACGCACCTTTGCATTTTCCACTCCGCATACACACATACATACATACATGCGTACACGGTAACTGCATAATCTTTGACAGTTCACAGCCGTTCCTCATAATCTCACGACACATCATCAAAATTCGTCCGGTCGGGTCGGCAGTGATTTCTTAAATAAGGCTGTTCAAAAACAAGCGTCTCAATCAAAGCCATAACTTACTCAGTCAGCTGGCGCGGTAGAATACACCGACTGCAGAGGGGTAAGAACTCCCCACCAACGAATGTCCTTGATATGACACTAAACAATCTCATGATGAGGTTGCAGTGATGCTGAAGCTTTGGGGAATGCGGAGTACCCCTTCATTGCCTTCGCTCCCTGGCTCCTATGTATGGGTTAAATAGAACTAAAACGTGGTTTCTTGACTTTACCGATTTTTGCATTTAAACTGCGTATTCATGCTAAACTGAATTGTTTAAAATATAACTGTTTTGACATTTAAACTGCGTACGTATGCTAAACTGAATTGCTTGAAATAGAACTGTTTTGACCTCTAAATTGTGTACTTATGCTAAATTGAATTTTATTAAATAATACGGTTTTGACATTTAAATCTATGTATTTCCCAGCTGTAAAATACACTGACAGCAGTAAGACCCCCCCCCCAATAAGTGTCCTGGATATGACACTAAACAATATGATGGTGAGGTTCCAGTGATACCGTGGCTTTGGGGAATGTGGAGTATTCCTTCATTGCCATTGCTCCCTGGTTCACTCTGACCCGGAGTGGTAGCACCTGATAGGGCCCTATCTATGGGGAAAAACTAATTGCTTACTAAGGCTAAACTCAATTATTTGAATTAGAACTGTTTGACTAAACTGAATAGCTTGAAACAGAAATGTTTTTCACTATTAAATTGTACTTACGTTTAAATTGGGTGCTTATACTAAACTGAATTTTTTGAAATGGAACTGTTTTTGACATTGAAACTCTACTTACACAAAACTGAATTGTTACATATAGAACTGTTTGGACATTTAACTGTGTGTAAACAAAATTAGCTGAATAAAAATTGTTTGAATAAACTGAATAGTTTGAAATAGAAATATTTTTGACAATTAAACTGTATACTCATGCTAAACTGATGTGTTTGAAATAGAACTGACTATTTGCATAAAAATATGTTTGGCTTTAAGTAATCTATAAATGTTGATATACCATAAATTCCAATCAACCAACCAACCAACCAAAGCCATAACCTCTCATAGAAGAACACAACAACAATGTTGAGATAAGACTCTTGCCGTCAATGTACAGAAAAGGAACAAAATTCTTTCAACTGGTCATGTCTACATGCATCGCCACACCTCGATCGACATGGGACATTCTTGAGAGAATGGTTGGTAGATAAAAAGAACGTAAGGGAACATCTGTATATCATTGTTTTAGTGGCCAAAGCTTGTACAACTCGAATACCAACCTCTTAATTTCCATGACTATTAACCTGTAACAAGCCGAAACAAGATAACTAGTTAAACACGTCCACCGAAGTTGTTAAATTAACATACATACATTTGAAGTATTTTGTTAAAAGTATCAAGGGGGTGTCCTCGTAGTGTAATGGTAAAAGCGATGGACTGCGGAATTGTAGTACGCGAGTTCGTACTCCAGTCGCGCTATCACGTCCACTTTCGGGCAAATACCCTTGGGAAAGTTATGAACCCCCTTATCCTCCTAGTTATGGGTTAAATAGTACCACTACTGTTCTTCTAGGAGAATAGCATTGGCATTAAATAACCTACGAAGGTTGATACGCCATTAAACAAACCAAACCAAACCTAAAAGTATCAAATAGGAATTCAAGAAATTATGAAGATTATTAGATGAAAATTTTCATCGTAAAAACACCTAACAAAAGCTCACCATATCGACAGATTTTTAACTGTGATGATTATATCAGAATATCATGGGCAAGATTTTGAAGATGAAGATTTACAATGTGATATCAGCTCTCAAACATTGGCTCTTTGATTGTTTTTTTATAGGCAGACAAAGAAATAAATAGAATTCCTATAGCAACACAGAATCACTGACTGCCAGCAGCGGAAACTGAAGACGTCACGATTAACCCTATCAAATAGGGGCATACGAAATACAAACAAAAAAATAGAAAACTTTTCGGCTAGAGGGAATAAACTCTCTCACTGAATTATTCATGAAGATTAATTTCAAGAGAGCGAGATAGATTGAAGCATAGATAAAGCTAGACAAGTCTCAGTTCGTAACAAAACGGATACATAGAAAAAAGAAATGATTGCATTTATTCGTTTCTCATGTAGAATGAAAAAAAGAAAAGACCAAGTGCAAACTTTTCTAGATTTACTTCATCCACTTGATTTTTCTTCTATAAGTTCATAAGTACGTGGTGCTTTTAATAGGTTTCCAGACTTTTTTTTTTTTGTACTGGCATTTAAACTTATCGCAGACTCTTGAAAATTCATTGTGATATTGCTATACATCTTATGAGATGATAGACCAATTCTTATGATTTCGCGTTCAAATGAACAGCTACAGCAGCAATTGGAATACACCCTACTAAAACCTGATTGTCTCAGCTGGTGAATTTCAAAAATGCAATCTGGACGTGAGGGCACTTTAGAAGAACGATATGCAATAAAATTCTGTTATAAACTTGGAAAAAAATGTCACAGAAACGTATGGAATGCTTCAGACTGCTTTTCGACCATCTTGCATTAATCAAGCATCAGTTTTTGAGTGGCAAAAGAGATTCAAGGAAAGCAGGGAATCTGTGAGGGATGATGAGAGGTGTGGGAAGAGTAAGGAAGTCAATACACCAGATTTTACTGGCCAAAGGGTTAGGGTTAGGGTTAATATGTTAAGGTTTTAAGGGAGTTCAGGAAGAGTTTCCGTCGGAAGACGCCAGCACTTTTGAAATCGAGTCAGTCGCATTTCCACCAGGATAATGCGCCAGTCCACAACTCATCCTTGTCACTGACTATTTGACGAAGATGGGCATCAAGACAGTTCCTCAGCTTCCCTGTAGTCCCCACCTTGCTCCCTTTGACTTTTGGTTATTCCCTAAGCTCAGAGGCTGTCGTCGTTATGAGACAATTGAGGAGATGAAAGCGGCTGTGACGAAGGTCATTAACGTGCTCACGCAAGAGGACTTCCATGGGGCCTTGCAGAAGTTGTTGGAACGGTAGAACAAGTGCATTGCAGCCAGAGGAGATTATTTCGAAGGAGACTAGAGTTTCATATGTGTACTATCAATAAAAGTGCCCATACGAAAAAGTCTGGAAACTTATTTAATGATCCTCGTATACGCATATACGTCTACGTAACTGAATGTAACGAATGCAAAGAAATATACATAGGGTCCACAAAGGCACTTAATACAAGGACCTCACTACACAAAAGTAATATCAAAATAGAAGAAAACAGAAAATTAAATGTATCAAAACACCGATACCAATGTAAACTTAAAACACCGATACCAATGTAAACTTAAAACACCGATACCAATGTAAACTTAAAACACCGATACCAATGCAAACTTAAAACAATGCTAATTTATCAAACTAACAACGACACGCTACTTCAAAGAAAGGAGAGGAATTTTATTGATAAATTTAAAACAAAGTTAGATAAAACATGAATCCTACACACACACAAATGGAAATAAACACACACACACACACATACACACACGCACACACACACACACACACACATATATATATATATATATTCAAAAAACATAGGTAATTAAAATATATTCAAATTACAAACACAAATAAGTTAAATTCGCATGGAATACCCATTAACTAAATTTTATGCCAGCCATGTTCTCAGATGAAAGCATCAAGCTGGAAACATACACACACACACACACACACACACACATACACACACACATATATATGTATATATGCATATATATATATACAAATATACATAGATACGTGTTTATATATACACAGAAAATACTATTAGAATAAAAAATATATAAAAAAAGGGAAGAGTTAACTGTAAATTTAAAACCACACTGCCACACGCACAAAAGCTTCCCAATACGCACACTCGCACACACAGAGAAAGGAAAATTAACTGTTAGTGAAACCCAAGACCACTCCAACGCGCGCGCGCCCACACATACACACACACACAATGACAAAAACATCAAATCCGAAAGAGGGGTAAAGCAGACTAAAGTAAACACACTCTAAGAAAAGGGGAGAATTACCTCTATATAAAACCCACAACCAAACGGAAAACCTTTCAAACTGCGAACAAGAGTGAGTTCAAGCCTTACTGACCACCCCATTAACAAGGTCTTGTGCCATACATGTTCTCTGACGAGAGCAACAAGCTGGAAACACACAAATATATAACTCGTATGTAAGAACAAAATAAATAAATTAAAAAAACACAAATCTCTTCGTGGACCAACCTATTTTAGAATATGTATATGAAAATAACAAAAATGTAACTTTTGGAAATAAGAAAGAAACTTGTAATTAATGCTCCATCGACAGAGTAGTATAAAAACTAAAACGAAACGCACAATACTGCGTCCTTCTCCTGATAATTCAGTTACATGAGGATAGAAAATCATCATCATGTCACATGAAATGCAAGTTACTGTGAAGAGTTTATTACATTCCAGGTTTGTTTTTAGTTTATATATATATATATATATATATATATATATATATATATATATGTGTGTACGTAAATAATGGAAATGAATCCCATACTGCGGAGAAAATTTGAAAAACGAGGTAATCCAAAGAGAAATATCTAATGTAAATGAAAATCAACGTTATAACTTTTCGGTTCTCATCGATCATCGTCAGGATTAGGAAGGATGATATCGAGTGACTTTAAATCACTGCAGTATGGTTAATTCAATATTTTTAAAATCCAACGGAATGTTTGTTGCTGCCTCCTACCAGACAGGACTTGACACAAGGTCAATGACCCGAAGGTCGATTATAGTGGGGATTTAGAGGATGGAAAGTTCGGGCACGAACCGAGGCTGGAGCCCTGCTGGTCAATGATGGTGCAATGTGGGCCTGATGAGCCTAACTGGACTTGGACCCAAACCTGGGTCCAGGCACAAATGCCTGATTATAGCTTGAACTGGACAGCAAGGTCCAGTGCTGTACAAGATGGACAAAGCTGTCAGTGTTGCAGCTGGTCCACCCGAAGGTGGCCCAGCCAAAACCGGTGATTTAACGTCACTCGATATTATATTTCCTTACACTGATGATGTTTCATTAGTAACGAAACTTTATAACGCTGACTTTCTTTTACTTTCTTTATCTATATATATGAATATTATAAACTTCTTTAGTCAACATATTTTTAGAAAAATTACACCAGTATGAAAAAACACTGAATTGTATTTTGCAAGATATACTCACTAATGATAGCCTGAGAGGGGTCCAAAAGTACTCGGGACCAGTTAGATACGGAAAATCTATTAGCTAGTCCCTGCCAGATAACGGCAATTTGAAAGAATCTAAATAAGATTATATAGATAATGGATGCCTATAATATTGTTGTGGCAATATCCCTATTTTCAATACACAATGGACTCTTCCAATAAGGATATAATATTTGACTATAATCCTCCAAGCAAATAGGTTGCAAGCGCTCCATTGGCGACATTGTATTACTTGTTTTACTGTAATATATAATCATAATTCTTCTCTCTTAATACGTTTGTCTTATTTATTTTATGCCCTTTTCCGAGGACAAAACAAATATTTAATCAAATATCCGTCAACGAAGAAATACTGCCTAAATTCACACGCACACATATATAAATATATGCATATATAAATGCACAGACACATACAAAGACACGCGTATAAACACACAGACGGATACACACACACACACACACACACACACACACGCACGCACACACACACACACACATATATATATATATATATATATATATATATATACTTTTATTGTTACAACGCCGGCCCATCATGATATTCATTCTTTTTTGTAGAATTTCCCGAAAAATTCCGCTAATCATTTTAAAATAATATTTTATGCATCAAGAATTCGAATTATAAAAATGGCGTTCAGTGAGCTTGCTGAGTCCGAAAAATCCTCATTCAATTTTTAAAATGAATTGGAAACTTCTTTATCCTCTATGTTAAAGCATTTTAAGTCATTTTTTCGAATAAAAATGTCACAATGTTTTGCAGTATTCCTAGATTTCTGTTACATACACATATTCAAATATAATGAGAATTTAATTGTGTATATATATATATATATATATATATATATATATATATATATGTCTGTGTGTCTGTGTGGTCGGTTCATTTTTCTCTTTTACGAAATTGACATTTTCTCTTTGTATATCTATCTTTCTGATTGCCTGTTTATTCACTGACTATTCAGTACATTTGTCAAAGCTATTACTTCATTCAAGCTTGTTCCTAAAATCCCTATCTCTGTCTCTATCTATCTGTCTATCTGAATGTGTAATTTCTCTGAAGGGAGTTTTATGCAATTACCACTTTCACTTCTACTTCAGAAAACGTGAGACAATTTTCGCTAAATCCAACTGATTAGCCGTCGTTTGTCAGACAAAAGAAAAAGAAAGTTTAAAATATAAACAGAAAATCGAAAAGAAACATTGACGAATAAACGACACTTAAAAGAATCGATTTAGTTTTCTTCTATCAGACGATTTAACGAGCATAGCCAGTCAAAATTTCTGCCTGCTCAGCAGCTTTAATCAAAACGGTTTAAAAAAAAAAACTCAGAAAAGCAATAGACACAACAGTATCAACAGAAGATTAAGGCTAATCACAACGACAGCACTATTAACAAAAATAGCATTTCTATTGGCAAGAAAATTTCAGTAATAAAAAAAATTAAGCGTTAATACACTTAGGTCTTGTGCAGTAAATTTTCCCTGTTGGGTTAACTCCCTTGTTGATTCTTCAGAATATAAAACTCTTGGGTTGGACTTTTTTCTATGGAACGGTCTCTTTAAGATGTATGTGGTGCCTTCAATAAATGGGACTACATATATAAAATCTAATATATATTTATTTATCATTATGATATAATAGCTCTATTACAGATATTGAGCACTCTCCAAATTATATCACACTTGGTTCACCACAAACCCAAAAAGTAAATTCGTGACAACCAATACCTTCTACAATATATATATATATATATATATATATATATATATATATATATATATATATATATATATATATATATATATATATACGAGCTGCATACGATAAGTTTCTAGACTTTTTTCGTACGGGCATTTAAAATTGTTGTAGACTCTTGAAAATTCAGAATCTTATTGTAATACATCTTATGAGAAGACTGACCAATTTTTATGATTTCAGGTTCAAAGGAAGAGCTACAGCAGCAATTGGAATACACCCTACTAAAACCTGATTGTCACAGCTGGTGAATTTCAAAAATGCAATCTGGACTTTAGAAGAACGAAATGCAATAAAATTATGTTTTAAACTTGGAAAAATGCCATGAAAGCTGTATCTACTGCTATGACCCAGGGACCAAGAGACAGAGTTCCCAGTGGAAGCATGCTGGCTCTCCCAGACCCAAGAAGGCCAAACAGAGCAAATCCACTCACAAACCTTTGATGATCCCTTTTTTTGACAGCACTGGCATGATCTACATGCACTGCGTTCCCACTGGACAGACAGTCAACAAGGAATACTATATTGAGGTTTTAAGGAAGTTCAGGAAGAAATTCCTAGGGAAGAGACCAGCACTCTTAAAATCGGGTCAGTGGCATTTCCACTAGGACAATCCACCAGTCCACAACTCTATCCTTGTCACAGACTATTTCACCAAGATGGGCATCAAGAAAGTTCCTCAGCCGCTCTATAGTCCATACCTTGCTCCCTGTGACTTTTAGTTATTCCCAAAGCTCAGAGACTGTGGTTATTAGACAATTGAATAGATAAACGAGGCTGTGACGAAGGTCATTGACGTGCTCACACAAGAGGACTTCTATGAGGCCTTCCAGGAGTTGTTGGAACGGCAAAACAAGTCCATTGCAGCCGGAGGAGATTACTTCGAAGGGGACTAGAGTTCCATGTGTGTACTATCAATAAAAGTGCCCATACGGAAAAAGTCTAGAAACTTATTTAATGATCCTCGTATAATGATTTATTTACGATCAAGTCAGACTGAAAGCACCCGATAGATTAACAATGTTAAGCAGTAATACTGTTTAGAGTGTTCGTCCGTGGCCCATGAGACCTTGGTTTAATCTCAGGTCAAGTCATACCAAAGACTCGAAAAATGGTACTTGATGTCTCCAGGCTTAACAATCAGCATTATAAGTTAAGGACCAAGGCTAAAGTTGAGCAATTCAGAAAAAGGAGTACCCCCCCCTTGGTGTAGTAACTATCAAAAAGGGAGACTTCAGGTTACCCTCGACTATGGTCGCCAACTTTACTTACTTAAGTAACAACAGATTCTCAAAACCAACTGAAGCCTGTGTGCCTAAGAAAGATTAGTATATGAAAACGTTTATGATATTTAAGTGCATCGTTCGTTGAGCAGAAGTGGTTATAGGTTTTCTTATTTTAATTCAATATCTTAAGTACTGCCTGCTTTAATTATGTGAATTATCTGATTGAAAATTAGTTTAGTTACTTACAGATTGTATTTGCAAATGTTTCTCGTCTTAAGAAAGCAAATTAATTTGCAACGCAAAATGGATTAATATAGGCTCTCAGGAAATATTTTGGTTTTTGTTTGGTTTGTTGGGTTTTATGGCAAATCAACCTTTGTAGATTATTTAACGCCAAATCCATTTTTATGTAAATAATCATTTCTATTTCAAACAATTCAGTTTAACATGAGTACACAGTTTAATTGTCAAAAACATTTCTATTTCAAACTATTCAAGTATAACAATTCAGTATAGTGTTAGAACAGTTTCAATGTCAAAAACAGTTCAATTTCAAACAATTCAGTTTAGCATAAGTACGCAGTTTAAATTTAAGTACAGTTTAATTGTGAAAAATATTTCTATTTCTAGCAATTCAGTTTAGTCAAGCAGTTCTAATTCAGCTAATTCAGTTTAGTATAAGTACAGATTTTGTTTACACACAGTTAATTGTCAAAATATCTCTATGTTAAACAAATCAGTTTAGTGCAAGTACAGTTTCAATGTCAAAAACAGTTCTATTTGAAATAATTAAGTTTAGCATAAGAATGCAGTTTAAATGTAAGTACAGTTTAATTGTTGAAATAGTGTAAATACAGTTTCAATGTCACAAAATAGTTCTTTTTAAAATAATTAAGTTTAGCATAAGCACGCAGTTTAAATGCCAGTACGGTTTAATTGTCAAAAACATTTCTATTTCAAGCTATTCAGTTTAATTAAACAATTCAGTTTACCATAAGTATGCCGTTAGCTCTATTTAACCCATAGATAGGACCATATCAGGTGCTACCACGCCGGGCCAGAGTGGACCTTGGAGCAATGGCAATGAAAGTGTACTCCGTATTTCCCAAGGCCCCAGCATTACTGAAACCTCACCATCATACTGTTTAGTGTCATATCCAGGACACTTATTGGGGGAAGTCTTACCCTTCTGCAGGGGTGAAGTCAGTGTATTCTACAACCCCAGCCGACTGGGCAATTTCGGTTTTGTATAAGGTGTCTGGGTTGCTCCTGCTTACCTCCTAGACTGAACAACAAAAGTTTTGACACTTCACACACACACACACACACATACAAATAAAACACGCATATATATTTACCCAACCCTTCCTCACAAGTAAGATATGACATAGGTTTAACTTTTTTTTTTAAAGTGGAGTTACAGTTTTGAAATCAATTTTCCTTTCCCTAAATTGGTTGTCATGCCAAGATTTTAAGAGCTCTATAATTTCACCATAGCTGGAGAAAGAATAGTTGGATCCATGCCTTTCCCAAGAGTATTAGTCCTATGAGAATTGCATACAGCCTTGTCTTGTATTTGAACTCGGATCACCGTATCCATTTCTTACATATACACTCTGACCGCCTTCAAAAACACATATATGTGTCGTAATTTACTCAAACCTCTTTAACCTTTTCAGCAAGGCTTAGCATTCCCATAAGAAGTAACCAGGCAAAAATAGTATATTTCCTCATTAGAGTGTGATCCCTACTGGCGCAATGGATCTCAAATACTCTACTTTAGGTGTTAAAGAAAATTTCAGTTTTTCTACATCTGAATAATTTTGTCTGGTCTGTGGTTATGCAGGCCAATCATTGAAATATATAATATAATGGAAATGACTACAAAATACTTTCAAGAATTATGTATTATTATTATCATGAAGCGCTGCTTGAAAATATTCGCAGATCGTCTCCAGGTTAATAAGATTATGCAAAAATATTTGCATGGATTTTATCGTCTCCTAATAAAAAAAATTTAATAAGTACTAAGTTTAAACTTAAAAAAAAACTGTCTCTAACGCTAACTTGATAGGAAAAAAATCATTGTATTTAATTCAATTTCAAAGAATGTCATCTCCCGATAAAATATATTAAATAAAAAAAAACATTATTTATACTTTTTAATGCCATCTCAAACTTTAACTTCCTACCAAAATAATATTTAATAATTAATACATACATATATACGTCTAACTTTTTCTTCTTTGTGAATGTAGGATAAAATTGTTTAAGCATAATAACCAGTAAATATTTACTGGTTATTATTATTAAACTGTACTTACATTTAAACTGCATGCTTATGCTAAACTTAATTATTTCAAATAGAACTGTTTTTGACATTGAAACTGTACTTGCACTAAACTGATTTGTTTAACATAGAGATATTTTGACAATTAACTGTGTGTAAACAAAATCTGTACTTATACTAAACTGAATTAGCTGAATTAGAACTGCTTGACTAAACTGAATTGCTAGAAATAGAAATATTTTTCACAATTAAACTGTACTTAAATTTAAACTGCGTACTTATGCTAAACTGAATTGTTTGAAATTGAACTGTTTTTGACATTGAAACTGTTCTAACACTATACTGAATTGTTATACTTGAATAGTTTGAAATAGAAATGTGTTTGACAATTAAACTGTGTACTCATGTTAAACTGAATTGTTTGAAATAGAAATGATTATTTACATAAAAATGGATTTAGCGTTAAATAATCTACAAAGGTTGATTTGCCATAAAACCCAACAAACCAAACAAAAACCGAAATATTTCCTGAGAGCCTATATTAATCCATTTTGCGTTGCAAATTAATTTGCTTTCTTAAGACGAGAAACATTTGCAAATACAATCTGTAAGTAACTAAACTAATTTTCAATCAGATAATTCACATAATTAAAGCAGGCAGTACTTAAGATATTGAATTAAAATAAGAAAACCTATAACCACTTCTGCTCAACGAACGATTACTTGGATTATCCAATAAACCGTCTTCATGTTTCTAAATTACAATAAGGATAACGAAGGCAAATATATTTACAATCCTACAAGGAAAAAATGCAGAGAAATATAGAGAGGTATAGGTCTTGTTTTAAATTCTGCCGGGTTTATCGCCACCCAGTTTTTCAGTTTCGTCTTGTTGGTGTGGGTTCTGCTTTTCTTAGACCAGTTTACTTACAAAGAACAAAAATCCCGTCGGGGTTTGAGCACCTATGCTTTCCCCAAAGTTTTTTTCTGCAAATAAAATACAAAGAGCCTTTGAAATCAGCTCGAGGAATTTTTTTCTGCGATACCGTTACGCCCTACGTGCGTTTCCTTCTCTCTCTCTCTCTCTCTCTCTCTCTCTCTCTCTCTCTCTCTCTCTCTCTCTCTCTCACACACACACACACACACACACACATACACACACTCACTCACTCACCCTCTCTCTCTCTCTCTCTTTTCTGTCTTCCTCTCTCACATGAGTGTTCGCCAATGGTCTGGGAAACCTGGGTTCAATCTCAGGTCGTATCAAGGGTAAAGTAGAGAAATCCAAGGAAAGGAGTAGCGCCCTCCCCTACACCGCAGTGTAGTAGCTATTGACAGGGAGCCTTCTGGTCATCCTCGACTTTACTTCTGGTCGCCATAGAATTTACTTGCTTTATATATATAAATATTGTCACGAGGTCTCCCACTGAGAGAAGAGAAATAAGGTATTTCTACTGACCGCTAAAAAGAGAAATAGTAATATAGGTCAATTCCTCACGGCCTGTCGGAGAAAGTAAAGAATGTGAGTCAGAGTGAAAGCCAACAGATGTTTGCATTCAGTGACCAGGGAAAGGAAGAAAAAAGCTAAATGATTGGCCAGAATCCTAAAACGGAAGTAGCCCCTTTTGCAGCTGCGGAAATAGGGGTAAGGAAAATTAGTTTTGGAACAGAGGTCGTCGTGAACAGATGGGGACAAATCTCGCGCCAAACTCCGGGTAAAGAAAGCGGAAAGAATCTTGGACAAGCAGGGGAACTTAATGCCTTCAAGCCAGAGCTATATGCATAAATAAATTCCGTCAACCCGTAAAAGAGAAAATACTCTCCGAAGGAGCCCGTCGAAAAGATAAGTAAACATTAAGACTGTTTCTCCCTATACCCAATTATATACTCTCTCTCTCTCTCTCTCTCTCTCTCTCTCTCTCAATGTAAAGAAAGACTAAAGAAAAGAAGAAAAAGGAAGAAAGACATTTATAATTATGTATTATCTGCTGATAATATAGCCGACACGTTAAATATGTGTGTCCGCGTGTATATTAAAAGAATTGTCATATTTTAATGTCCCCACGTGTTGAAGTTTGTTCATTGTGTTGTCTCCTGTCAAAGTGCTTATTTTATGTTTCTTTATCAGCTTCTTTCGCCTCATGTTATTTTCGCCTAAATTGTCCTATTCAATTCCTTTTAAAATATTACACGGGAAACCGGAGTTGTCGACTGCTATAATTAATATTATTATATCTAAACCTAGAGGTCCATACCTTCCATAAATCTGGGGGTGGAAGAGCTAGTGGCCTTGTGGGTGTATGTGTAATGTGAAATTTGGAAACCCCTTGCCAACGGCGGTCAGACTAGCTATAAATTAACCCCCACATAATATGCCAGTTCCTATATGCCCGAGAAAGGACTCTGAACAAGGACTTATTCTACGAGGGATCAAGTGCCAGACCGCCCTGTCTTCACACGTGCGAAAAATAAACTCCCCGTTTGGTGATAACAATATTTAAATGCACCAGTTCCCATACGCTTTTAAATGGTTGCTCATCCGGGGATCTCTTTTTATTTTAATTTGCCGTCACAATATATATATATATGTCTCTGTGTTTTTATGTTTAAGGATTTTAGATAAGGATGCTCTAAAAGCAACTGAAGAGCGGCCCTCCAAAACTTCATAAAATGATGATTTGGGATTCGAATGGTTTCGGGCCCAAACAATCATTACTACAAGCCAAAATAACCACAGAAGTATCTTACAGTGCCACCAAGCTTTGTCAGTTTTCCATGGCATCGTGAAAATTACAAATCAAGACATAGCATTTTTAGTCATTTGATGTAAGTTTTGAATTAACTGACAAACCCAACGTCATTGCACTGAACATAAACTAACACAGAATTTCCCCGAAATTTACGTGTGAAGTGTACAAGATTTCAATAATGAATTTTTATTCATAATGATATTACTTATAAAAGATGACAGCATCGTTGCAAACTCAAGACTATGTTCGATCTATCTCATGTCCAAACGATTAGTTCTAAAACTTGTAACCCGCTCCGATAAACAAAGGAATCCTGTGTACTGTGGTGAAGATCCAATTCCGAAAGCCATGAATTAATTTACACTCTCAATTTGACATTTGCGGCATTATAAACAATGTTGACTGATTTTTATCAAGATGGTTCTGCATTATTTTCTGATATAATGAAGATGATCCTCCCGATTTATTAGCCATTATCTCGTTTTCGTTCTTTGGTAGAGGAGTTAAAATGACATGTTTTATTTGTCGTCTTTCCATTCGAGAATTATCGCAGCAGCTGTTCAACCAACAAAGCCTTATATCAGGTGATGACCCTCCGTTTGAAAAGGCTTGGGTGGGGGCCACAAACCCAGAGTCCCCTAGTCGTATCTTACAGTATCAACAAACTTGGTAGACTTTTTTCTGTTACAATGTGGGACTATCAGATCGAGACGACGCCGATGTGATTCACTGATTTACAACATTTGGTTTCCGTGAAAACCTTTTGATAATTCTAAATTCATGCCATCTTAACACAGTCATCAATATATTAATCATGTTTTCCTATCACACCAATTTTCAAATAAGCTGTTTATTCCTGAATTAGATAATCACACAATCAACAAACAACTAAATGCACTTCCATAAAGCTTCTAAAATTTTCCTGATATCGTGGAAAATGAGCCTCTTTTTTACATCAATTTCTTATTATTTTTACTAATCCATATTATATATATATATATATATATATATATATATATATATATATATATATATATATATATATATATTGCATTAAACTCAGGTTCACAGACTGTACCATAAATTATAATCGATAGATAGATAGATAGATAGATAGATAGATAGATAGATAGATAGATAGATTTCTATATGTAGATGTTGTATCATTAATATTGACAACTATTTAAAAATACTGCAACATTTGGTCATCCATAAACTCACCAAGGGATCTAAACCTCTTATATATATATATATATATATATATATATATATATATATATATATGTATGTGTGTGTGTGTGTGTGTGTATTTCCATTAAGATTAACTGAAATATACATTCTACAATGAATGATTATTCAACTGTGACTATCTGGGAATTGTAAACATGCGTAAGTTTGATTGACGTTTAAAAGAACGTATATATATATATATATATATATTGATGTACAGGATTTTCCAAAGTTTGGAATTTTATAATCTAATAACAGCACCAACTCTCGTTCAAATTATCTCAAATTTTAACAACAATTAATTCATAATTTACAATATAATTTACTAATAATTCATAATTTTCTGTTGAATGTTTGCATTGATATTCTTTTTAATGTGAATGACATTTCTCTCCCAGAAAAGAAAAAATACTAAAGCATTTTAAGATAAAGTTATTTAAGAAAATATATCAATTTTCTAGAAACATTATATATATATATATATATATATATATATATATATATATATATATATATATACACACACATTTTTGATCTCCAAAATACTGCTATAATTACCAGTTTTTATTCATGTCCATCTTTCATTTCATCAGGTTCAGAATCCGTTTGCTAAACAATGTCTATATTTAGCAAAATTGTAGTTTTGTCTGATTGTTGACTAAAACCATTCTTATGAGAAATCAGGTCAAAACCTGACAGACCTTTACGACTGCCCTTCCGTTTTCTTTACCGACTAATTTGATTCTGTCACAGTCTGTTGCTAATGATGTTACGCTTAATTCCATTGCGAATATTAAGCTGATCGTCCACAGAAAACGCAATGTCCAAATTGCCAAGCAATTTTCGTTGTTTTTTTTTCAATTTTTTTTGTTAAGGTGGGGGCGCACACTGTGTAGACATATTCAAAAACTTTTCTTGGATTTCTCTTATAGCATTGTCTTCAATTCCCTTGAAGTTTTTTACTCGACTCAAATTCTGACTTTCTTCATCAGCAGTGTCTCCCGAATTAGTTCTTCTTCTTCTTCTTCTTCTTCTTCTTCTTCTTCTTCTTCTTCTTCTTATTATTATTATTATTATTATTATTATTATTATTATTATTATTTACTCTTTGGGAGTCGTTCACATCAGTCTTAGCTGATGGTCTTTTCACTGGAGTTTGAGTGACAGCAAGTCTCCTCAAGTCTACAGGATTCTTAGTATTCTCCATTTTTCCTCCAACTTTCAAGTCCTTCAGTACTTTGGTGACTGTACCAAAAGCACCAATCATGATCGGTATCATTGTCACCTTCTTGTTCCATAGTTTTTTCAGTTCTCAAGCTAGGTCGAGGTACTATCCTTTTTTTCACTTTCTTTCAAATTTTATTCTTTTGTCAGCCGGGACAGCAAAGTCCAGAATTTTTGCAAGTCTGTTTGATTTATTATTATTATTATTATTATTATTATTATGAGGTATGGCCTTCAGGCCGAGATTAGGTGATCCGTTTGTATGTCAAAGCCCCATAGGAGTTTATATGTGTCATTCTCTTGGACAGATGCTGGGTTATGCATATACCATTTGTTAATATGGTCAAATTTAACTTTCTTGCACATCTCCCAGTCGATCATACTGCCCACCCAGTCATGTCTACTCTTATACTCCTTCTGAGCTAATTTGCTGCATTCGCTCAATATGAGATTGATAGTTTCGTCTCTATCTCCAGATAACCTACATTTGCTATTTTTGCCTCTTATCTATTCTCGCTTTGATATGATTGTTTCTCATGGCGTTGTTTTGTACTGCTATTAGGAGAGATTCTGTTTCTCTCTTAAGGTTTCCTTTTCTTAGACACGTTCGGGTTTTCTCGAGTGAGAGGATGCTTCTTCGTCTTTTAAAACGCCTATAGAGTTGTTTTTCTTCACATTCTTGTCTTCTAGTTATTGTCATTCTGTTGGTATCCGTGTTGCCACTATCGTTTATGATGACTGTAATCGTTATTAATTCATGTTTTTATATGTAGTCCTCGAGTCGTTTCATCGATGCGTCAACACTGTCTTCAGTGCTGGTAAGTCCTCTTCCTCCTTCTTTTCTTGATATATATAGTCTGCAACATCATCTCCGGATGATTCATAGTCATTAGTTTTCTCGTTCTTTGGTCGATTTGCTAAAGTTCTGTTTCCCATCAAAAAGGGTCACGAATATCTAACGAGGATTACATCCCAGGTATTTATTCCTTTGATTAGGTTTCTGCTACATAGTTTTGTCTCGAGTAGCTTTCTGATTCTCCTGAGATATTCTTTCTTTATTTTTTTCTTTCATTATAATTCTTTCCACACCTCCTTGGTTCATCTTTACTCCGAAGTTATAAATTTTTATCGCATTTTCTTTTTTATCTCACCCTTTCCTTTGTATATCGTTCCATACGAATAAGTATTTTCCTTATATATATATATATATATGTGTGTGTGTGTGTGTGTGTGTGTGTGTATGTGTGTGTGTGTGTGTGTGTGTGTAAATTAAATTCATTATCATCTCACCTTCTTTTGTTCATCTGTGTTATGTGCCGATATAGAATCGTGTAGTCGAACACGGATCACCCGCTAACAAACAAAAGTGTGGAAATCGATTGTACTATAGGGGCCACCTGATTTGAAGTGATAGATATATAAATCAGTCTGACAGAAGTCTGATCAGGCATGTGCTGAATGAATTTAAAATGTAATATTGCGAATTAGTATTGCGTTAGTATTACATACTCGGTATCCAGCATGCTACGAGAGAGATGAGATTATAAATAGTCGGCCAAAATTACCTCCCTTCACCGAACATTACAAAAGTGGCGTCGAGGTATCATTTAAAGAGTCTGTTATTATAATTTCATGCAATTTTTCTTTGTCTTTCTCCATCTAACCCCCACACGCATGGCATATACACATATATATATATATATATACATATCATATACATTAAATGTACATAGATATGTTTATTCATACAATATATATATATACATATAAGCACACACACACACACACACACACACACACACACACACACACACACATATATATATATATATATATATATATTTGTGTACATATGTATATGTATATATATTTATATAATCCGAAGAGAAATAAAAACAAAATTCATATATATATAATATCATCCATAGACAGCCTTTCTCATTCTATCAGAACTCTTCAATGTGGCTAGACACGTAGGACGCTTGAAGCGTACCACCTCTGGCTAAGGGAATTTTTAAGGTATTATGTAGTAACAGCAGCAGCCGTTTGTTTACATTTTTATACCCTATATATATATATATATATATATATATATATATATATATATATATATATATATAATCCGAGGATTTATAATATGTAATGATATTTCCACCGCAAATAATCTAAACCTGTATACACCGTATTTGAATACATAACTATATTTTATCCATCTGAAGGAGGTCATTTAGAGACCTGAAAAAATTGTATAATGAAACTACAGAATCGATTTTTTTTCGTTTGATTTTATAAAACAAATGTATAATCGGCCCGTTGGCCTAGTTGTTTGAGTGTTCGCCAATGGCTCGGGAGACTGGGGTTTAATTTCAGGTTGAGTCATACAAAAGATTCAAAATTGTACTTTATGTCACCTAGCTTATCAGTCAGTATCAAGGTTAAAGTGGAGCAATCCAGTGAAAGATATAGCGCCCTCCCCAACACCTTGATGTTGTAGCAATTGAAATGGTATCCTCCGGGTACCCAACTTTACTTTTATATATATAAATTAAACAAATGTGTGAAAAACGATAATTATATACTTCCAACGAACTCCAGTTTGAAGATTGTGTTCGTTTGATATTTCGTTTTTGAAATGAAACGTATGAAATACATGAGTTATGGAAGGTGTGAAAACAATTATTTTCTTTTTGAAACTGCTCTTTTTAGTGACCTACGATCACCTAATTTTATCATATTTTGAAGACCTTTGATTTTTTTTCCTTGTGTTCTTTGACTAATCCTTTTACACACACACACACACACACACACATATATATATATATATATATATGAATAGGTTTTTGATATATATATATATATATATATATTACAAATGTATTCACACACACACACACACACAAACACACACACACACACACACACACACACACATATATATATATATATATATGAATAGGTTTTTGATATATATATATATATATATATATTACAAATGTATTCACACACACATATATATATATATATATATATATATATGAGTGTTTGTGTTTGTGCGTGTGTGTGTGTGGGAATGTGAATGTGTTTTTGAATGTGAGTGTGTGTGTGAGGGTGTGTGTTGGTGTGTGTGAGAGTGATTGTATGTGTGTGTGTGTGTGTGTGTGTGTTCGTATGGGTGGTGAGTGTGTGCGCACATGCAAATCTTTGTGTGTGTGCATGTGAGTGTGAGTTTGGTTTGCTTTTGCATGTGTGTTTGTGTGAGTGTGGATGTGTGTGTTAGTGTGGATGTGAGTGTGAGTTTTTGTGTGTGTGAGTGTATGCGTGAGTGTCTGTGGGTGTGTGCGTGTGAGTGTGTGAGTGTGTGTATGCGAATGAGTGTGAGCGTGAGTGTATGCGAATGTGTGTGAGTGTGAGTCTGTGAGCGTCTATGTGGGTGAGACTGTGAGTCTGAGTGTGTGTTGGAGTGTGTGAATGTGTGTGTGAGAGTGAGAGTGGGTATGAGTGTGAGTGTGTGAGTGAGTTTCAGTGTTTGTGTGTATGTGTGTGTGGATGACAAAGTTTTCCGTTGAAAGTCAAATAATAAAAAAGAAAACCTTTTCTACATGCAATTATCGTAGAACAATATGTAATAAAAAGCAGTAAAACCGTTCGTTGTTTTCGAAAAAGGAACATCCGGCAAAATACAAACTAGATTGGAAATACGTGACTCATAAAAATGCTCTGTTTCAACAAGTATCAAAACCCTAGAAACTGAAAAGGCAACATTGTTGAAATAATTATTTCATTAAACAATTTTATTTTAACACGCAATAAAAACGTAAAAATAAAAATAAAAACAATACTCCGTAAATGTTCCAGGATTTTTATCAAAAAAAGCAAAAAAAGCAAAAAAAAAAACAAAAAAAAAAACAAAAAAAAAACAGCAGATCTCAATTCTTATGGCATACAGCTCTATTCTTTAATACACGCAAGGAACAACAAAATAAATAAATATATATTAAATTTCTGAAAAATTTTGTTGTCCGATGAGAGAAAATTTAAATACCTATTTCTTCTTCAAAATAACTCCCGCTTTGAAATATCCGATACTCTCGAAATTTTTTCCCCGATTCTTTGTTTTCAAAATCTTTCCCATCTCTCCCGTCTCTTTCTTCGTTAAAATCTTCTACGCCTGCTAAAATCGATTGACTGCCTCAATCAAATTTCCTCTCTGAGTCTGCCACAATCAAATTTCCTATCTGAGACTTCATTGGCTGACTTACAGTTTAAGGAGTGCAACTCCTGCTTCTTCAAATTTAATAATAAATTTAAAAGCTAGCAAATATCGTAAATTACCTTCTTTTTTCTTTCTTCTTTTTTTTCAATCCATAGACTTGATAATTTTTTTAAATCTTTGTGTCTTAACAAGTTTTATATATATATATATATATATATATATATATATATATATATATATATATAAACTAAAGAAGTGTTGAAAGTACGGATTTTCTCTCTCTCTCTCTCTCTCTCTCTCTCTCTCTCTCTCTCTCTCTCTCTCTCTCTTCTTTTGTCTGTATAGGCCAATCTTCTTGGCAGGTCCTCCAAACAGAATCCAGTCTGGTCAAAATTGATCTAGGTACGTCTTTGCCGTCCGGCCAAAACAAGAATGCCCGATAGTTGTATCTGGCTCCCTCCAGACAGGACATGACACAAAGTCAATGACCCGAAGGTTGATTATAGTAGGGGTTAAAGGTTAGTAGAGAGGAATGCAGGTCATCGACCCACTTAGTGCACTGTGGGCCTGACGAGCCTTGCTGGACATGGACCCATATCTGGGTCTAAACAGGTATGCCTGATCATAGCTTAAACTGGACCACGGGGCCCAATTCTATACAAGTGTGACAAAGATGTCAATGTTGCAGCCCGCCCACCAGTAGGTGGCCTAGCCGAACCGGGTGCCTTTCGGCCTCAAGTGTGCCATGGATCATTGACCGTTCGGCATGGATGCCAGACAGTCAGCTGAACAGTCAGCGAAAATGCCGAAACTAGAAAGCCCATGTGTAGGACTCCATAGGATAACATCGTTTATGAATTCGTTCTTCCTTCTCCGATATGTTTTCGTCCGTATCGGCTGCTCTGTGCGATGGTATATATATATATATATATATATATATATATATATATATATATATATATATATATGCATATATAACCGTGCGGCTGCTGTTTTCTGTGTGCTGCTTCCAGAATTGATTCAAAACAGTGTATTTCTCATTAAGGTTTTTCTCCAAGTGGTCCAATCATACAGTAGTACTTACACGGTTACAGTTCAAAAGAATTCCTGTTTTATTTTACCTGAAGAATCACAATTTCACATGATCGATAACCTCGGGGTAGCAGTTTATTCATTCTCTATGCGTACGTTGAAATTGCTTTTAGTAGATTTGATATTTCTACCTTGATATGTGAATTTGTCATATATATGCAGGTTGGTTGATTTTATTTTATGGCATATCAACTTTTGTGCGTTATTTAACGCTAAATCTCTTTTATGCAAATAGCTCTATTTCAAACAATTCAGTTTAGCACGAGTACTCAGTTTAATTGTCAAAGACTTTTCTATTTTAGGCTATTCAATTTATTCAAACAGTTCTTATTCAGCTGATTCAGGTTAGTATAAGTACACGTCAATAACCAATTCAGTTTAGTGTAAGCACAGTTTCAATGTTAAAAACAATTCGATTTAAAACAATTCAGTTTAGCATAAGCTCGCAATTTAAATGTAAGTACAGTTTAATTGTGAAAAACCTTTCTATTTTAAGCTATTCAGCTTACTCAAACAGTTCTAATTCAAACAATTCAATTTATCATAAGTATGCAGTTTAGTTCTATTTAATCCATAGATAGGGCCCTAACAAGTGCTACCATTCCGATCCAGAGTGGACCTGGAAGCAACGGTAACAAAGCTCCACCATTACTGACACCTCAGCAACATATTTTTAGTGTCATATCAGGACACTCGTTGGGGCTGGGTCTTACCCCTCTGAAGAGGTACAGACGATGTATTCTACAGCCCCAGCCGACCGGGCAAGCGGGTCAGAGAAATAGACAAAGAGGAAAGAAAAACACGAATGTCCTCGTATAAAACTTTGGCGTTTTCATTTCTCGTAGAATAATGTCGAAATACCCTTTGTTTAGTAGTGAAGCGAGGGGTGGGCAAATTATGCAATTTTCAAAATCAGATCTGCAGTTGGGAATTTTAACCTGATTGTTGACAAAAAATCGGATCTGAGAGTAAAGAGGAATATCTCATAGTTTGATGGAAACATTAGGTTTATAAATTCCCCAAAATTCAGACTGAATTGCCTGGTGATGATGCATGGTGTTGTGCATTAGACGATTGGTGGAACACTGCTTTTCTGTGACATTATCCGAAGGTTGCAGGTTCAATTCTCTTATAGGTAAGAATAACAACGAGTATTTTTTTAAGTTAACATTTACATCATGATTAACAGAATCGGAAGATTCTACCCCCGTGGGTTAAGTAAAAGGTTCATTTTGAGTGTCTGCGTAGGCTCCCAAGTTCAACACGAACCACGTTTCTATTTTAACTAAAACATCTTGCAAGTCCATTTTAGTATGAAGTAAGATAAAATGTTGAATGTTTTCTTCATTTCCTTTTGGGGATAAATGTTTAGATATCATTATATTTCAACAAACACATCCATCAAGTCCTTTTAAGTACGAATTAGAAAAATGCTAAATATTTTATGTTATCCATATTTACCAACCCCTCCCCTCGGGCAGGATATGACACAAAGTCAATTTTTAAGCGGAGTTTAACTGGTTTGAATTCAGAGTTTTCCTTCTCCTACACTAGTTGCCTCACCAAGGCTGAAGAACCTAGTCTGTCCTACTATTTAGCCATAGCTGGAGGCAGAATAATTGGATTCATACCTTTCCCAAGGGTATTAGTGCTATGTGAAATGCAATTAGCTTGGTGCAGGACTTGAACTCGTTTCGCCGTGTCTATTTCCTACGACGATAACCATTACACCACGGGCATTTTATGTTATCCAGGGAATAAATGTTCATCTACCTTCATATTTTAATTAACGCATCCTGCAAGTTCATTTAAGTTCGAAGAAAAAATGCAGAATACTTTATTTTCGTTTGATGTGGTTTCTTTGTTTAATGGCTTATCAACCTGCGTTGGTTATTTTATGCCTAGCTCATCCTTGGCGATGAATAGTAGAGGTACAATTAAACCCATAACTGGGAAGATTAGAGAGTTTATACTTTTCCTAAGAGTATTATTTTGAAGTGAACGTAATAGTGAAATTCGATCTTATTTACTATGATGTCGCAGTTCAGGACGTTTGCCACATCACCACGAGGGCTTCCCCCCCCCCTCATGATAGTTACCCAAGTCGGCTGGGGCTGTAGAATACACAGGCTGCTTCTCTGCAGAGGAGTAAGACCCTCCCACCAACGAGTGTCCAGTATATGACACGAAATAATCTGATGCTAAGGTTCCAGTAATGCTGGAGCTTTGGGGAATGCGGAGACCTCTTCATCGCCATCGCTCCCGGATTCACTCTGACCGGAATGGTAGCACCTGATAGGGTCCTATCTATGGGTTACATAGAACAAAACTGTGTCTTTATTCTAAATCGAACTGCTTGAAATAGAACTGTTTTGAAATGTAAACTGCGTATATATGCAAAACTGAATTGTTTGAAATAGAAACGTTTTGGACATTGAAACTGTACTTACGTTCCACAGAATTGTTTGAAATAGAACTGTTTTGACATTTAACTGTGTGTGGATAAAAACTATACTTATACTAAGCTGAATTGTTTAAAAATGAACTGATTATTTGAATGAAAATATATTTTGCATTAAATAACCCACAGAGGTTGATATGTTATAAAACCCAAAGAGTCAACCAATAGTTTTGAACCGAGGCAAAATAAATAATGTATTGAGGTTTCTTTTAGCATCATAGGCAATTTCTCTTCATGTCTGAGAACAATAAGGGTTACTAGATGATCTGGGGCAGATTTTAATAGAGGTGCCTGTGTTCAAATCATTGATGAAACTGGTTGCATTTTATATAGCACTAATACCCTTGATAAAGGTATCCAATTATTTTCCCATAGAAAACTAGTAGGATAGTAAAGGTTCTTTAACCTTTGTTAGGCAACCTGTTAAGGAAAAGAAAAACAATGAATTCAAAAGTGTTTAACTACGTTAAAAAATTGACCCTTAATCATATGCTGCCGGTGAGGAGGGGTTGTAAATAGGAGGTGCATACAATAAGTTTACAGATTTTTTTCGTAAGGGCATTTAAAACTGTCGTAGACTCTTGAAGATTCACTATGTTATTGCTATACATCTTATGAGATGACTGAACAATTTTTATGATTTTAAGTTCAAATGAACAGCTACAGCAGCAATTGGAATACATCCTACTAAAACCTGATTGTCACAGCTGGTGAATTTCAAAAATGCAAACTGACACTTTAGAAGAACGATATGCAATAAAATTGTGTTTTAAACTTAGAAAAAAATGCAAAATAAACGTATGGAATGCTTCAAACTGCTTTTGGAGCAAAGGGTTAGGATTAGGGTTAATATGTTGAAGTTTTAAGGGAGTTCTGGAAGAGATTCCGTCGGAAGAGGCCAGCACTCTCCAAATCGGGTCAGTGCCATTTCTACCAGGACAATCCACCAGTCCACAGCATACTATTTGACCAAGATGGGCCTCAAGACACTTCCTCACCCTCCCTATAGTCGAGATATTGCTCCCTGTGACTTTTGGTTATTCCCTAAGCTCAGAGGCTGTCATTATGAGACAATTGAGGAGATGAAAGAGGCTGTGACAAAGGTCATTGACACGCTCACACAAGAGGACTTCCATGGAGCCTTCCAGATTTTATTGGAACGGTACAACAAGAGCATTGCAGCCGGAGGAGATTATTTCGAAGGGAACTAGAGTTTCATGTGTGTACTCTCAATAAAAGTGCCCATACGAAAAATGTCTGGAAACGTATCGTATGCACCTCGTACATAGTAGTGATCTGTCATAGAACGCCCAAAGTGACTGCCTTGCTTCATGGTTCAATGTCTCCAATTATTCTCAGATTTATGTCGTTTAGATAAGAAGATCCACGCTTTTTACATTATTGCCTGGAAGTAATGATAGCCTGGAAGACAAGATCACAAACTACTTCTCGGCAAGACGCCACGTTAAAACAGATAAAAGCTTGAGATTTAAATGACTTTCCCAGTGACCACACACACACACACACACACACACACATATATATATATATATATATATATATATACGATTTTACCAACATATATACATTTTTGAATTTCCTCGTTTGTGGATCTGCCGAAGATTCACACGAATTCAAAGTAGTTCATTTCAGGGAACGGCAAAGTTTATGCAAGATTTATTTATACTACAAAATACGGCTTTTACAATCCCGGTGTTATATCTCATCGCAGTTCCACAAGAAGCCTGATATTATGAGTATTCGTTCCATTTTGGGAGGAGGCTTGCCCCACACAGCGTGTCTGCTGCGGTCATTGAATGCACAGTATGAGGAAAGGATAAAGATGGATCAAAGCAGACGCGCAGTATTGCCTTGACCGAATCGATTTTTGCTTGGATACAAGAATAGAAAAGCTACAGGGAAACAAACCAAAAGTCGCAAAACGGAGATTGATACAGATTTTCCTTGAATACTTTTTTTCCCCAATAGATGACTAGAATATATGCATTCATACTAAATAACTAATACACCAATCAAGGTATACAGATAAATGAAGGGAAAAATAGAGAATTTATGCGAACATACAGAGGTTTGTTTGGTGATATGCGTCAAATAGATAGTCAAATGGTCAGATATTGGAGGCAGAAATTTGGTCTATAAGAGTAACTTGTCTTGAGAATGAATTTGGGATTAATTTATCTGATCTTAAAGTTTTCAAAGATCAACTAACAGTCAAGTATTCCATTTCCGACCAAAAGGTCTGAGATAATGAATCTAATATGGAGTGGGCAGGGTCTCCCGCTACTTGAGCTTCCGACAAAATGAAAGACGGTTACTGGTTTAACTAGAAGCATTATTGGCATAAATAGTATTCTTTTTACATTCTGTAAGAAGACTGTTCGCAATGTTAATTTCTATTTTTAAATATAGGTCAGAAGTAGGTAGTATATATATATATATATATATATATATATATATATATATATATATATATATATATATGTGTGTGTGTGTGTGTGTGTACGTGTGTGTGTGTGTGTGTTCAGTGAGACTGCTATGAATTCGTGGGTGCCATTATATATATATATATATATAGACTGACTGTTTCATTTTATCACAACGCTTTATTATGGCTAGACACGATGGACGCTTCAAGCTGGGATCAAAACCCGCCTAATTTTACGTTGGACCGATGACATAACACTCAGCCGTTCGGGGACCTAATCTCAGCTCGGGAATTTAACGCTTATGTATTAACTTTTGTTTGTTTACGTTTTACGCAATCGGATACCGGAGTACCCCCATATATAGTTGGAGTCAAGAATATATATGTGTGCTAAGTCGAAGTAGGTGTGCTTGCACGAGCAATTAAACTATGACAGTCATATATAAAACGACGATAGATGCAATAAATTTATGACCTCAACGCGTAAAAAATCATGAACAAAAAAACACACACTCATACACACACATTCATACATACACTTGCATCTATTTTATATAAGGAAGCGTTTGTGGTGTAATGGCTATCGACGTAGAAAATGGACAAGGCGACTCGTGTTCAAATCCTAGTCAATACAGCATTCCACCTTGGGCTAATACCGTTAGGAAAGGTATGAATCAATCTATTTTTCCTTCAGGTATAGGTGAATAGTGGAACAGACTGGGATCTTTAACCTTTCTAGGGCAACCGGTCAAAGAAAATAAAAACGTTGAATTCAAAACATTTAGACTATGCTTAAAAAATTGACCTCATGTCGTATTTTACTCGTACGGAGTGGATGGGTATATATATATATATATATATATATATATATATATATGTCCACTCCGTACGAGTAAGATACGACATGAGGTCTATTTTTTAAAGAGGAGGTGCCCGTGGTGTAATGGTTATCGTCGTAGGAAATGGACACGGCGACACGTGTTCGAATCCTGGACGAGACTGTTTACATTTCACATCGTACTAACACCCTTAGGAAAGGTATCCTATTATTCTCCCTCCAGCTATGGGTAAATAGTAAGGCAGACTAGGTTCCTCAGCCTTGGTGAGGCAACTAGTCGAGGAGAAGGAAAACTCTGAACTCAAACATGTTAAACTTACCTTAAAAAATTGACCTCGTGTCATATCCTGCCCGAGCGAAGGGGTTGGTAAATATATATATATATTTACGTTTCCAGACTTTTTTGTGCCGGCATTTAAAATTATCGTAGATTCTTGAAGATTCAGTAAGTTATTGCTTTACATCTTATGACCAATTTTTATGATTTCCGGTTCAAATGAACAGCTACAGCAGGAATTGGAATACACCCTACTAAAACTTCACTGTCACAGCAAGGGAATTTCAAAAATGCAATATGGACGTGAGAACACTTTAGAAGAACGATACACAATAAGATTCTGTTTTAAAAATACCACAGAAATGTATGGAATGCTTCAGACTGCTTTTCGATCATCTGGCATGAATTGAGCATCGGTTTTTGAGTGGCATAAGAGATTCAAGGAAGGCAGAGTGTCTGTGATGGATGATGAGAGGTGTGGGAGGAATAAGGAAGTCAATACATCCGAGTTGATAGGCCAAAGGCTAAGTGTTAGGGTTACTATGTTGAAGTTTTAAGGGGGTTCAGGAAGAGATTCCTAGGGAAGACGCCAG
>OY757919.1:12174011-12216511 GCA_963585895.1 Sepioteuthis lessoniana
GTAGGACAGATAGGTTCTTCAGCCTTGGTGAGGCAACTAGTCTAGGAGAAGGAAAACTCTAAATTCAAACCAGTTAAACTCCGCTTAAAAACTGACCTCGTATCATATCCTGCCGGAGCGGAGGGGTTGGTAAATATGTATTGTAGTTTATAAACATTTTACATTGGTAAACACAGCATATTCAGTGGTAATATCAGTCGTTTAAGAAGCAAAGTGCAATGATCATTACAACATAACTGGATGCCATCCCTATCGTCTCCAGCGGTAGATTACGTTGACTGCACTTCTGTAGAGGGGTAAGACCTTTATCCCTAACAAGTGTCTTGGATATGACACTAAATTGCATCTGATGGTGAGGTTCCAGCCCTGGAATTTTGGGGAATAATGAGAACTCATTTTTTGCCAATATTTCCTGATCCACTCTGACCAGATTGATAGTATATGTTAGGGTTGAATCTCTGGGTCAAATAGAACTGTTCAATCATTTACTAAGGATGGTTGGTTGGTTGGTTGTTTTATGGCATATTAACCCTTGTAAGTTATTTAATTTAAAATCTATTTTTATGCGAATTATCAGTTTTATCTCAAAGAATTAATTTTAGCATGAGTACACAGTTTAATTGTTTAAAATATTTCTATTTCAAGCAATTCAGTTAAGTCAAACATTTCTAAGTACAGTTTCAATGTCAAAAACAGTTATAATTAAAGAATTCAGTTTAGCATAAATATGAAGTTTATTTCTATTTAACTCATAGATAGGACCTTATCAGGTGCTACCACTTCGGGTCAGAGTGGGCCTGGGAGCGATTATATTTGTCACTGCCTCCCACCAGACAGGACTTGACACGAGGTCAAAAGCCTGAAGGCCAATTAAAGTGGGGATAAAGGGGAGGGGAAGGTCGGGAACGAGCCGAGACTCGAACCCTGCTAGTCATTGGCCCACTAAGTGCAATATGGATCTAATGAGTCAAGCCGTATTACGGACCTAAATCTAGGTTCGGGCACGTATGCCAGAATATAGCTTGAACTAGACCGTGAGGTCTTGTGCTATACAAGGCGTGCATACGGATCTGAAAAGCAGCTCGCCCACCCGAAGGTTGCCCAGCCGAAGTTGGGGGCCTATTCGGCTCCGAGTCTGCTCTTGGTTTCGATCGCCCATCCGGCACGAATGCCAGACGGCCCGGGGAGCGATGGCAATGAAGGGGTTCTCCGCTATTCCTAAAGCTCCAGCTTCACTGGAACCCCACGATCAGATTTTTTAGTGTCATATCAGGACACTCGTTGAAAAGGGTCTTACACATTTGCAGAGATGCAGTCGGTGTATTCTACAGCCCCATCCGACTGGGCAATTTACTTAGGACAATTATTAGTACTAATTTAAAACTATACTGCTGTGTTCAAATTATTTGTATGACTTAATAAATGGAATTGCTTGTACTGAATTGTAATACTTTAAACCATTTAAATGTGTGCTAAAAAAGGATCAATATTGAAAAGAATAACAAGTGTTTGATCGGAATATATTAACTATTTAATTGCTCACAATAAATTAGCTCTGACAACCCATTAAAAAGTCTGTTAAAAACGGGATCTGGCATTAAATAACCCACAAGGGTTAAAATTCCATATACAACTAACAAACCAACCACTAAATCACATGGTCCAGTCGGCTGGGGATGTAAAATACACCGACTGCGTCTCTGCAGAGGGGAAAAAACACCACCAACAAGTAGCCCAGTTGGTTGGGGCCTCAGAATACACCGGCTGCATCAACAGGTGTCTTTAATGTAACATTAAAAATCTGATGGAAAGGCTTCAGAAACGCTAGCGTTTGGGGAATGCTGAGTATCCCTTTATTACCGGACATTGGCCTAGGGGTTAGAGTGTTCGCCAATCGCCCGGGAGACATGGGTTCAATCCCAGGTCGAGTCATACCAAAGACTCAAAAAATGGTACTTGATGCCTCCTTGCTTAACACTCAGCATTATAAGGTACGGATCAAGGGTAAAGTAGAGCAATCCAGGGAAGGAGTAGCGCCCTCCCCTACACATTGGTGTAGTAGCTATCGAAAAGGGAGCCTTCGGGTTACCCTCGACTATGGTCGCCAACTTTACTTTACTTTTACTATCGTTCCCAGGTCCCCTCAAGCCCGGTGTGGAAGTTCCTGATAGGGTCCTGTCTATGGGTAAAATAGAACTAAACAGTGTACTTATGTACTGTTTGAAATTGTTGGCTACCCTAGTCGAGGGCAACAAGACGGATCCCTTTTCAATAGCTACAAAACCAAGGTATAGGGGAGGGCGCTACTCCTTTCCCTGGATTGGTCCACTTTACCCTTGATCCGTACCTTATATTGCTAAGGGTTAAGCAAGGAGGTATCAAGTACCATTTATTAAGTCTCTGGTATGATGCGACCTGAAATTGAACACAGGTCACCTGGACCATTGGCAAACACTCAACCCACAAGGCCAACGAGCCGGTCTTGTCTGAAAAAGAATTGTTTATTTGTATAAAAATGGATTCGGCATTAAATAACCTACAATAGTTGATATGCCATAAAACCAAACTAAATAAAACCAGCAGATCACAATCGGAAGCCTGAAGATATTTACTAGTTTGGCTTCTAACAAGCTCATAAGTGATATACTCCTATGGACCCCCACATATGGCCGAGCAAAAGCAGGACGACCAGCTCGAACATACATACAGCAGCTATGTGAGGATACGGGATGTAGCCCAGAAGACCTGCCAGAGGCGATGAACGATAGGGAGAAGTGGCGAGAGAGGGTCAGGGATATCCGTGCTGGTGGCGTGACATGATGATGATGATGATGATGATGAGAATTGGGTTTCAAGAGAGAAGGAAACAGTATTTGACAGTTGTAGGTTTGCGAAACTAGATTGGTAAACCTTGCACCATATTGTGTGTCTGAGTAAGCGTCCTCCTTTTGTTGAGTGTGTCTTGCTTGAGATGCTTATTTTTTAATTCTTACTGTGTACGTCCACATTTTAGTCTTTCTCCAAATCTATGCGTCTGTATTCTATAACATGTTTTCCAATGCTAAGGTTATGAAGATGGATTTTGCTTTTATGTGAACGTCTTTCTACAGCCTTTGTCTAACAGTTCTGAAGTGAGGAATCTTGACAGTAACCATAGGGTCAGTACGAAAAAGACTAGTACTTCTCTCTTTCTTTTAAATTATATCACTGGTGATCATTACGCATATATTTTCTCATTCTTTCTTGCGGGTCTTATATATTTACATATTCTAGTCTATGTCTGTGCATGCAATGATATTGGTACGGTGTTTGCGACCGAACTAGACTTCGTTCGCAGAAGAAGACACTGATTTTGTTTTTGGTTGGAATATCGTATGTGGTCTCCAGGCGTCAGTGTATTTCATTGCACTCGCTTCCGATTCCTATGCAGTTGTATTCAGCATCATGCTATGCAATGAAGGATTGTCGGCCCACACGCTCTTCGGAGATTCCCTGATGAGGTATCAAAGAATCACGCATGCGTGCTTCCTGTCAGTTGCAATCGACTCTTCCGGTTTTCGCCTTTACTCCCTTAGCATTAGCAATCGTATAGTTTAGCTCTGACGCAGAAGAAAACTTAGCCTAAAGCAGCTTTCTCTTCCATTTTCATTGCGTTCTCTTTAGATTCAGTAAGCCTTTGTAATACTTTATTTGTTTTCATATCAGCTTTATTTTTGTCCCATTTTCTCCATGCTCTCACTTTTTTTCTTTCTTTTCGTTTCTTTTCTTTGATTTTCTTTTCTTTTCTTTTATGTGTTCGTTCATTTTTCTTTCTTTTTTTTTTTTTTTTTTTTTGGCATGTTGAGTATTCCTTGCAATTACTCAAGGCTTTATTTTAATAGATTATTGCTAGCGAGTTCGATTCTCACTGGGGGTCACATACTTCTGTCGTTGTGCCAAACTAAGCCAAGCTTTGTAAATTAATACTTAAAGCTTTTTTTTTTTTTTTTTAATTTATTTTATATTTCTTTGTTTGTTGTCATTCTTCTATCTGATCTACACACTTTCTTTAATCTTTTTTTTTGCCTAGTCACTTTTTTCTTTCATATTAAATCCAATTGACTTTTTTCATTTTTAGGCCTTTATATGTTACATTCTTCTTTCATTTGTTTTCTTATTTTTCTCTCTCTCTCTCTCTCTCTCTCTCTCTCTCTCTCTCTCTCTCTCTCTCTCTCTCTCTCTCTCTGTGTGTGTGTGTGTGTGTGTGTGTGTGTGTGTGTGTGTTTCTGTTGTTTTCCCTTTCCCGGTTGGTTAGTTCCTTTTTATTCGTCCTTTCAGTTCTTTCTTTCTTCTTTTCTTTCTCTTATTCTTTTATTTTTTTAATTTTTTCTTAATTTTTTTTTCTTTCTTATCCTTGTATCCCATACTTTTTATTCCGCCAGTTTTTTTCTTCATTTTATTTTTCATAATTTCATTTATTTTTTTTATGTTGTTATTTTATTGTTTCTTTGATTCTTTTTTTTTCTCTTTTTATTTTACTATTTGCCCACTTTCTTCATCTATTTAAGTTCTTCCGGTTTTTACTTTTCATTTCTTTTCCTCTAATTGTTTTCTATTTCATTCTTACCATTTTTCATTTCTGTGCTTAGGTTTTTCATTATCATCATCATCATCATCATCATCATCATCATCATCATCATCATCATCATAATAGTAGTAGTAGTAGTAGTAGTTGTAGTAGTAGTAGTAATAATAATAATAATAATTATCATTATTATTATTATTACTACTACTACTACAGACAAATGAGCTTAGGCTCTGTTTAAAAATCTTATTTACAGAATTCGTTTAGAAACCATTTCTTTAGAATGTATGTAATAACAGGATTTGGCATTAAATGACCAACTATGGTTGATATGCAATATAACCAAACCAAACAAAACCAAGCGAACTCTTTTTTTTCTATATATTTATATTCTGTCCGGTTTCCTTTTCTATCTGTTTCCATCCGTCCTTACCTTTTCATTTTTTTTTTGGCTTTTTGTAAAACAGCTTCTTCATTCATATTTTATAAAACAGCTTCTCCATTCACATCTTGTAAAATAGCTTCTTCATTCACATTTTATAAAACAGCTTCTTCATTCCCATTTTATAAAACAGCTTCTCCATTCATATTTTGTAAAACAGTTTCTTCATTCACATTTTGTAAAATAGCTTCTTTATTCAAATTTTATAAAACAGCTTCTTCATTCACATTTTACTGATTTTTTTCCTTTTACCTGTTTCTGTCACCCATGCATTTTTCGTCCCCTGCCCGTGAATTATCAACGTCATCTTACTTATTCTTCTTCGTTCATTGACTTCTTTCTTTCTTTCTTTCTTTCTTTCTTTCTTACTTTCTTTCTTTCTTTCTTTCTTTTTTCTTTTTTTCTTTTTTTCTTTCTTTCTTTCTTTCTTTCTTACTTTCTCACTTTCTTTCTTTCTTTCTTTCTTTCTTTCTTACTTTCTCCCTTTCTTTCTTTCTTTCTTGCTTTCTCACTTTCTCACTTTCTTTCTTTCTTTCTTTCTTTTTTCTTTCTTTTTTTCTTTCTTTCTTACTTTCTTTCTTTCCATCTTTCTTTCTCTCTTTCTTTCTTTCTTTCTTACTTTCTCACTTTTTTCTTTCTTTTTTTCTTTCTTTCTTACTTTCCTTCATTCTTTCTTTCTTTCTTTCTTTCTTTCTACTCTTTATTATATCATTCTTTGATCATTTGCTAGCATTCGCCATTTCTGATAAAAGCCAAACTAACACAATTGGTCTATTGTTTTCTATGCGCATGTGCATACATACAAACACCGTCATATATACCGTCTTACATGTTCACATTCAAGTTTACAAAAGAAAGTAACATTACAATGATGCGTCAAGGGAACCTAGCAAAATAATTCTTTAAAAAAAACGAAGCACAAAGGTCCCGCAGAATATTGAAAAAAAAAAAGATACAACGTTATGAAATTTTTTTTTATTAATATTTTATTTCTTTCTCTTTCTTTTTTTTTTTTTTTTTGTTATTTACCCAAATCTACAGACAGTTTTTTTTATATATGAAATCAGTTCATGTCTTTCCATAGTCGACAGCTAGTTCCGAACTTTATATTTATTTGAGACATTTATGATTAGATTTTACATTACGAAACCTAATGAACGGTGTTGCTATTGTCATTGAAACACGTAACTATAGTGAGGCTGCCTCCAGGAGATACTGACTCAAGGAATTAGATTTTTCAATAAATCAATACAACAATACACAATGCTCGTTTTATCTTCGATTATAACATTGACTTGCTACTTTTTTTGTATTTCTATTCATTTATTATTATCTAGCCACTTCAGATGAGGTCATTAACTATAATTTTTACTCTATTTTTTATCCTTTGGTTTTTTTGTGAGTGTTTTTTTTTTTACATAAGAAAAAAAAATTTCTTCACAGGTTCGAATAGACTATCAATACAAACAGACCACGTAATATCTGCAAAATATCTAAACAGCTACCAGGACAAACGATGCGTTGTATTTTTGAATAACTGGGTGCACTTATGTGTTAACCCAACCCCTCCACACGAACAGAATATAGCTCAAGATTATTTTTTTAACGCAGAGTTTCATCATCATCATCATCATTATCATCATCTTGTCGTGCCACTAGCACGGATATCCCAAATCCTCTCTCGCCACTTCTCCCTATCGTTCATCGCCTCTAGTAGGTCTTCAAGGTTACATCCCGTATCCTCACATAGCTGCTGAATGTATGTTCGTGCTGGTCGTCCTGCTTTTTGCCCGGCCATATGTGGGGGTCCATAGGTGTACATCACTTATGAGCTCGTCCCTGCTTCTCCAGCAGTGTCCTGCATGTCTGGTTCATCTAACTTGGAGAGTTTTCTTGATGGGAGGCAGGTGGCCGTATAGTTGGTGTCTTGTGGGGTGTTTTTGCCAGGACTTGTCAAAGATTGCTCGCAGCATTCTTGTGTAATTGCCGTCTAGCTTCTTCTCCAGCCGTTTTGTTAGTGTCTATGTAGTGCATCCATACAACAGTATCGATACGACAGCTGCCTGGAAGAAACTGCGTTTCATTTTATCGGTTAGGTCTGATTTCCATATGATGGATAGCCTATTGTTAGCTGTCCATGCTTTCGTTAGCCGCGTGTTGATGCCCTTTTTGGTTGATGAGACGCTGCTTCCTAGGTAGGTGAATCTGTCTACTAGTTTCAGAGAGGTTCCGTCTAGTTTGGATCTGTCGCCTATTTGATTATAGCACAGAGTTTAAAAGATTGAAATTCAGAGTTTTTCTTGTAGAGCAGTTGCTATGCCAAGATTGTTCTGTCTTATTATTTACCCATAACTAGAAGGAGAATATTTGGACTCATACCTTTCCCAAGGGCATTAGTACTATGAGACATGCAAACAGCCTCGTCCAGGATTTTAAACTCAAGTCGCCTTGTCTATTTCCTATCAGGATAACGATAAGACCATGAGTGCCTCATCTTGGTGCACTCGACATAGTGTATTTACAAAGTAAGTATTTATACAGGATCAAACGTAGGACAACCAGCTAGAACCTAAATACAACAGCTCTGTACCGTAATAGGATGTAGATTTGAAGACCTCTCGGGAGCAATGGACGATAGAGACGGGTGGCGAGAGAGATCTGTGCTGGCTGCGTGACATGATGCTGATGATAAAGTATTTACTGGACTTGCCAATGTATAAACGTCAATCAGCTTTCCTAGAGAATGAGATTTTAAACAGTTCAACAAGTTCTAAAAATTACTAATTATTTACTAATCACTAAATTGTTGTTTAAGCTTTATGTATACTACCTGAGGATATAACGAAATGTTGGTTGGTTGGTTGGTTGGTTTGTTGGTTGGTTGGGTTTTATGGCATATCAACCTTTGTAGATTATTTAACGCCAAACCAGATTTTATGTAAATAAAAATGGGTTTCAAAGAATTCAGTTTAGAATGAGTACACAGTTTAACTGTCAAAAGCATTTCAATTTCAAACTATTCAGTTTATTCAAGTGCAGATTTTGTTTTTCATACATGTCAAAACAGTTCCATGTCAAACAATTCAGTTTAGTGTAAGTACACTTTCAATATCAAAAACTAGTTTTATTTGAAATAATTCAGTTTAGCATAAGCATGCAGTTTAAATGTAAGTATGGTTTAATTGTCAAAAACATTTCTATTTCAAGCTATTCATTTTAATCAAACAATTCAGTTTAGCATAAGTATGCTGTTAGTTCTATTTAACCCATAGATAGGGCTCTATCAGGTGCTACCACGCCGGACCAGACTGGGCCTGGGGACAACGGCAATGAAAGGGTGCTCCGTATTTCCTAAAGCACCAGCATTATTGGAACCTCACTATCGGACTGTTTACTGTCATGTCCAGGACACTCGTTGGTGCGGGGGTCTTATCCCTCTGCAGAGGTGCAGTCAGTGTATTCTACTGCCCCGACCGACTGGGCAATACAACGAAATATTTAACCATTTAGACGAAGGAAATTATAAACAAATCCATATCAATATGAATGCACTATCAACCTGAGCCCTTCAAATGTCAGTGTAAGAAGAAAGTCCAATTTTTCTAAAAATTATTTTTCACTGGGTCAAAATGACTCTGGTATTTTATCCAATAATATAATATAAATAAAAATCCTTTTCAACAGTCACCATGCGGCTCTTACGAACATAGCAGTCAGCCGTGATTAATTATTTGGTAACTGGAAGAATGTTATTCGGAGACATTTTCATGAAGTGACACCGCCGGCTAAAAATATACATATTTGCACACACAGACACGTGCTATGAAAATATAACAATACAGCACACATATAGAAGAAACAAGCGGCGATCATCAACTGTACAGTCGACTAGTAGTCACCGCACCGTGCGTACTGCTAACACGGTCACCTAAGCCAACACTACATTAACAAGAACACATTTTTTGCAGTCAATTCACCAGAAAACAAAGTTTATTTGATCATTTTCTCATAAGGTCAGATTTCTCGACAATGAGTCATTATAGCCTCTAGGTGGGTATCATACAATAAATGATGTTTATACAACAGCATTGTTTCTAACAAAGCCTTCATCAGATGATGACTCTGGGTTCAGGCATGGTTTCGGGGCGGAAGCATCATTACCACTAGCCCAGAGCACCCCAGCAGTATCTCACGACACCACCAGACTTTGTCTGATTGTTGTCGCTCTGTAGGATTACCAGGTCCACACTGATGCAGTTAAAGCCTTATTTATATTGAGATTAAAGTTCTTCTCTTACAAACACCATTTTACAGTCAAAGGTACATTTAAAGATAACAACACTTTATCTATTATGATATTACTTGCGAATTGTTTACATTAGTTTAAACTGATGATCTTCGCAAAAATCCAAGAGACAGCAAGTTTCCTTTGACTGTTTTTTTTTTTGTTTTTGTTTTTTTGGTTCTTTGAATATCGATCAATTCCCATCAATTACAAATAATATCACAGTCTCTTTCATGATCAATAGTTTTTGTTTTTGTTTATTTTTTAGATATCAGACAAGATCCAAGTGTTTGTTAATCATCTCTCTTTTATTTTTAGTTATTCGTCTGCTGACACAGCAAAATCTAGTTGATGAGGATTTCTTTTTTTATTCATCTAAACTAGGTCCCGGCTTCAGCCCAGCATTTGGGTATCCGTTTGTATTTTAAAACCCCAGCAAATTTTATGTGTCTCATTCTTCAGGACAAATTCTGGTTTCTGTGGGTAGTATTTGTCAACATGTACTGAGGATTTTTTGTGGCGTAATGGCTAAAATGCTGGATTGCAGCTTCAAAGGAAGCAAGTTCGAAAACTGGTCTGGTTATTTCGTCAGTTTCTGATAAATAACCTTCAGAAAGTTATGAACCTCCTTATTTTCCCAGCTATGGGTTAAATAGTTCAACTGCTGTACTTCGGCAAGGGTGGGTTTCGTATCAAATAACCCACAAAGGCTGATAGGCCATTAAACAAAGAAACCAAACCAAATACATTAATATATATAAAAGCATAGGTATATAAAAAAACAAGATTTCTCTTTAAATAGCCCACAAGGGTTGATATCCCATTAAACAAAACTACCAACAAATCAAAAGTGTTTGCTAACTTTTGTCTCGGGCTCTAACAAATAATTTTATGAGAAAATATTTAAGCATGGACAGCTATCAATATGCTATCGATTATATGGAAATCAGACCTAACCGATAAAATGAAACGCAGTTTTTTCCAGGTAGCGGTCACATCGATACCGCTATATGGGTGCCCTACATGGACGCTAACAAAACGGCTGGTGAAGAAGCTAGACGGCAATTACACAAGAATGCTGCGTGCAATCTTGAACAAGTCCTGGTGGCAACACCCCACAAGACACAAACTGTACGGCCACCTTCCCCCTATCACGAAAACTATTAAAGTTAGACGAACCAGACATGCAGGACACTGCTGGAGAAGCAGGGACGAACTCATAAGAGATGTACTCTTATGGACCCCCACACATGGCCGTGCAAAAGCAGGACGACCAGCACGAACATACATTCAGCAGCTATGTGAGGATACGGGATGTTGTCCTGAAGACCTACCTCGGGCGATGAACGATAGGGAGGAGTGGCGAGAGAGGGTCAGGGATATCCGTGCTACCAGCGCAACATGATGATGATGAACATTCGCTAACAAATCGTTAATACAAAAATATTTAGCAATAAATGAACCACAAGAGTTGATATGCCATTAAACAATAAACAATTTTTTTAAAATGCTATTATATGCTAATTTGTATTGAGTATAATAATTACTTTTTATGTTTTCTTTCTCTCTTTCTCTTTCAGGTGAGTAAACATTTCTGTTTCCATGGATTAGAAAAAAATTGCTGAGAGTTGCAAGAATTCAAAAGAAGAATGAAAATCAATACAAGTTGAGAGCTTGCTAAGAATTCTTTGGGCTTTACTTCGAACTTCCTGTAAGTATTATCTGACTTTACAAACCGAATCCGAGACCTTTTTTTTTATCTAGAATAGAAGACTCGTTATGCAACAACTAGTTCCGTTTCTCTAGTTCAGTCTTCATGACTAAAGAGTTAGTCCGAATAAACCGTTATTTGAATTATTGACTTTCATGTGAATGCTGTAATCAGCAATATGGCTGGATCAAATAGGACCATGCTGTAGTGATCAAAGGATGCTCCTATTTAACTTTATCATCCAGTAATGAAAAACTTTGTCTAATGAAGGAATCCTTGTTTTTCACCTTAGAATCTGTTTTATCTTATACTGCGTGTGATGAACAACCCTTGACATTTGGCAATCTAACCTACACAAATATTTCCTCATTAATTAATGACATAAAAAATAAACATTCAAAGACGCATTTTTAAACTACTGTGATACAACCTAAATTAATGCAATATCATTAATAAACAATGTAGTCTAAACCTTGATGTTGCTTATAGTGTTTACAGAACGATATGAGCAAGTTTACATAGTCTTAGGCTAAAATTTCAAAAACGTAGGCCGCTGTATTCATGGCTTGTTCTAATCCCCCGTTAGTCAAACCCAACAAAATTCCATGTTGCCTAGGAAACGTCTAAAAGAGGATTTTAGTCTGTTTATAAGTTTGTTTACTATTCATCATATTTGTACATAATATTTTACATAAGTGTTATAGACAGCAAATAATATTTAGCGAAAAGTTTATCATCTTGAAAAACCACGCGGAGTCTCGCTGGCGATATGGCTAAAGTGCTGGACTGATGCCTTGCAGTTAGTATGTTCGTATTCCAATCGCACGATGATGTTGATTTTCGGACTTATTCCCTTACGAAAGGCATGAACCCCTTGTCCTGTCAGCTATGGTCTAAATAGTATGATAGCTGTTCTTCGAAAAGAATGGATTTGGGATTAAATAACCCAGGATGGTTGATATGCCATTAAATAAAGAAACCAAACTTATCAGATTGCCAGTTTTGGTATGGTCTAAGCGGCAACATTTTAGATTTAAGTTACGGAAAGTTTAGGCATAGAAACAAAGTAAATTTCGACGTTTCAAAAATATTTTGTTTAATGAATGACCCCTTGTTTTACTTTTTTTACGTAAAAAATTGATTTTACAAAGCCGATCATCACACGAATATATATGTTAATAACATGGCCATATTAAAGAAAATCAAGACCTGCCAATATAGTTTGACAGACTCCTACACACATGTGCTTGTTTGATATGCATTCGACGGTTTGTTAAAAAGTTCTAAGCCTCACCAAGATTTTAGATTGGTCGCACAACTCTAACCTATGTAAGGTTCTCACACATATATTTGTTTGATATACATACGACGGTTGGTTAAAAAGTTCTAAGCCTTACTATGATTTTAGATTGGTCGACAACTCACACCTTTGTAAGGTTCTCACACATGTATTTGCTTGATATACGTACAACGGTTGGTTAAAAAGCTCTAAGCCTCACTAAGATTTTAGATTGGTCGACAACTCTCACCTTTGTAAGGTTCTCACCTGCAAGGAAATTAAGACATAAATCTTAATTAGTTTTTCCACGTTAACAAGAAACGGTAGCCTATTGCAACAACAAAAATATTCAGCTACGACTCTCGTTATAGGAGGAGGCTTAGAACTTTTTTTTTATTTACTCTGTGGCGATTTAGGAATTAACAGTAAAAACTCTCAACCGGATATTGACTCGTCGGCTGCCAGATACAAAATGTATAAACGCGTCGCCACGCATAAGGCTCCACGCATCCATCCGTTTAAAATCAGAAAAAAGAAAAATAATAAAATGTAAAGTGGCCAATGAGAAGCGGTCGCGCCAAAATTAGAAGGATTTTGGAGTAGCGAATTTGGAGCCGGTGAAGAGAGATAAATACTCAGGTTTTCTGTGAACCGACCTCTCTTTTCGGGTAGTGACGTCGAACCGACAACACCGATTTTACTATCTGGTGTTTTGGGCACCACGCTGTGTCTTGGGACGTAGCGTTGTTTAGTCCATTCACCAAGTAAATAAAGGAAAGTATGAAAGAAATGTTTTCGTCTCCTATCTGTTCTTATCTTTTCCTTTTGTATAATTCTTATGGACCTTCTTTGGGTAAGGCATTGCACCGGCCAGTCAACGTGGGGTAAAATAATATAACCAAAATATGGAGTCAGATATCTTACGGCAACACAGCCTTGCCCTTAGCCACTGACTACCATAAAACCCTTTAAACCCCACAACTCGTGTACATTTACAATCCAAATGAATACATTCATATTCCCAAAACCAGCGATTCCTCAATTGTTTAGGTCTCATGGATTGCCAAACAGTTGGAATTTTGTGGTCATATGGGTAAATTGAACACAGGATAAAAAAAGGTTTGTGGTAAGCTGTTTGCGCTTCAGTTGAAAAAGACAATTTTCCGATAAAAGAAGACAAAACAATATTTGTAAAAATTAATCAGATTGACTTAATTTCATGACACACCTAGAGATTTTCAGTTAAGCAGTAAATCGTGGCAACACATCAGTTTGAAAAGAACCGGATTAAATTGCTTTATTTATTTGAATTTCACCAAAGAGATAAAATTACAAAAGATGAAACTCAGAATTCTCCCAGGGAGAGGAACATAAATGAAAACAAACAGAATCTACTTATAGGACATTTAAAACTGATATACCTAGGTAAAGAATAAACTGTTATGGACAGGCTATCGGATTCTTATCTTCGTGATAAAAGAAAAGAGGAATTTTTCAAATTATAGCCGTGTTAGTCATAGTGTATGATTGCACTATTTGAACTCTAATGCACAGCGTGGGGGTAATGCTTGATTGGAACTACTCCAGAATGCTACGTGCTTTTTTGAACAACTGGAGGCCACTACCAACTAAACAGCAACTGTACGGCCATTTACCTCCTATCTTAGAAACCATCCAAATCAGACATAAAAAAATATGCTGGACATGCTGGTGAAGTATAACCGAACTCACAATCGATGTTCTATCATTGACATGAAGTGTATGTTGAAAAAGCCCCAACTCTTAAACGGTGTGGAATAAAGCCGTAGGTCATTGGATTAAAGTCATGGATTATAACCTCAAGATCTAACGGAAGCACAGCAGTCATTGGCCACCTTGTCACGTGATCTAGGAAATTTTAGAAGTTAGGAATATGTTAGCATCATTTGCTGTTAAGCGTTCGAATTGAAAAGTTTGTGATTTCACCTATGCTTGTTGGTATAGGACTTTACACTCCTATAAATTATTTTGGGCGGTATGCCACTTGTTCCCACAAAGATGGCGGACGCTCAAAATTCAATCTAGGGAAACCATTGGCCAGGAGGACCACGTGACATGTGTAATACTAGGTCCGCGCGTAAATTCAAGTCCTGCGTTTTGGAGCCACCCACAAGACGCGTATTTTCTATAAATACGTCGTCTTCAAACACCCACTTTCTCTTTGACCAAATTTCTCCGCTGCAGCAACACACTCCATTCAGCGTGAATCAACAGGAGAGAAAAGCAACATCATGAATGGGCCTCGCAGACATTCATATACAAGGACTATGAGACGCTTTCCCGTCTCTGAGAAACTGCCCGTTTCTAACCATAGAAAAAGGACATTTTAAACTTGCAATTCTTTTTGTAGCTTAGTTGTGTTACACACACACACACACACACACACACACACACGAGCTCACACATATACACACACTATTATTATGTTAGTAGAGTTAGTAATTTCTTTTATGTATCAATGTAAGTTTTGTTATTACCGTATATAAATTTGTTTTTGTTCGTCGCCTTGTTTTAAATGTTCATTTTGTCCGCGCCGTTTTACAAACATTATTTGTTTCATATCTTTTACTCATTTGTTGCATATGCTTTATTCATTCACTATCTTTTTCCATGTGCTTATTCTACCTTAATTCCTAACTAAACATGAAACTTGTGGGGAAGCATAAAAATTAAACGCTTATATTCGATATACTTAAAATCAACGTTAAATAGTCGGGTACCATATAAATACCAAACACAGGTCCATTCTCCTACATTGGTTCCTCATAGTACCGGTAAGATTAAAGTCATCCACAAATAAGAAATAGAATACGTGTACATTAAAATGTGGACTCGTTGTTATTTGTCTCACCAGTGTTGTTATTTTGTCTCACCAACATGAAAGAAACAGGAGAAGAGACAACGAATGAGAAGAAAAAAAGGTGGCAGCCGACAGATCATTAGGAAAAGAAAACCAAAGAACGAAATGAGCAGCTAGGCGCTGAATGACCAACTAAACGATTACTGGTAGAGGATAAGAAATCATACCATAACGTAGTTATTGTAAATCCAGAAATGGATACATACCGAATGGGGCCATGCAACAGTAGTAACTGTTGGTTTTCACTGAAATCCTAGTTACAGCAAGTCTCCTAGGCTCCCCAGAACTCTATTAAGTCTTCAAACCGATCTCATTCTCTTTCCTAGCTTCTTCAAGATTGCTTCAACTGCGATTAGTAGTTTTGCCCCTTTTATAGTCTAAACCTTTTTTTCTTCTACCAAGAATCGTTTAGTTGGTCATTCAGCGCCTAGCTGCTCATTTAGTTCTTTGGTTTTCTTTTCCTAATGATCTCTCGGCTGCCATCTTTTTTTTTCTTCTCATTCGTTGTCTCTTCTCCTGTTTCTTTTATGTAGTCAACACTGGTGAGACGAATAACAACGAGTCCACATTTTAATGTGCGCGTATTCTATTTCTTATTCGTGGATGACTTTAATTTTCTCTGGCTAGATCCAGATAATTCTCCAGTTTTCAGTTTTCTTTTATTCTAATTCTATGATCTGCTACAACGCTCTTTTCCTCCAAATTTCCTCACAATAAAACATTTTTAGCGTGTGCTTTTAGGATTGCTGTTAATGCTCCAACTGATATGGCCGTCACTTCTTTGCGTCACAATCTTCTGTCTCTCAAAAAGGGTTTTGAATCTGTTGTTTTGTATTACACTTAAACAGCAATGGATATATCCGATGTTTTATGGAATCTTATTTCTATTCTTACAATGAATGGATTTGAACTGCATTTATTGATAAAGGCACACATTTTGTATTTTAAAAGTCCAAAATATTTTAGTTTATCTATTTTCCAGGAATGTTGATCGCATGACCAGTGCACATCGATCGTTTTTACAATTCCCAAGCTAAATCAATAACGTTTGTTCTTGTTTTATTTTTATTTATTTCTCTCTTGTTTTGGGGTTAGTTTGTGATATTTACTGGCAATTTACCGTCTCTTTTTTTTACAGGCAAACTTTCGGTTAGGTTTTGATATATTATTTTTCATTACAGAATCGTTATTGTGCATTGTATTCACTCAGTACTCAACGCCAGTGCTTTTCAAAGGCTCTGATGGGGCGTGCCAGCAAAATATTTTTCCCATGTGCCACGTACCGGTAGCAAGCGAGTTTGTACATAGCTTTCAAGTTTCAAATGTTTTTATCTGCTTTATTGTATCATGGCCTGGGAAAAGAATATTTAACAATGCCCAAAGATTGCAAGCATTTTTTTTTAAATTTACACGTTATATGTAATTTAAAACTGGAGATGCACCACGTACTAGTTGTCAATGACTTGAACACCAGCACCGGTATACATATCATTATTTTGAATAGCGTTACTCTCTGCCATCTTTGTTTTACATTATTTGAATTTCTCAAATGAAAAATTACACTAGGAAATTAAAATTTCCGAATTGTATTAAAAACCCGTTTTAGACTCAACCTAATACGACAGCCATGCTAAAAAAAAAACTGTTCTAACACAATACGATATGATGTGAATGCTATACTTTCATCTAGATTCATAAATTTATTTACTTTACGTATCAAGCTAAGCCTCATAAAGAACTTGCCCAGTCGGCTGGGGCTATAGAATACACCGGCTGCTTCTCTGCAGAGAGGTAAGACCCCTTGAACGAGTGTCCTGGATATGACAGTAAACAATCTGATTGTGAAGTTCCAGTGAAGCTGGAGCTTTTGGGAATTCGGAGTAACCCTTCATTGGTAACGCTCCCAGGTCTAATCTGGCCCGGAGTGTTAGCACTTGATAGGTCCTTATCTATGGGTTAAATAGAACTAAACTGCATACTTATGCTAAACTGAATTGTTTGAAATAGAACTATAAGATTAAACTGAATAGCTTGAAATAGAAATGTTTATGACAATTAAGCTGTGTACATACATTTAAACTGCGTACTTATGCCGAACTGAATTGTTTCAAATGGAACTGTTTTTGACATTGAAACTGTATTTACGCTAAACTGAATAGTTTAAAATAGAACTGTTTCGACACTTAAATGTGTGTAAACAAAACCTAAAATTATACTAAACAGAATTGGTTGAATTAGAACTGTATGACTAAACTGAATAGCTTGAAATAGAAATGTTTTTGACTATCAAACTGTGTACACATTCTAAATAGAATTGTTTTAAATAGAACTGATTATTTGTATAAAAATAGATTTGGTATTAAATAACCTACAAAGGTTGATATGCCATAAAACCCAAACAACCAACAATAGTAAAGAATAACATAAAACAAATGGGGGATTGTAGATTACAAAACCAAAAAGTAAAAACTTCATTTTTCTAGATGAGATACAATAAATTTTCCTTTTGCAGCATCGTATCTTTATTTTCACTCAACGCAATTTTTTTTTCAAAATTATTTTAACTGATGTTTTATCACTAATGTTCAACTGACAACAAGTCTCAACAAGTCTTACGGACTATTCTAAATATTCGTGATAATCTTTGATATGCTGTAGACTGAATGAACTCTTTTTCTGTTGACCTCTAATTTCTCCAGTCTCTTTCCCTGGCATTTGAGGACCGTTCCAAGGGCACAAACTACAATTACTGACACCGTCATTATGTCCCACAGTTTTTTCAGTACTTTGGTAAGATCCAAGTATTTGTCCTTCACGCCGAGAAAATTGAACTTCTTATATTTACTATACTTAACTTTTTGGCAAAATGACTTGGTCAACGAAAGTAGTATAAGGGAAAAAAATTAAAATTTGCCTCTGAATATCCTGTTAAGTAAAAAAATGTGTTTAATTTGCTTATCTGACGGATGTGTCAACAATTTTATAGTGCCGAATATTTGTCTCCCACTTGACAAGGCTTGACACAAGGTCAAAAGCCCGAAGGCCGATTAAAGTGGGGATAAAAGGAAGGGGGAGGGAGGGAGCGAGCCGAGGCTCGAACCCTGGTGGTCTATGTAGCTCATCGGCTCATTTAGTGCAATGTGAGCCTGAAGAGCCGAAGCTTGTCAAAAGGAGTCAATAATGCAGTTCGCCCACCCGGTGGTAGCCCAGCTGAAATTGGGAGCCTTACTGCTTCAAGTCTGCCATTGTTCGTTTTCGGAGTCCCGCTCTGAACCAACGTCCAGAACGGACTCCGGGGTGCTGTAAAAACAGCGTGCCATTTTATAGTGCCAATTTCTGTCAGCACGTCTTTTTGTCTGATTATATCAAATGCATTAGGAATAAGCAATTTCAATTTAAATAAAGTTGGCAGTTACAAAGAAAAAAAAAAACTCTTACTCTCTCTATTATCTTTTCTTTCAGACTTCTGACACAATGATTTCAGGATATGTCCATTATATGTCTTTCATTTCGATAAACAGTACTAAGATAATGATTTCTCTTGAAACAATTTCACGATCTAACGTTGCATTTCTGTTTGTAAAGAACAGGAAATATACATTTAGATTGAAGTCAAATAAAACAGAGAGAGGGTAGATGTTAAGTTTGGAAGATAACGATGATAAAAACAAAACAAAACATAATATAAGGACATGTTTCTTTCTAAAATATATTCTCTATTTCAGAATCGCCTTGTTAGTTGCGACCGTAGCATACACCGACTCTATGCCTTCAGATAGGATAGCCCCCACCCCTCCCGCCAAAAAAAAAGGCCACCTGCTGACCGTAAATGGCAGCTCGTATTCATTATGGACAAGGTCTCGGTGGCTGAGCAATCCATGACCTAGCAACTGAAATATCCACAGTACGTGCGACAGCCCACTTTGAGGCCCGATTCCATCAATCGGCAGGTCATGTCAAGTCTTATCATTTAATGCTTTTCGGGATTGTATTCTTCAAAGAAATACTTAAGCCTATGTTATCTTAAATGTGATAGAATGCACTAGCTGAGGGTCAGTGGCTCTGAGATAGAAATATCTGAAAATATTTAAACCATGTGCAAGTAAATGATAACTGTCAAATAAAATTCTTAGTTTTAGATAGCAATACTTGGAACTATTTAACCATATGCAAACAAATGAGCTCTAAGTCGTTTGAAATAAAGTACCTAAAAACTATTCTCTTACAAATCATATAAATGACCCACAAGAGTTGATATGCCATAAAACACAACCAAACTATCAGTAAAGTTTATTAAGAACGAACTGGGAAAATAGCGCGTATTTTTTTTAGCATTTTAAAGGTAATTCTTTAGCATATTGACACTTGTATAAATGTAGAAATGAGAAGGATGGAATCGGTGGTTATCATAAAATCAGTAGAATGAAAAGAAGAGAATCTATGAAGCCAAGAACTGTCAGAACTTTCATGGTGTAATAAAAACAAAACTCTACCTGCAAATCGTACAGATAGCACGGGGTTCTTTCTTTTTCTCTTTCTCTCTCTCTCTCTCTCTCTCTCTCTCTCTCTCTCTCTCACCCATCGCTCTTGACAGGTGTTCTAGACTGCATCCAGTGTCTGCACAGAGCAGATATATGTACGTGTTTTGGTTTTGTTTGGTTTCTTTGTTTAATGGCATATCAACCTTTGTATGTTATTTGATGCCAAAGCCATTCTCGTAGAAGAACAGTAGTAGTACTATTTAACCCATAGCTGGGAAGATAAGGGGTTCATACCTTTCCCAAGGGTATTTTCCCGAAAGTGAACATAATATCGTGACTGGAGTATGAACTCGCGTACTACGATTCCGGAGTCTATCACTTTAACTATTACACCACGAGGACACACCATGTAAGAGTTTGCTGGTCGGCGAACACTTTCACGTCCATATGAAGTAGTCCATGAATTCGTCCTTATTTCTCCAGTAGTGCAAAGGATGACTTGTTTGTCTTACTTGGATGTTAGATGGGTGGTAAGTGGCCATACAGCTGCTGTTTTGTATGGTTGTGCTTCCGGCATTTGTTCAAAACACCACGTAGCATTATTTTGTAGTTCCCAGCTAGATATTTTGTAAAAGTTTTGTTTGTATCCTGCAGGTGCATTCATACAGTAGTACTGACACAGTAACAGTTGGAAAAAAATCTCGTTTTCTTACATCTGAGAAATCATATTTGCATATGATCGACAACCTGTTAATAGCAGTCTATGCCTTCGCTTGACCTATGTTTATATTACTTTCAGTAGATGAGATATTGCTGCCGAGGTATCAAAAATTGTCTATTAATTTCATAGGCTTACCACTTAATTTAGGAGGGTGTCCTCGTGGTGTAATATTTAAAGCGATGGACTGCAGAATCGTAGTAAGCGAGTTCATACTCCAGTCGCGTTATTACGTTCACTTTTGGCCAAATACCCTTGGAAAAGGTATGAACCCCCTTATCCTCCTGGCTATGGGTTAAATAGTACCACTTCTGCTCTTCTAGGAGAATGGCTTTGGCATTGAATTACCTACAAAGGTTGATATGTCATTAAACAAAGAAACCAAACCAAACCAAACCACTTAATCTGGACATGGCTCCTAGTGTAAAACACATGAACTCTGTTTAACCTGCGTTCACGGTGAGGTTAATGACTCCTGCTTCTTGCTCCAAAATGTTCAGCGAATATTTGGTTTGAACAGCCGTATTTTCCCGTAGCTCTAAATCGTATATATATATATATATATATATATATATATATATATATATATATATATATATATTATCAAAAAGCCAAGTTAACTAATGGTGAAAACGATTATGTTTTAAAATTTTCTTTTTTCAATATCCGTGTCATTCAAAATCAAATTGAGAGCTCAATAAAAAATAATATTAAATTAAAATACGCAGCAAATAATTTCATATAAAAGAAAGAGCATTTAAAAATCACTCATCTATGTTTATGATGATATTTATTTCAGCAGACATTTTTTTTTAAATATTAGATCTGCATCATCAGACAAAGAAATGACGAGAAATTTCTAATGAAAATTTAGATAAATTCCTCAAAAATCCAGACACCCTATCCCCTCAAACCCATTTTTTCACATGAAATGTATGGCATTTGTCAACAGAAAAAAGCAGGGATTGGTACTATGTTATGGTACCATTAGCACCGAATGGTTCTTTGGTATGGTAACAATAGCAATGAATGTTTCTTTGGTATGGTACCATTAGCAGTTAAAAGTTCTTTGCTATGGTTTCATTAACAATGAGTAGTTATTTGTTATAATACCATTAGCACCAAATAGTTCTTTGGTATGGTAACAATAGCAGTGAATGGTTCTTTGTTATAGTACCATTAGCTCCGAATGGTTCTTTGGTATGGTAACAATAGCAGTGAATGGTTCTTTGTTACAGTACCATTAGTACCGAATGTTTTTTTTTGTATGATAACAATAACAGCGAATAGTTCTTTGTTATAGTACCATTAGCCGGGAATGGTACTTTGTTATAATACCATTCGTAATGAATGATTCTTTGTTATAGTACCATTACCAATGAATGGTTCTTTGTTATGGTATCATTAGCAGGGAATGGTTCTTTGTTATGGTACCATTAGCAATGAATAGATCTTTGCTTTGGTACCATTAGCAATGAATTGTTCTCTGTTATGGTATCATTAGCAGGGAATGGTTCTTTGTTATGGTACCATTAGCAATGAATGGTTCTACCATTATCAATTATGGTACCTGACCAGTCGCTGAAGATTGTATTGCCGCAACTGTAGACAGAAATAAATTCGTGCAATTATAAAATAGATTAATGCAAACTAAAAACATTCTGTTCCAGCTGGAGTTTTAACTACGATCACCGATAAAATTGTATGTGCCATTACCTGTTAGGCCAACACGCCTATGAAAGGTATATGCCTTGAAAAATGATCGAAGAAAGAGGGAAAAGAACAATTTAGAAAAAAGAAAAAACCTTCAAGGAACTCAGTTTTTCAAAAATCCATGTAGAAATCAATCAGAAAAATAGATTTTCCGAATCGACGTTTTCTTTTTAGAATTCTGAGACAAAAGGGATGATTAAAAATCTCTCATCGATTTTATTAATTGTGTAAATTTTCCGTTGTGAATTCTCTCATCTCAACGCTCTGAAGAGCAGTGTGGTTTCGGGCGGTAGTCAAGTGCGTGATAATGAAAGGTGGCAGGGATACAGAGGAAAAATTCCTAATGATTAAATTTGGGAGATGGAAATGACGGGTGGGGAGAAAATATCAAGAGTACGAACAGTGAGTGACAGACCAAAGTAGAAATATTTTTGAAAGAGAATAGAAGGCAAAAAAAGCCAGAAATGGGGGAAAAATAGAGAATGAAAAGAAAAAAAATAAGTACAAAATAGTCCGTCTGTCTTTCTCTCTCTGTCTCCTTTTCTTTCTTTCTTTCTTTCTATCTATCTATCTATCTATCTATCTCAAGAAGTTCTTATCTATATTTCAAAATATATCCACCTTATCCTGTTCATATATATATATATATATATATTAAAACAAGTTGTTGATAGTTAACAACTTATTGATGGCCAAGAAGACATAGAGGTTTAGGGAATTTGTAGGTATGCTTATTAATAAAAAAAGGGGAAACGGGTGGTTTTGACTGGCACTTTTCAAGTTGATACTACCAGTAAGTTAAAAGGGGAATGTAATGGAGAAAAAGAATTTTTTCTCTCCTCGTCCTTTTCTCCATTACATCACCACTTTTAATTTACTGGTAGGAACAACGTGAAAAGTGCCAGACGAAACCGGTCGTTTTCTCCTTTTTTAACAATAAACATGCCTACAGATTCCCTAAACCTCTATGTCTTCTTGGCCATCAATATATATATATATATATACATATAGATATCATACTATTCATTCCTTTGATTATATATATCTCTTTTACAAAATCTATCCATCAATCTAATTCTGTTTATATATTTTTCTGTTCTTATCTATATATCAATCAATCTATTGAAGCCTGTTTATCTGTATCTGCATCTCTCTCTCTCTCTCTCTCTATCTCTCTCTCTCAGTATATATATATATATATATATATATATATATATATATATATATATATATCATTCCTCTCTATCTATCGAAACGTGTTCGTATCAGTCTCTATCTGGACATATATATATATATATATATCTATATATATATATATATATATATATAAGCTTCTTAATATATATTTTTGCTTACATTAATATATTGCTTTGGTTTGGTTTCTTTGTTTAATGGCATATCAACTCTTTTTAGGTTATTTAATGCCAAAGCTATTCTCCTAGAAGAACAGTAGTGATACTATTTAACCCATAGCTGGGAGGATAAGGTGGGTCATACCTTTCCCAAGGGTATTTGTCTGAAAGTGAACGTAATAGCGCGACTGGAATACGAACTCGCGTACTACGATTCCGCAGTCCATAGCTTTAATCATTACACCATGAGGACACCCCTACCCGTTAATATATTGATATTTACTTTTTTGTCTATTTTTTGGTTTAATGTTTCAGTTTATAGTGGCTAAGACAGTTACATATTTGTCTACAGCGGTTTTTAATTTGTGGTAAAGGACTGTTTTTAAAGGTTTTCAGACCCTTTAATAGGCATCTTGTTCTGACCAGTATTGGCGTATCTATTTTTATCTCAAATTTGCAGGAAAATATCATGAGTCTTATTTACGAGGCTAGATTCAGCTTTTTAGATATACCATTTATCAACATGCCCAAACATGGATCACTTTTTATCATTCCAAGTGCATCGCTTTTTCTATCTCGTCATGTCTATTCTTGTACCTCTTTGGTGCCAGTTTCCTAAATTTGCTGATAATATGAGAAATTGTTTCGTCTCCATCACTTCTTATCTTTCTCTTTTAATTCTTTTTCGAATTATCAAGTTTTGCTTTGGTCATAAGGCATTATTTTTACCGTTGTTAATAAAGATTTAGTTTGTCTCTTCAAGTTAACAATTCATAGCGATATCTAGATCATCACATGATTAATCTTCTTAGTTTGTCGCTTAAAGTATTCATACAGTTGTTTTTCAGCCCATTTTTGTGGCCAATGTTTTTGGCAGTTCTTTTTCTATTATCCTTAAATTTCTGTTGATATCGCTGTTATTGCCCGCTATTATCAGCATTTCTTTGTGTATTCTTCGAAATCAAGAATTCTTGTATTAACGAAGAATTATATACTGGCCAATTCCCTTTCACTTTTTTCTGATATAGTGAGTCTGTCAATGTCGACCCTCAAGTATATGTCCTTATTCATTGTCATCAATTTCCTTGTTCTGCGGTCCACAATGTATGTTTTTACCGCCCCTTCAGCACGGGCAGGATATGACATAAAGTCAATTTTGAATTGAATTTAATGGATTTTAATTCAGGGCTTTCCTTCTCCTAAACTGGTTGCCATACCAAGGCTAAAGTACCTACTCTTTCCTACTTGTTGCCCATAGCAGGAGAGAGAATAATTGGATTCAAACCTTTATTAAGGGTATTAGTTCTGTGTGAAATGCAACCACCGTCGTCGAGGATTGGAACTAGCATCGCCGTATCCCTTTCCTACGACGATAACCATTCCAGCACAGGTGCCTCCCACCCCTTTGGGGCACTGTGTATATTCCCTCTCTGTCTCGGTCAAAGAGATACAAACCAGGTATTTATTCTTTCATTAGATTTTTGCTGTATAGTTTGGTGTCGAGAATTTTTCTTGTTCTGCAGAGGTTTTTTTTTTTTATTTTCATCTCTAATGGTATCTACTTCCTAGGAATTTATAGTTTTCTTTTCATCGCAATGTTTCGATTCTCTCCTAATTGGGCTGTTATATTGCTTCCATTTTTTCATTTTCTCCTTTTTTTTATTATCAGTAGGTCACATTTTTCAATTCCATATTTCATCCCAATATCTTAGCTGTAGATTTTCAAACCTTGCATAAGTGTTTCTAGTTCATTCTATTTTTTATTAAAGATCTTAATATTATCCAAATTGATGAGGTGGTTTAATGAACCCCCGCACATGGCCGAGCTAAAACAGGATGATCAGCTCGAACCTACATATAGCAGCTCTGAGGATACAGGATATAGCCCTGTTGACCTGCCAGAAGCGATGAACGAGAGAGGAGTGTCGAGAAAGAGTCAGGGATATCCGTGCTGGTGGCACAACATGATGATAATGATGATGATGATCTTTTCCTGCGGTTTTGTAAATTTGCTGCCGTCTTTTCAATTTTTAATACATAATTTAGTGGCATCATTGCAATTACAAATGTTACATTACCGTCAAAGTCCACGATACGGCCAAGATATGAATATGTGAAATGGACATATTCATACCGGGTACGCAAAACGTTCATAATGTTTTGTATATATAACATAGCTAACATAGGAATCCCGAAACACAAAAACACTTACGCCTTCTTAGTTCAGGTACGAAACTTTTTATTACCTTTGAGTTAAAAGGTTTTTCGACATGAGGAGAGGGGGCACAATCTTTCTATGCTGACTTTTCCATCTGCCCCAAACCACGTGTGGCACCCGCCACAAGGCCACTGCGAGCTAGCGAAAGTCACCCTTCTTCTTCGGACTGCAAGACTTAACTCAGCTGACTTTTTTCAAATCCCCTCAAATCCTCCGCGTGCGCTTCCGCTGCATGACGTCATTCACATCCCCTGGTCTTGGGATTTTTATTTTGACATCGGTGAACGACACATCCTCCCCACGCGTGCGTTAACACCTGCGCTCAAGTTTGCACCTAACTAACCCATGTGCTGAGCCGAAAGGTTCTCAGCCTAACTAAACCCAAAGTCAAGATATATAAAACAAAATCCCTCGGCAATTATATTACACAAATAATGGTGGCGAGTCTCCTTTAAATATGCTTCGTTGAACTTTTTAGCTCTTGTAGTTTTTGTTCCCTTACTGTTAGTTTCACGCTTTCGTTTTCCATTGCACTCATGACAAAGTTTATGATGTATTCTGATACCTTAAATACTTTTGGACATTCTATTATCTATACTCTTGGGATCATGTAAAATACTTTTTCTTTTTTTTTTTTTTTTTTTTTGGCGTTGTTGTCTATCCATGCCATGAAAACATTTTCCTCCTTGTCGTTATCTTCTTTAGGAGGTTCCCATGTATATTTAGTAGGTTATTTGTTCCACGTGTTCTTTTTCAACAGCCTTTCTTTTGGAAATAGCCCGTGGCTTTCAAGTGAATAGTTGATTTATTTTCTTATTTTTGCTGTTCGGATCTTCTATAACATAGGCAAACAGGAGAACATCAACGCTACTTGGATTTTTTATTTCTTTATTCTTTTCTCTTCGTTTTATTTCTTCAAAAAGATAATGCACTGCCTATAAATATATTACTACCTGGACTGGATACGAAGTCATTTCTTTCAAATAAATAAGAAATAAATAAAATTTATATAGATATATACCGTATTAAAAGCAAAGAATTTTTCCTACATATCAATTAACATGGCTTTCTTATATATATATATATATATATATATATATATATGAATGAATATAATAGAGACTTTTTTGTCTACGTATTTTTTGTTAATCCTTTCGAATTGCTGCATTGATCTTATGATATTCGGCGGGAATTGGTTGATAAATCTTCCATAATTAGTTATTTTCCAAGTACTTTTTGCCCAACTAATTATGGAAGATACATTAACCAATTCCCGCCGAATATCATTAGATCAATACGGCAATACGAAAGGATTAACACAAAAATATGTAGACAAAAAATGTCTATTATATTTAATGAAATATGTATTAATGAAGAAATGCTGCCAAAATACACACACACACACACACACACACATATATATATATATATATATATATATAAAGAATTTGTTACGATAACCTAAAAACATTGATTCTAGCTTTAGTGAAACAGGATGTTTGACGAAGGAGCGAGCGAGAGACTGAATAGTAAATTTAATAAACCACTCCACCATTTCTACCATGCAAGTGATGATAATTGCACAAAGTAATTTTACCTTTTGTCACTTTGTATTTGGCAACATTCTCTCCGATGTATTAAATCCTAAATCAAGAAGAGTTTTAATCTCTTGTCGTGGATGTATTCGTTACGCAGTGGATAATCAACTGGAATATGGCATGAGAATAAGCGAGTTCGAACTCCAGTTGGGTTTGATATGTATGCTTCTAAACTGCATCTGGTGATGTGGCACCATTTCGGGAAATCAGAAAAGTATGGAATCTCCCATTACTCCCAAATCCACTCTGATCCGGGGGTAGTTCTTGATATGCGTCAAATAGAACTGTCTAAAATATATTCGTATTTTAAAGGAATACGTTATATCATATAACTGTGAGAAAATTAATTGTATTTATAATCAAATGAAGCTATAATCGTTTTCTTAAGATATTATAAGATATTTGAGACCAGAAAATTTTATATTTAATCAGTATACTCGGAACCATATCTTTTAAAGACACGATAGAATATTCAAAATATAGTTCTGATTACAATAAAGCACTAAAACTTAATTAAACTTCGGTATTATCTTGCCTTGATCAATCTCATCCACCATGTGCAGGATCATGATCATTTGGTAAGATGAGTGTTGCTGGTTTAATTTCAGAGCTTCTATTTTCCTTGAGTGGTTGCCTTCCCGAGGATAAAGAACACAATCTGATCGACGATTTCCCCATTCACGGAGAGGAAAACAGATAAAGGGCATTAGTACAAAGTGAAATACAGCCTCATCGAAGAAACGAACTTCATCATTAAATGACCTATTAGGAATCAATTTGCTGTTAAACAAATAAACCAAACCAGGGGGGGTGTCCTCGTGGTGTAATGGTTAAAGCGATGGACTGCGGAATCATAGTATGTGAGTTCGTACTCCAGTCGCGCTATTACGTTCACTTTCGGGCAAATACCCTTGGGAAAGGTATGAACCCCCTTATCCTCCCAGCTATGGGTTAAATAGCACCACTACTGTTCTTCTAGGAGAATGGCTTTGACAATAAATAACCTAAAAAAGGTTGATATGCCATTAAAGCAAAGAAACCATCAAACCCAACCAGATATTATATTATTGGGAATACGCTGTCAAATACAAGTACACGGCTGGAGAACTGATATTACGCTTTCATCCCAGTCAAAATAATCTGCCCTTTTGTCAACCATGAAAAAGAATGGACTTAGCAGCAGCTTGAATCATTTATAAATTATTCATAGGAACTGAGCTGATGATGATTTTTCTTTAATGTGTTTAGTGTGAAAAGAGAAAAATGGAATAAAATATTAATAATTCAACACTGATCTTTAAAAACTTACCTAACTTTTTAAAAAATATGTTGATTTAAAAAATGTACCTGCTGGGTAATGGATGCCCTTTAGTCCGATTTTTTTTATTGTTTTTTCGATATAAAAAGGCTCACTCTCGGTAAGTGGTCTTTCTGTGGCAAGAGTATAAAAGTTGTTCTCAGGAAGATGTCTGAATGAAAATCACGATTCGTTACACGAGAACCTTCAAGTTGGAAGTTGGTAATTCAGCTGCTTAAGCTCTTTAAGTTTTTAGAAACTTTCTAAAATCAATGTATATCTTGTATATAAAACGCAAAGAAAGGGATTTCTACATGTAATGTAACAGGGCTGACATGCAGACGAAGGGATCAGGTTGTAGGCTATCTAATTAATTTTCTCTGCCCTCTGTCCAAATCGAACCGCGTGATTCTCATCACGTGGTGTCCTTCCAGTTACACACCTGTTCCACCTAAGGGACCTGACGCGCCGTCATCTTCCTGTTTACTAATCAAAATGTGACAGCTTGCCAAAGCACACGGGGTCACTAGGAACGAACCGAAAATACATGTAATACGTTAAATAACATTAGAAAATGAAGGTGATTTTATTTTTTTATGATAATGATTAGATGGATTTTTTTTCCTAATAAGAAAGAAGCCAAAAATGTGTTAACTCACTTTCTGTAAAAGAGCCAGAATGTCCTGATGGATTCATAGAACTTCCTTGTTGCAAACTAGACTGTTAACTGCCATGCCACGAGTACTCCCTGAATGTTTTATGAAAAGAATCTTTTAGTTCTGTTAATTTCCCAGTCGCTTGAAGCTGTAGAACATACCGACTATATTTGTGCAGGGGTGTAAGAACCCCTGCCCAACGAGTGTCCTCTGAAGACATTAAAAAACCTGATAGTGAGGCTCCACTATTGGAGCTCTTGTGAATATTGAGTACCCCTTCTTTGCTATTTCTGCCTGGACCACTCTGGCCTAGAGAGGTAGCACCCGATAGAGTCCAATCTATGGGTCAAATAGAACTGTTTGGTATTTAAGCTGTGAACAAACACATGACATTTGTTAAATTGAATTGTTAGATTTAGAACTGTTTGATCATTCAATTTTGTGTAAACAAAGGACTGATGTTTAATTGAATTTTTTTTTTTGTCTAATGGTATATCAACCTTCGTTGGTTATTTAGTGCCAAATCTATTCTTGTAGAAGAAAAGCAGTGATATTTTTTAAACAACAGCTAGAGGTATAATGTTGTTCAATATCTTTCCCAAGCTTATTAATACGAAAATTAACGTATTAGTGCGACTGGAGTTCGAACTCACTTACTTTGAGACCACAAGTACAGCATGTCACCTATTACGCCCGGATGAATGGGGGGGGGGCTCGTGGTGTAATGGTTAAAGGGAGGGACAGCGGAATCGTTGCAAGCTAGTTCGTGCTCCAGTCACGCTATTACGTTCACTTGCCAGCAAATACCCTTGGGAAAGGTATTAACCCCCTTAACCTCCCAGCTATGGATTAAATAGTACCACTACTGTTCTTCTAGGAGAATGGCTTTGGCATTAAATAACCTACAAAGGTTGATATGCCATTAAACTAAAAAACCGAACAATCTGGATGAATGTTGATAATTAAACATTTAGAGTACACTCGTGCACAGATTTACGATTCCAAGATAGAAAAACTTGAACCAGGTATCGTAATAAACTCTAATTTTAGAATCTTCATATCAAATGAATATATACGTGGTGAATTCAATAGGTTTCCAGAAATTTTTGTACAGGTATCTAAATTGTCGTAGACTCTTGAAAATCCAGTATGTTATTGCTATACATCTTATGAGATGACTGACCGATTTTTAGGATTTCGCGTTCAAATGAACAGCTACAGCAGGAATCGGAACACACCCTACTAAAGCCTGATTGTCACAGCTGGTGAATTTCAAAAATGCAATCTGGACGTGAGGAAGAACGATATGCAATAAAATTGTGTTTTAAACTTGGAAAATGCCATAGAATAGTATAGAATGCCATAGAAAAGTATAGAATGCTTCAGACTGCTTTTCGATCATCTTGCATGAATCGAGCATCAGTTTTTGAGTGGCATAAGAGATTCAAGGAAGGCAGGGAGTCTGTGAGGGATGATGAGAGGTGTGGGAGGAGTAAGGAAGTCAATACACCAGAGTTGATTGGCCAAAGGGTTAGGCTTAGGGTTAGGGTTACTATGTTGAGGTTTTAAGGGAGTTCAGGAAGAGATTCCGTCGGAAGGGGCCAGCACTCTTGAAATCGGGTCAGTGGCATTTCCACCTGGACAATACACCAGTCCACAACTCCATCCTTCTCACAGACTATAAATATAATAAAATATCAATAAAAGTGCCCATACCAAAAAAGTCCTGAAACTTATTTAATGATCATCGTATACACACACACGCACACACACATATATATATATATATATATATATACCTCACAGCATGAACAGGCAAATTACTTAGGATATATATATATATATATATATATATATATATATATGTGTGTGTGTGTGTGTGTGTGTGTGTGTGTGTGTGTGTGTGTGTGTGTGTGTGTGTGTAATTTAGAAAAAAACAATATTCACTCACATAAGGATAATAAATTTATTTCCATCCTGTTTAGAGCATTGATATGAATCAAGAACTCTAAAATAATTTTTAACAGGACTTCATCAGGTCCAATAGGAAAATAAAATAAATTACAACCATTTACGAGGAATAATCATTGGAAAAAGGAAAGGCAGAAACGAAATCCATTTTAGTTATGTATAGGCTTTGCCCTTCTCGTTTCAGATTACGATAACTAAAATACCATTAAAATTAACAATTTAGCAAATCGTGATCTAGCGGAGCGGTTGGGTATGTATATATATACAGCTATATGTGTACCCAACCACTCGATCACGATGCAAAAATAGGTCAATTCTTTAAAATGAAGTTTAGCAAGTTTGAATTTAGAGTTTTCCTTCTCCCAGCTCGGTTGCGATACAAAAGCAATTGAGTCAGTCTGTCCTACTATTTATCTATAACTGCAAAAAGAATAGTTGGATTCATACTTTTTATAAGGGTATTAGGACTATGAGAAATGCGGAAAGCTTCATCTAAGATTTGAAATCGAGACGATGTGTCTATTTCCTACGCTAATAACCATTGCACTCTGAGCGCTTCAAGTTTAAACAAAGCATATGATCTCAGTGTGTGATATTCTATCTTTGAATCTTTCAATTCTCTTTTTGCGTCGTTTGACTCCTGGATAAAATGAATTTGGAAAGTGAAAACTCAGAGGACTTACATAAAACCTTTAACAGATCAAAGATAGAATAGTGTCTGTTCTATTTAATCAAACAGGCATATATATATATATATATATATATATATATATATATATATATATAAACAAACACTTGCCCAGTCAGCTGGTGCAGTAGAATACACCGACTGCACCTCTGCAGAGGGATAAAAAACCAATGAGTGTCCTGGTTATGACACTAAACAATCTCATGGTGAGGCTCCAATGATGCTGGAGCTTTTGGGAATGCGGAGCACCCCTTCATTGCCATTGTTCCAAGGTCCACTCTGGCCCGGAATGATTGCACCTGATAGGGCCCTATCTATGGGATAAAAAGAACTAGAATTAAATTGAATTAGAACTGTTTGACTAAACGGAATAGCTTGAAATAGAGATGTTTTTGACAAATTAACTATGTACTTACATTTAAATTGCGTGCTTAAACTAAACTGAATTATTTGAAAGGGAACATTGAAACTGTACTTACGCTAAATTGAATTGTCTAACATAGATCTGTTTTAACATTTAACTGTGTGTAAACAAAATATGTACTTCTACAAAAAGGAATTGGCTGAATTAAAACTGTTTGACTAAACTGAATTGTTTGAAATAGAAATGTTTTTGACAATTAAACTGTGTACACAAGCTAAACTGAATTGTTTGAAATAGAACTGATTATTTGCATAAAAATGAATTTGGCGTTAAATAACTTACAAAGGTTGATATGCCATAAAATCCAAACAACCAATCAACCAACCAATAAACAAACACACACATTAAATATATATATATATATATATTGTCATCCACATATATATATATATATATATATATATATATATATATATATATATTGCCCCATCTGCTCGTTAAATGGCAAGCCTCTGAAACCAGTAGACAAGCTCGAATATCTCTAGCAATATCACATCGGCTGAATGCAATATTCGTATACACGTTGGTAAAATATGAACGGCTGTTGGCAGGTTAATGACCATATCAAAATCTGTTCTTTTCCATGAAACAAAATTGTAATTCTTTCAAGCTGTAGCCGTCTCTCTGAACTACTGTATCGCAGTATGACTCGAATTTCAACAAAACACCTGGAGAAAAAGCTTGATGAAGACTAGGCAAAAACGCTGTGCGTTGTCTTGAACAAAGTAGCAGTTGTATGGCCACTTACCTCCAATCTCACAAACCATCTAAGTTTGACAAACAAGATATACAGGGTACTGCTGGGGAAGTAAGGACAAACTCATAAGCAACGTTATCCTGAGGACTACTTTCTACAACTGAACTTTGTTGTGCTGGCCGCCCAGGAAAAAATCGCGTTCATCAGCTCTGTACGGACACTGGGTGCTGTTTAGAGGATTTACTGTGAGCGATGATGTTCAGAGAGTTTTATGGGAATTTGTACTGTTGGGATGCTTTTATGATGATGATGAAGATGATAATGATGATGATGAATATGAAGATGATGAAGATGAAGATGATGATGAAGATGATGATGAAGTTGATGATGATGAAGATAATGATGATGATGAAGATGATGATGATGAAGATACTGATGATGATGATGATGATGAAAAAAATCCTTTAGAATTTAGCATACACATATTGATAGAAAATATGTCTCCAAAAAAAAAGAAAACGAAAGTTGTTTTGTGTTTCTGTGAACAGCTGAGCAATGACTGAAAATCAAGTGTAGGCGATATTGTTTATTTGTTGTTTTTTTTTTGTTTTATCTTGTTTTTTTCGTACAATACGAGTATTTTGTTTTGATTCTTCTTTCTTGTTGGGTTTTAATTTTATTAGTCACTAAAATGTTAATTTGAAATTTAAATTATGCACAATCCAAGCAAGTTTTAAAAAAGAAAGAAAAAAAATCGAGGAAGATAATTGGTGGTTACATATTCGATAGAAGAAATATCTTTATACTATTTAAAACAGAAACAATTTAAAGCACAACACGTGTTAAGGTTTTTAAAATAAATATGTGTTAAAACTATCCTCAAATGTTTTTTTTTCATTTTCTTGTCTTTTATTTATTTATTTATTTATTTTTATTTTTATTTTATTTTATTTTATAATTAATTATTCAATTTATTTATTTATTTATTCATATTTTTATTCTTATTTATTCATTTTTTGGCGCAGGTCATATCTTTTAAATGACATTATTTAAAATTTTGCCACAGAACAAAATCGTCACAGAAATAGAGAACGCAGACAAAAATCAATTTAATTGCTAATATTTCGATATTAATTGAGTCCAGTCTATTTGTCCGGAATATTATATAAAAATTGGACGAGAAAAGATTCATTCCAATCAAATAATTTGAAAAGCCCGTTGTGCCTTGAAAATCTGCACTCGAACTGTTGGCTTTTAGTCTGATATGAACACTTATCGCAGAGAAAAAGAAACCCACATCAATTAGAGTGTACATACTGACCTACATAAGGACGCTCTCAGCGTTATGGTTATAGTCGAACCGAGTACAAACCCTAGAAGAAGCTGTCTTTCACTTCGCGCTAATGCCCTTGGAAAAGACACGAATCTACCTCTTTTACCACAGAGATTTGTAAGCAGTGGAGCAAACTGGGCTCTTTAGCTTCAGGAAGGCAACCACTCTAGGATAAGAGAAACTTTGAAATCAAACCAGCTGTACTCCGCCGAGAAACTGACCTCACATCAAATCCTGGTCATGAGATGGGCAATTACATATTTAATGCCGAAGATTGATCAATTTTTATTGCTTCATTGAAATCATAATTATTTATTGCAACAGTCTCTAAAAAGGAAAACTCTAAATTCAAACCAGCTGTTCTACGATTAACATCGACCTTGTGTTTATATCCTCTCTGTATAGACAAGGAGAGGTGAATTCATGCATAAGATAATTTGATAATCTATTAGCTCTTCAATAAGTGAATTTCCCAGTCGGCTGGGGCTGTCGAATACACCGGCTGCACCTCTGTAGAGGAGTAAGACCCTCCTATGAGTGTCCTGATATGACACTAAACGATCTGATGGTGAGGTTCCAGTGATGCTGGAGCTTTTGGGAATGCGGAGCACCCTTTCCTTGCCATTGCTCCCAGGTCCACTCTGGCCAAGTGTGATAACCCCTGATAGAGCCCTATGTATGGGTTAATTAGAATTAACGGCATACTTATGCTAAACTGAATTATTTGACTAAACTGAATAGCTTCAAATAGAAATGTTTTTGACAATTAAACAGTACTTACATTTAAACTAACCGGCTCATTGGCCAAGAGAGTAGAGTGTTCGCCAATGGTCCGGGAGACCTGGGTTCAATCCCAGGTCGCATCATCCCAAAGACTTTAAAAATGGTACTTGATACCTCCTTGTTTAACTCAGTAATATATGGTACGTATCGAGGGTAAAGTGGAGCAATCGGGGGAAAAGAGTAGCGCCTTCCTCTACACCTCGGTGTTGCAGCTATTGAAAAGGGAGCCTTCTGGTCGCCCTCGACTACGGTCGCCAACTGTACTTTACTAATTACATTTAAACTGTGTACTTATGCTAAACTGAATTATTTGAAAGGGAACTGTTTTTTTTTTTTTTTCATTGAAACTGTACTTACACTGAACTAATTTGTTTAATATTGAACTCTTTTGATATTTAACCATGTGTAAACAAAATCTAAATAGAACTAACTGCTTACTAATGCTAAAATGAATTGTTTGAATTGGAACTGTTTACCTAAACGAAATTACTTAAAATAGAAACGTTTTTGACAAATAAACTGTGCTTACATTTAAATTGCGTGTTTATGCTAAACTGAATTATTTGAAATCGAACTGTTTTTGACATTGAAGCTCTGCTTACACTAAACTGAATTGTTTAATATACAACTGTTTTGACATTTAACTGTGTAAACAAAAGCTATACTTATACTAAACTGAATTAGGTGAATTAGAACTGTTTGACTAGACTGAATAACTTGAAATAGAAACGATTTTAACAATTAAACTGTGTACTCATGCTAAACTGAATTGTTTAAAATAGAACTGATTATTTGCATAAAAAGGGATTTGGCGTCAAACCTACAAAAGTTTATATGCCATAAAACCCAACCAACCAATATGTGTATTCCAGCAATGTAAACTTGATTTCGGTTCTCACTGGGCGCTTTATAACTCTGGACTTGTTACAAGATTAAGTTAAAGTTAGAACTCAAGTGTGCATCGTGTAACGGTTAGTGGGCTGGATGAACAGATAATTACATGTGGATTTTTTGCTTTAGATTTCTGGGTACCGTAAACCACTAGCCCTGCGACAAGATGAAAACCTCATAGGTGACTATAATAATGCTTACATTTTGAAAATACTAGGTGAGTATAGAATAAATTAACTGACAAATTACAAAAAAAGATTGTACATAAAGAAACATTTTCTTCTTGAGCACATCTGGTATTTTCTGATTTTTATTTTTAAATTAAATTTAAAAGACACTTCCTGCATTATGGTGAAAATACTTAAACCCCAAACAATTCAAAACTACCACTGACAAAAAGTTCGGTGTCATAAAAAAAAGCGATTGCAATATGCTCATAAATAAGAATACTTTCTTTATTGAATGATATATCAACCATTGTGGGTTATTTAATGCCCAAATTATCCTTGTAGAAAAACAGTAATAGTACTGTTTAACCCATGGGTGGAGAGATAAGGAGGTTCGCTCCTTTCTCAAGAGCATTGGTCCGAAAATATACATTAGAGCTCCGTTGCAGTTTGAATCCGGTTACTATGATGTCATTGTCCAGCACGTGAGCCACTAAGCCACAAAGACTTCCATGACCGTTAATAAGAACTTCACCTGATTATAGATGTTTCTGTTGCTGTCAAGCAGTTCCGCGCTACCTTCATATTAAATGAAAAAAAAATTTTGAATTAAATCAGGAACTGGTAATTTGTTGACTTTTTTTATATTGATCAATTGAATCAATTTAACGGTGTTTCAAACCGATTTGGGTTATCTTATATGAAAACGTTAAGGAATTGTATTCATTCTGCATTTATATTTACATTTTTCTACAGTTCTTCCTAAAGAACTTTTTGCACGCACTCCTACGATGTAAAATATTCCTTTCTAATAAAAACCACAAAATGAATAGTTTCAAATATTTCTGTTACTGATAAATATACGGTTTCAAGTATTTTTTCTATTCGATAATTGTCATTTATTTACATATATATAAGTGTAATATAATGGCGGGATTTCGTTTTATATATCTTGCCTTTGGGTTTAGTTAGGCTGAGAACATTTCGGCTCTGTGCATTGGTTAGTTAGGTGCAAACTTGAGCGCAGGTGTTGACGCGCGCGTGGGAAGGATATGTCGTTCACAGATGTCGAAATAAAAATCCCAGGACCAGGAGATGTGTATGACGTCATGCACCGGAAGCGTGCGTGGAGGATTTTGGGAGGTTTAAAAAAGAGTTGAAGAAGACGGAAGAAGACGGTTGACTTTCGCTCGCTCGCAGAGGCCTTGTGGCGGGTCGTACGAGGTTTTGGGGAGATGGAAAAGCCAGCATAGGAAGATTGTGCCCCTCTCCCTATGTCGAAAAACCTTTTAACTCAAAGGTAATAAAAAGTTTCTTACCTGAACTAAGAAGTCGTAAGTGTTTTTCGTGTTTCGGGATTCCTATGTTCTATGTATATATGTATATGTGCGTTATGGACATTATGAACGTTTTACGTACCGGTATGAATACGTCTATTTCACGTATTCATATCTGGATATGGTACATAAGTAACTAAAAATAATATTTTGTTATGAAAGTAAATAAAATAATAAAAATAATAGTCACTCAAACTCCAGTGAAAAACTGATCTGAAAAACTCTCAAGGAGTACAACAGACGGATCACCTAATCTCGGCCAGAAGACCAGACCTTATAATAATCAACAAAAAAGAGAGAATTTGCAAAATAGTCGAATTTGCTGCCCCGGCTGACCACAGATTAAAACTAAAAGAATGTGAAAAGAAGGATAAGTACCTCGACCTTGCAAGAGAATTGAAAAAAAAACTATGGAACATGAAGGTGTCAATTGTACCAATTGTAATTGGTGCGTTTGGAACAGTAACTAAAGGATTACTAAAGGGACTGGAGGACGTGGAAGTTGGCGGACGTGTAGAAACCATCCAAACTACAACATTATTGAGAACGGCCAAAATACTGAGAAGAGTCCTGGAGACTTGAGGAGGCTTGCTGTCTGTCAGAAATCAGTGAAAAATCATGAGGTAACACCGGTGTGAAAAACTTTAAGCTGAAAAAAAAGTTAATAAGTAAACAATTATAGCTTTTTTGCCCAATCGACTGGGGCTTTAGAATACACTGACTGCACCTCTGCAGAGGGGCAAGACCCCGCCTCCAATGAGTGTCCTGGATATGACACTAAACAGTCTGATGGTGAGGTTCCAGCAGTGCTGGAGTTTCGGGGAATGCGGAGTATCCCTGCATTGCCATCGCTCCCAGGTCCAATCTGACCCGGAGTGGTAACACCTGATAGGGCCCTATCTATGGGTTAAATAGAACTAACAGCATACTTATGCTAAAATGAATTGTTTGAGTAAACTGAATAGCTTGAAATAGAAAAGTTTTTGACAATCAAACCGTATTTACATTTAAACTGCGTGTTTATGCTTACTGAATTATTTGATAGAGAACTGTTTTTGACATTAAAACTGTACTTACACTTAACTAAATTGTTACATATATCTGCTTGAATGTTTGAAATAGAAGGGTTTTTAAACTGTGTACTCATGCTAAACTGAATTGTTTTAAATAGAACAGATTTACATAAAACTGGATTTGGCGTTAAATATCCTACAAAGGTTGATATGCCATAAAACCAAATAAACGAAACCAAACCAATTATAGCTTTAAAAAAATAACCCATAGCAGATGGGTAAGTGAGTTCATGCCATTTCCAAAGGCAATAGTCTGAAAGTGGAGGTAACAGCACAACTGGAGTTTGAATTTGCTTATTGAAATGTTACAGTTCAGTAGGTTAGCCACTACGTTCCAATGACACTACCGATATATATATATATATATATATATATATATATATATTGTCATCCACAGACAGAAAGTTTCGTTCTATCAGAACTCTTCAGTGAGACTAGACACGTAGGACGCTTGAAGCCGGGATCGAAAACCGTCCAACTTTACGTTAGACTTAGTATCAGACCGCTTGGCCAACAAGCGTACCACGTTGGCTATGGGAATTATAAGGTATTTTGTAGCAACCGCGGCAGCAGCGTCCGTTTGTTTACATTTTTTATACCCTATCGGCTACCAGAATGCTCAATTCTTTCGAAGAGCTTTGCATTATGAGAGCGGCGGTCGAAAATTCCTTCGCCAGAGTGCTCAACCCCCATGGGAGAGCGTATATATTGCCATCCACAGACAAACTGTTTCGTTCGATCAGAACTTATATATATATATATATATATTCATGTATGGGTGTATATATGTCTGTGTGTGTTTAGTTTGTCTGATGTCCAGAAAATTCTATTGTCCGTAAGGGTTAATCTATCTATGGGCTCTAGGTAATTATCAAACAACACAGGGACACATTTTTTCCTTATAATTTGATAATTCCTATCATACAAAAATGAATATTCCTATCATTTAAAATTATTCAGTTCATATTTTACAACTTGACATAGTACCAGCAGTCCACACTTTGGTCGACTGCTATTGACTTGTTATCGATCATGAAGAAGTTTGATCAAGAATGCGGGTGTGTTAACACCACTGTATGGATGCACCGCGTGGACGCTAAAAAACTCATGAAGAAAAATCTACATGGGAACTACATAAGAGTGCTACTGTTTTAAACAAATCCTAGAAGTAACACCCCACAAAACAGCAGCTGTCTAACCACTTATTTCCTATCCAAAAAAACATCCGAGTAAAACGAACAAGACATGTGAAACACTGCTGCAGAAGGAAGGACGTTCTCATAAGTGACGTTCGTCTATGGACCCCAACACATGGACAATTCAGTGTTAGCCGACCAGCGAGAACTTACATCAGCCTTTTGCGGATAGTGAATGTGGTTTGGAGGACGTGCGAAGAGCGATAGATGGGAGGGACGAAGAAGGAAAAAGAGTCTGGGAAATCCATGTTGTTAGTGAGACTTCACGATGATGATGATGATAATGATGATATTACGTCGAAAAATTATTCTCAGCATGAATTTGTACGATTATACAGGAAGCTATTTGATATGAATGTTACGAGACAAACCACTGAAATAAATGAGCTTGCAAGTACATCCCATCAAGCTCTTCAATAGTCAATAGGAGAACTTCTGTGAGTTGCGTGGGAATAATGGAATTCATCCTTACACACTCGCCCATGAAGTTTTAGGAATTACTTTAAATTCAATGTTTTCCTTCTCTTAGTCTCTTCGGACTACCAAAATAAGTACCCCTTCATTCAATTACTGCCAGGTTCATGCCGACCCTGAGACAGAATACCTGTTCGGATCCTCGTTATGGGTTAAACAGAACTGTTCAATCTTTTTCTAGGGAATATAATTAATATTGAATAAAATTATAAGTGTTAGATGGAAATACTTGCAACCATTTAGAACTGTTACTGTTAGCAATACACACATACACACACACACATCATGTCGTGCCGCCAGCACGGATATCCCTGACACTCTCTCCCCACTTCTCCCTATCGTTCATCGCCCTGGCAGGTCTTCAGGGCTACATCCCGTGTCCTCACATAGCTGCTGTATGTATGTTCGAGTTGGCCTTCCTGCTTTTGCTCGGCCATATGTAGGGGTCAATAGGAGTACATCATTTATGAGCTCGTCCCTGCTTCTCCAGCAGTGTCCTGCATGTCTAGTTCGTCTTGCTTGGATAATTTTTCTTGATGGGAGGAAGGTGGGCGTATAGTTGGTGCTTTGTGTGGTGTTGCCTCCAGGACTTGTTCAATATTGCTCGCAGCATTCCTGTGTAATTGCCGTCTAGCTTTTTCTCCAGTCGTTTTGTTAGCGTCCAAGTAGTGCATCTATACCGCAGTATATATATATATATATACTCTTCAATGTTTAATGTAGGTTTAATTTTGATAATAAAATCATATTCACTCTGCCGAGCCACAACTAATCAGATCAATCTGCTTTTCCGAATCGCAATTTTTATTTTTTATTCAATCGGGTTTTACTCCCAACGTTATTCAGATATATATATATATATATATATATATATATATAATGACCTTGTGTCCAATCCGGCTTCTGTCCATCGGTAAATATTTGTGAGCATTCGTGTGTGTGTGTGTGTGTGTGTGATATATTTTGTGGAGGTGCCCGTGGTGTAATGATTATCGTCGTAGGAAATGGACACGGCGACACGAGTTCAAATCCTGGATGAGACTGATTGAATTTCTCATAGCACTAATACCCTTCTGAAAGGTATGAATCCAATTATTCTCCCTCCAGTTACGGGTAAAAAGTTGGGCAGACTAGGTTCTACAACCTTGGTTAGGCAATTTGTCTAGGAGAAGAAAAACTCTGAAGTCAAACCTGTTAAACTCCGCTTAAAAATTGACCTTGTGTCATTTCCTTCCTGATCGGAGGGGTTGGTAAATATGTATATATATATATATAGGGAGAGAGAGAAAGAAAGAAATATTGCTTTATATATATATATATATATATATATATATATATATATATATATATGTGTGTGTGTGTGTGTGTGTGTGTCTGTGTGTGTCCGTGTGTCCAAGTGGAATCCAAGCATAGACGTATAATATACACTAGAAAATAAATTGAATGAATTAAATAGTCAGACTGAACTTCCGAAAATATTTCTTTATCCAATTACAACTTTGTGATAAACTATATTTTTTCAATAAAAATAATTCATCTTCTAATGGCTTTTTCAGCATGTTCCTTTGACCAAAACTTCAGATCAACATAAAGCAAGCGTATATAACATTAAATGAATCTATAATGCGAATGTTCCACTTGAAGGTAAGAAGACAAGTAACGTATCCGTTACGCTCGTACTCTTGCAGTTTGAAGAAAATGGTTGATTTTTTTTTTTCTCCGTCAGTACGCTAAAGCGCATGCCTCCTGCTGTCACTCAGTTGCTGTTTGACTTCCATTGCTTTCTCAGCTTTGTTCCCACCGCGTCATTGAATCTTTCTTACCCAGCGGCTAAAACGGTATAATATGGTGACTGTTCATTCTTTCTCTTTTTTTTTTTTCTTGCTTTTCCTTCTTTGTGTTCGATATTTTTCCTTAAATATTTTTTTTAAGATAATTGAATTTATTTAAAAGCTTAGCGAAATTTGAATTTGCTTTAATATTTGAATTAGTCATTTTTCGATTTTCTATTTTTTTTCTTTTTTATTAAAAAAATTGATGCGTTAAATTCAATTAAGAAGGCGCAATCTAAATTTTTTCTTTAAATTTTTTTTTTCTTTTGTTTGTTTTTTTTTTCTTTCTTTCTTTTTGTTTTCTTTTTTTCATATTTCATAAAGACTGAGATCAACTAATAAAACTTTTGATGTATTCGGAATTTTTTTCCACGAACAAGAACACACTATCACACAGAAGCGCGCACGCACACACACACAC
>OY757919.1:12219011-12236511 GCA_963585895.1 Sepioteuthis lessoniana
TTTTCCATCAAAATGTGTTTCAACCGGCTCATTAGCCTAGTGGTTAGAGTGTTCGCCAATGTACCCGGAGACATGGGTTCAATCCCAGGTCGTGTCATACCAAAGACTTTAAGAATAGTACTTGATATCTCCTTGCTAAACACTCAGCAATATAAGGTACGTATCAAGGGTAAAGTGGAGCAATTCCAGGAAAGGAGTAGCGCCCTTCCCTACACCTCGGTGCAGTAGCTATTGTAAAGGGAGCCTTCAGGTCGCCCTTGACTACGGTCGCATATGTATAACCAACCACTCAAACACGTTCAGAAAACGACACAAAGTTAGTTTTCATATAGAATCCAACTGGTTTAAATTCAGAGTTTTCCTTTTTCTTGACTACTCGCCAAAACATGTTGAAGAGCACAGTCTGCCCTACTATTTAGTCATAGTTAGATTTATACTTTTTCGAATGGTTTTAGCGCAATGCGAAATGCAAACAGCCTCATCCATGATTTGAACTCTGGTCACCGAGTGTTTCGCTAAATAAAATGTTCCACATAAACATCTTGGTGGATGTTCTTGTTTTAGGATTTAAAAAATGATTTATGTAGCTGAATTAGGGTACTCTCCTCTTTTCTAGCCTTACCGATATTTTGTTTTCTACGAGGATCATTAAATAAGTTTCCAGACTTTTTTTCGTACGGGCACTTTTATCGATAGTACACACATGAAACGCTAGTCCCCTTCCAAGTAATCTCTTCCGGCTGCAATGCACTTGTTGTACCGTTCCAAAAACTTCTGGAAGGCCCCATGGAAGTCCTCTGGCGTGAGCATGTCAATGACCTTCGTCACAGCCTCTTTCACCTGCTCAATAGCCTCATAACGACAGCCTCTGAGCTTAGGGAATAACCAAAAGTCGCAGGGAGCAAGGCCTGGACTATAGGGAGGGTGAGGAAATGTCTTCATGCCCATCTTGGTCAAATAGTCTGTGACAAGGATGGAGTTGTGGACTGGTGCATTGTCCTGATGTAAATGCAACTGACCCGGTTTGAAGAGTGCTGGCCTCTTCCGATGAGATCTCTTCCTGAACTCCCTTAAAACCTCAACATAATAACCCTCACCCTAACCGCTAGGCCAATCAACTCTGGTGTATTGACTTCTTTACTCCTCCCACACCTCTCATCATCCCTCATAGACTCCCTGTCTTCTTTGAATCTCTTATGCCACTCAAAAACTGATGCTCGATTCAGGCAAGATGGTCGAAAAGCAGTCTGAAGCATTCCATAAGTTTCTATGGCATTTTTTCCAAGTTTAAAACAATTTTCTACTAAAGGGTCCTCATGTCCAGATTGCAATTTTGAAATTTACCAGCTGTAACAGTAAGCTTTAGTAGGGTGTATTCCAATTGCTGCTGTAGCTGTTCATTTGAACCTGAAATCCTAAATATTGGTCAGCCATCTCATAAGATGTATAGCAATAACATAGTGAATTTTCAAAAGTCTACGACAATTCTAAATGCCTGTACAAAAAAGTCTCAAAACCTATTGAAGGCACCACGTATCTTTTAAACTATTTATCCATCCAACTAATTACAATATTAGCAAAGACAAAATAATACCCTTGAAGTGAGCTAGTTTTTTTGCTACAAAATACTTTTATGAATATCATCAACATAATTGACGAAACACTTTCAGTGGCAATGAAGAGTTACTAACACGTGACTCTAATAAGAATAACAAAAGGGATAAAATATTTCTTTTGAGCTTTTTTTTTTCTTTCTGATTGTTGTCAACTAGTTTCGTTTTTATGTCAACTTCAGGAGAAACTTTTTGTCAAGAAAAGTCTTTTTTAGAAAATCTTTAAAAGCGTTATAAAGCGAAAGGAGAAGCAACAAAAATAAACGTAGCATAGTTATGAGTTGAATGAAAATAATTTTTCTGGCATCCAGGTGTCTTTATATGATCTCTACGGTCATAGAGCTTGGGCACTAAGCTCTCCATTTGGTAGATATATTTTAAGCATGGGTGAGGTATGTTCCAAACAAGCCGTGATTTGATTTGCCCCGGCATTTGTTTATGTATGTCTTTATGCGTCATCGCAAATTTGTCAATCCTAACTGAAAAGTGTTGTTTTGAATATTGTTCCATCTAGTGATAAAGCGTTAGGCGTCACTTTTCTGTCATCAATTATTTTTATTATCACCGTGATATTGTCCAATGTGTTTTTGATTGATTCAAATCCTTGGAAAGAATGTTTGTGTTTCATTTCGCTCTGATTATCTGGGGAAAGGCATGAATTCAACTTTTCTCCCAACAATTAAAAGTAAATAGTGGGGTGGACTATGCATTTTTTTCCTCGGTATGGCAATGATTCTGGACATTGTGGAAGGCTTCGGCAATTACAAGCAATTGTTATCATTGGAGTTCATTTTTCCACGAAGAAATTATCCTTAATGAATTCGTGGATAGTAGACAGTCTTGTCTTTGTTAAGTCTATAAATTACAAAGAAGTTTTTACATGAACATACAGATACACACGCATACACACACACACGCTCACACTCAGATACTCATATATATGCGGATGTGCGTGTGTCTACAAAAAGAAAGATAGAGGGTATATATATATATATAATTTTATCAAAACTATGTCTATATGTGTATGTGTCAATATAAAACATCGTTTTCAATTTTATATAAAACAATTTTCTAACAGATGTAAGTGTATATCCATACACTCTCTCATATAGCCATACATGTTTGCATATATAACATACACATATTAGTACATACCTGTATGTACGCATATCTTTTTGAGAACGTGTATATATATATATATATATATGAGTGGTTTCGTAAATTAAAAAAAAATATATTCTGAATTTGTCACGCGAACAAGATGTTCACAATTCAGTCGCCAGGTTTCTCAATTTTGCAGTCTGCCAAGTCTTGTCGTTCTGGATTGACTAAACTGTTTTCTGTGTTTGTCGTTTTGTTTTCGTTTTTATTTTTATTTTTATTCATTTTTTTATTGCGTTTTTGGTTAAATTATACTTTTTTTCCGTGGGCGTAAGCCATGGCTGAAACTATTGCAACATATTGAGAAGCTTTTAAGAAAGAAGCTTTAGGTAAAACATGAACGAACGAGTTATATTCGTCGGAGTACCCGTGACGAAGTGGCTAAAGAACTCGATTGTAACATACGAGGAAGTGTGTTCGAACTCCAGTCGAGCTATTACGTTCACTTTTGGACTAAGACTCTTGTGAAAGGTGTGAACACCCTAACTACCCAGGAATGGGTTAAACAGTATCACTACTGTTCTTCTGCAACGATTGCTGGTATATTGAATAACGCACGAATGTTGATATGCCGTTAAACAAAGAAATTGAAACAGAGAAAATTTCGAGTTTCCTGTGGATGTGTACGATCGGACCAATATTCACAAAAAAAGAAGGAAAAGGAAAAATTGTGAAAAAGTTTGTCTTGTAACTAATCAAAATCATAGTCGAACCATAGATGAGATACCTGAGATGACTATATTATCTTAAATTTTATGCTAGAAGGACCATTTTTGCCATGTTCGAGGTTTGTTTGATAGGAAAAACCTTCTTTTTCAGTATATTTGAATATGCGTCACGGTTTGAAGGAAAAAGTTCGAATTATATATATATATATACATATATTAGTAAAGCGTGACCTGCTATTGGCAAATACACCTACTTAAGCCGAATTTCTAATACTTGGATCAGAACAGGCAGCAACAGGCATTGGTCTCTACATGTTTATTTAATCAAGATTTCCTAATTAAATGACAACGCCCTGAAATTAATCGACCTGTTCATATAATTAAGAACCATGTCACATCAACTGAAAGCTATTTCAATACATATACTAGTAAAACATGGACTGCTATTGATAGGATATTAACCGTATGAATATCCGTTCCCTCGGATAAAATAAAACCGGAATTCTTCAAATCAATAGCCGTGTCAGTACTACGGTATGGTTGTACCACTTGTTATCTAATTAAGCGCTTGGATTAAAGACTAGATAGAAACTGCCGATGGGTGCAGCGTGTAGTATAGAACAATCCTGGAAATTACATTCAGCTTTCCATCTTACAAAAAATTAAATACAAATGTAGAGCAGCATCACCTGAATTTTAAAAAAAACGCCCGGAGAAAAAGGTACATGGGACTAATCGAGAATGCTATGTGCTATCTTGAATAAATCATAGAAGCAGCATTCTACAAAGAGGCAGTTGTATAGCCACTTTCCTCCCATCTCACAAATCATCAAAGTTTGACAAACGAGACATACTCAGCACTGCCGATAATCTAAGGACGAACTCATAAACGACGTTCTCCTATGGACTCCTACACATGGACACACTAGTTTTGGCCGACTAAAAAAAAATTACATTTATGGTGGATACCCGGTGCTGTACTGGCGATCGACATAGTAAATGGACATGACGATACGAGTTCAAATCCTGGACGAGACTGTTTGCATTTCACACATCGCTAATACGCTTGGAAAAGGTATAAATCCATTTATTCTCCCTTCGGTTATTGGCAAATACTGGGGCTACTGGGTTCTTTAACCTTTGTAAGGCAACCAGTCTAGGAGAAAAAAAGCTTTAAATTCGAAACGGTTAAATTCTCCTTAAAATTAATCTCGTGTCACATCCTGCCGGTGCGTGGGGGTTAGTAAATACATGCATTCATTGTCTCTGTGCGGACACAGAGTACTGTTTAGAGGACTTACCTAAACAGATAGCTGATAGGGGCGGAAAGTGTGCGATATTCGAAGAAATCTGTGCAGTCTGATGATAATGATGATGATAATAATGATAAGGATATACCTGACGACTCGTGAAGCCGCTAGGTTCAAGTCTTTAACAACGGTTTATGGTAATACTGGCGTTTCTGCTTAGAAAGGAGTGAGGAATTCTAATTAGCATTTAACAGCTAACGCCGTTATATCGCGAATTTGCCAACTCAAAAAGTAACACTCAGCGTAAATAGATACCCCACAAAATTCTTATTCAGTTCCATAGTGAACTTGAATTTTAATTTTTTTCATTCTCGAAGGGAATTCTGTGAGCGTTGCTCTACGAAATTCTTACTATGATGAACTGTTTTCGCAGGGTGAAGATTTATGCGGCCAAACATAAATATATATACAAATATGTAATCCAGTCGATGGCGCCAAGCAAGCTCCAACTACATTTCCTCCAGAGGGATAAAACCATTCTATAATAAAAATGGTTGCCTGGGAATGACATTTAACTGCATCCAGCCGTGAGGTTTCAGTTCTAGTGATTTGGGGAGTGTGTATTTAGTGTGTAAACTCAATCTGAAATTATATGCTGTCACGAGATCTCATATGACTAGCAAAACCAGATTTGGACAAACTGACTCTACGACTTATGGGAATTAATTTTTTTTTTTAATTTATTGCGGACTTTTTTTTTTTTTTTTGTCCTCATCTTGGTAGTTTTTTTGTGTTGTTTCTTCTTTCACTACGTTTCGGCCAAATTTCACTTCTGGCCTTCTTCAGGTTATTTACCGCGACCTCGGATAGGAATGCTGAATCTTGTAACCGTATCCCCAGTAATTACTGCCTTCCATAGTTGTTGTCTACAACAAAAAAAAAAAAAAACCTACCAAGATCAGGACAAAAAAAAAGTCCGCAATAAATAAAAAAAATAATTCTCAGATAAAGAAGCCTTATCTCAAAATGATTCCAATTAAAAGACAACTACGACTTATGTCCCAAAAATTATCTTGCTGAAAAATGTCCTGGATAGATGAAGAATCCTCTTTCCAAAGTACTCTTTTAAAATTAAAGTGTTCTATTCTCCATATTTCAAATGCTTGGCAATCATTGTAGATTACTTTTTTATCCGAGCTGATCGATTTTCCCAGTTTTCAACATCTATACGAAGCGTCCATCGGTTGTTTTTGACGAAATCCTTAAAAAAAGGGTTCTCAGGTTTATTTCTTGGATATTTACCACATTGAAACACTTTGTTAAACAAAATACACAAATACGTGCAGGTGTGTGTGCGAGTATGATGGTAATTTTAGTAACACACACACACACACATACGTATATATATATATATATATATATATATATATATACATATATATTAATGATATATCTCTATAGTCATCCACAGACAGATCTGTTTCGTTCTATCAGAACTCATCAGTGTGGCTAGACATTAGCTTCCCGTAGCTGGGATCGAAACCCGGTTGACTCAAACGTCAAGCCAAAGCTTCTAACCATATCAATGATATATATATATATATATATATATATATATATAAATTGATTTTATGTATGCTGCCGCTTCCTATACTAAAGGGCCCACGTACTCGTAGACACTGTAACCTAATGTAAGTGATAAAAAGTTAAAAAATACAAATAAAAATGTACATAAAAATATTCATTCCATTGGCTTCTTGAGTTATTTTCGTTCTCGTTTAAAACGAGGCCGGTTTCTTCCTCTCATCAGAGACTAATTACCAGTTCAACTTTTTTTCCCAGAATCCTTTTAATTTTCAGCCTTCCTCAAAATATTCAGAGCAATTTATTAGCTCTAATTGAAGATATTTTCCACCCGATTTGTTTTATTCTTTTCTGTTTCCGTTTTTACATTTTATTTCTTGAATTTTTTTTTTTGTCGGAATTTTCAACGAAATTTTCTTTTAAAGCCGGTAATTTTCAAGATTCTTTCTTTTTCTGAAGCAAAAACAGAAATTCATTTAACTAACTGTTGTCATTGGTCAATCACGCAATAGAGATGACGTAATTAAGCTCAGTAAGAAACATTGCTTCACAAACAGAGTTGGAGGCAAACAACAAAAAAAAAGGTGTTTTTAGCAACATTTTAAATCTTAATGAAAGACGAAATGCTTTAAAAAAAAAAACACCGACCGGTAATCTTCCAAAAAGTCACTGTAATCCTTTCTGAGAAACATTAATCACATAGGAAAGAAGAAGAAGAAGAAGAAGAAGAAGAAGAAGAAGAAGAAGAAGAAGAAGAAGAATATAGAAAGAAGAAGAAGAAGAAGACTACAACAACAACAACAACAACAAGCAGTTCTGTTTTTAGTTAGTCGTCATCTTAATTTCAACTACGTTCTAACCATTATTTCTATATGCAGTATCGAAGCTATTTTTTTAAATACTTTTAAAAACGCAAATTTCACAAAATTATTAATTACGCATGCGTTTTTAACTTTACAATAGATAATGAAAATGATTTCCTTTATTAAGGATGCACGCTCGAACCTCTTTCATTTCCTTTTTGCAGCCACCCCTTTCGTATTTCTATCATGACCTTTAAATATTCCATTTCAATTTATGTCTTCAATAATCTGAGTGCGCGCAGATTGTTTTAGAATAATACAGCTTTCAAAGAATCTTCAAAGTTAGGAATTTTGACGAAGTAAGATCAAGGGACATGTCATCAACAATAGATGTACACCCCTCAGTGGTTATGCGTATATATATATATATATATATATATATATATATATCACCTTTCGTACATTTACGAAAAGTGATCAATAGCAACACGGACGAAGGCAATATATATATATATTGCCTTTGTCCCTATTGATCCGTTTTCGTAAATCTACGAAAGGGGATCCAGTGCTCGCTTAGACCTGATGAACGTAAGTTTTTGCTGGCTGGCAAAGACTGATGTGTCCATGAATTGAACCCTGAGAACACCGTTGATGGATTCATCCGCACTTACCCTGCATGGCTCAACCTGTTTTGCTAGTCTAACTCAAATGATCTTCATGAGCAGAAGTAAGAGGCTATAAATTTGGCATTAAATAACCTACAAATGTTGATATGCCATAGACCCAAACAACCAAATCAAAGCTACTGAGTAGACAAAGTACGGAGATGAATTCGATATAGGGACTAAAAACGAAAAAAGGCTATATTTTTTAAAAATGCAATATGATCTCTGGTAAAAAAAATTGTGTAGTAATGAGTAGTAATTCATATATATATGTCCCAAAACTTTACTCTGTTCAGAAGGATACATAATGTAATATACTGACTTAGCTGGCGACGTGGAGGAATTTAGAAGATTCAATGCGGTCGCAAGATAACATCAACAAAGTGGTTTCACAGGAAAGCGAAGATACAGGAGGACGGCGAAGAATATAATTTATTGCCTATGGATAGAGTGACATATATTTACGTTTCCAGGTAAGATCAACAAATTACCGGAAAATAAAAACGGAAGTATATAAGTTCCGATAACCAGCCATAACCAAAAAATATGTGGGCGAAGAGGCGGGTTCATATTCCCTTCCCGCATGGGACTTGAAAAGGCAATATAAGGTTTGTAATTTTTAACTGAGAGAGAGATCTGCTAGAGAGATCACCTGGTCGCTCAAGCAAAGGGCAGAGACCAGTTGGTCACTCAACCAAATCTATCGGCACCCCTGTATGTGTTCTCCGGCCGTCGCACTACTTCACAAAAAGTGTCTCCGCCACAGAAGAAAGATATGTACGAACTCTTTCTGACTGTATTCCTACTTAACACAAACGTCTCCGTCGAAGAATAAAAATATAGATTATATTTTTATATATCTACGAGTTTTTCGTTGTTTGTCCAGCGGTACGATATGTATCAATAGCATAATGGATATTGGCGTTTTTACTAATGAACTTCATAGTGAAATTTTCGGGAGGTTCAATTTTGATTGACAACAGGTAAAAATAATCAGTAATATTTACTTTATCTTAAAACTTGCGCCCAGTAATTGTTATCGTAATTAGAACTATCAACACCACTCCCGTGGATTAAATGTGTGGGTTCCTGAATTCGATTAGAAACACCTACAGAAGAATCAATCGGCTGAAACGTTGTGAATATGACCATAAATATTTCTATCTGATACAAATAATTTTCAGACGGAACAATTTAATTCCTACGTGATACTTTAACACTTATAATTCCTTCTAGTTAAAGTGGGCCTGTGAATTATTGTAACTAAGGCTCGAGTCTACAGTCCCCTGAGCTCGAAATCAGGGATTAACGAACATTTTAGGAATTTGTGGAAAATTAGAAAATATTTTGGTCTTACAGACAAAAGAAGTTGGCGGATTCTCTCTCACCTCTCTCTCTCTCTCTCTCTCTATATATATATATATATATTTTTAATAATATATTATATATAATATAATTATTGTAACCAAGGCTCGAGTCTACAGTCCCCTGAACTTTAAATCAGGGATTCACGAACATTTTAGGAATTTGTGGAAAATTAGAAAATATTTTGGTCTTACAGACAAAAGAAGTGGCAGATTTCTCTCTCTCTCTCTCTATATATATATATATATAGAGAGAGAGAGCTTTTCTTTTTTATTTCATTAAGTTAAATGAGTCTGCATGACGGATTTCTCCTTGGTTCGTGGTTTGTTGACATTTTGTCTAAACGAATTCAACACTGTCCGAATGGGAACATTACTCGGCAGTCATGCATCAAAAAAGAGATTGTCTCAATGTTTGTACTTTCACGCATGTGTGCGAAGGGTTTGTTGACTGCAGGTCTTATATAAATGCGAGCGTGACTCCATTTTCGGTTTTATTAATTTCTCCATTTCCCTACCAATGTATTCATCTTATTTTCACTCACTCTCAATATATATTCTTCTACTTCTTTCCCATGGTATTTTCATTTTTTTCAACAATACAGATACAGTATAATGGCTGAGAAAAAGGCAAGGTCATTTTAGTTGGTACAACCTATAAGCAATAATAAACAGTTGTAATGATAATGGTCATGGGCAGTAAAACATGATATATATGCAGTGGTCATGGCCTTGCTTGTCACCAGAATAACTGCACTAATCTAATATGACTTGAGACTGGATATGCTCGGTGCTTATGCATGACTCTTAAAAATATCAGCTAGAAGCGCAGAGAGATAATTAGATATTTACTAAATATATATTGGACTAGAAGGAGAGGAAGAACTTGGACTAAAACAAGATAAAAGAACTTAGTTAATTGGAACTACAACTATTATCAATGTTTTGCAAGACTGCAAACTGGTTTTCGGTCGATTTCGATTAATTGTATTCAAGGTCATTTACTAAAATTTACCTTATTTAATCCAAAACTAATAAAATGTAATGCAAACAGTGTGGACTGAACACATAAATCTGTTCTGTCTTAGTTACCGGTAAATAGTAGGTCAGACTATTTTCTTTAGGAATGGTAAGGCAACTAGTGCAATATCAGGAAAGATAAGAATTTAAACCATCATTACTCAGGTTAAAAACTGACCTTATATCGCATTTTGCTCAATTTAAAGACAACGATTGCTTAAGGGTGAAAAAAATAATCGCAGTTGACTAAATCTTTTTAACGACTTCTAAAATAATGTAAATTCCAAGATGAAAACTATTATAATAATCATAAGTCAACAAATAATTGCTGTCCATATAAATCATTGCATAATAATAATACAGGAAAATTCAATTTTTAGATATCCACAATAGATTTACCATAGATTCATTTTAGTTGTCTAAATTTCTGAGATGAATCTTGATGATTTTTATCATTAAGGGTTTTCGGACTATTGTCTTCAACGTTATTGTTATCTCCACAACGTTTCGGGCGATATGTCCTCCGGCCGTATTCAGGTGTTTGTCAAACTCGGGAACCTTCACAGAACTTCGAACTACGTCCTTTATTGGAACCATGGGGGTCGCCTGTTCTGATTCCGTTAGCCATAACCGGGTACAAGTGTTAAGTATTCCTGTATTGTTACTCACCTGCAGTCAGGATTGAACCATCAATCTCCAGATGATTGTCTCCTTAGAAGCTTACGGAACCAACGCCTATAACCGTTAAGTTATGTGTTCTGCCGGACAAATGGACATAGCATTATAACCAAAGAAAATACAGAAAATTGAATGTTTTGCCTAAAATATTGTGGATACAGAAATCTTGTAAGGATAAGAGGACATTTTTTAGAAGTTAATTTTCTGTGCTTGTGGGACACTTATTAGATTTAGATTTAAATTAAATTAGATTTAAAGGTATTAACCAAAGTTTACCTGTCAGGTGAACTTCAGTATATACCTTTTTGCGAATCAAATAAAAAATAAGGCAGATTGTATAAATCAGTTCTCACTAACCTATGAATAATTTGCTGGGTAGAGTGGGTTCTTTGGCCTTGTAAGACAAGTCTGGCATAAAGAAAACGCAGAATTCAAACTATCTGTATTCTGCTTAAAAACTGACCTTGTGTCGCATCCTGTACATGGCGAAGGAGTTTGATGAATATACACACTTTGATATTGGACGGGGGTTGATCGCCTTCTTCAAAGATTTAAAATTTAGGGTGAGTTATTACCCTCACTAACTTTCATAATTTTAAATATATATATATGTTGTCATCCACAGACAGATCTGCTTAGTTCTATAGAACTCATCAGTGTGGCAAGACAGGCCGGCTTCCCGAAGCTGGGATCGAAACCCGGTTGATTCGAACGCCAATCCAAGATTCTACCACTCAGCCTCGAGGAAGGTAGCGCCAGCGAACTAAATAAATATAACTAACACACACACACACACACACATATATATATATATATATATATATATGTGTGTGTGTGTGTGTGTGTGTGTGAGTCAGTCAGGGATTAAATGAGAAAGTGGGAGGTCACCCAAATAGTGTTAATAGCGATATATAACCCAATACTACTTGCAATACAAGCAATAGATTAAAAATGATACAAGTTTCCGTCGGTCGATAGTTTTCTGGTTAGCCTAAAAAAACAGTACTAATAAGAATCCTCAGCAATTTCTTAACCAGAAGTGTTAACATCGTTAGGGAGCGCTGTTATAACGGTTACTGAACGGGTCACACGAGTTGTCTAGTCATAGCTAAAAATTCCTTAACGATTAAAGCAATACATGAATATTGGAGAAAAAGAAAATTCACAAGAATTTTTTTTTTTAAAAAAGAAAGAAATGGGAGGTAAGAACAGAGAAAAATGGTAAAAATGTAATTTCGCAAAACTCGTTGCGAAGAGAAAACGGTAGGAGAAGAAAGCAACAAACATCAGGGGAAAGAAAGGGAAAGAAAGACAAAACTTGAAAAGAAAAAAAAAATCACAGAAAATGTGATGTGATTGAAATCTTTACAAATAGAAAACTGAAAGAACAAAAAAAAAAACGAAACAAAAATAAAACTAAAAAAGGAAACAGAATAATAGTTTCGAAAGAAAAGGAAAAATGATTACTTTAAAAGAATAAAAAGAAGGAAAAACCGCTGTCAAAATGCGTAAGATCCATTTAAAAAAACAATCATTGAAAAACAAAAAAAAACGCAATCATAAAACAGAAAATTGAGTGGAATTATGAAATTACAACAAGCGCTTTGAGTGAGTTTCCTAAATTAATTAAACAGTCACTAATGGCAGTCTGTAGCGCCTCTTTGGCGCTAGTCGGGAGTTTATATATAGCCACTGGCCAATTCGTTATGTCTTCCTATACGAAACTAACCTGAAGACAATAAAGGCCCAAAGATGTTACACGTTCTAGATTCTTCATTTCTATTGCTTCCTTCATTCCATGTCATCTAAGGAATTAATATTTGGTAAAAGAAAAAAAAAACAGGAAATAAAATAAACGAATAAAAAACTCAAGACACATGTGCAACTTAAATGATATGAATAAACACACGGACGGACACACGAATGAAACACTTTTTGCTTTGTTTTTTTTTTAATTTAGAAAAAGTAATTCATATATCAACCACAGCATCGTAAAAACAAAAGTAGAAAAAATCTTTATTAGTTCGTGTAGCTCTCCGAATAATGATGATTACAAAAAACCGGAAGAGGGTAGAAAAAGAGAAACACTAAAAAAGACATATATATATATATATATATATATATATATATATATATATATATATATATATATATATACCCAATCACGGGTTGAATGTTTGCCCAACCGGCTGAGGCATTAGAGTACATCGACTGCTTTTCTGCAGTTGGGTAAGACCCCCCACCAATGAGTGTCCTGATATATAACACTTAACAATCTGATCGTGAGGTTCCACTATAGCTTGAGCTTTGGGGAATGCGGAGTAACCCTTGATTGCCATCGCTCCCAGGCCCACTCTGGACAAGAGTGGTAACACCTGATAGGGTCCTATCAATGGGTCATATAGAACTAAACTGCACACTTATGCTAAACAGAATTGCTTGAAATAGAACTGATTTAACATTTAAACTGTGCACTTATGCTAAATTGAATTGTTTGAAATAAAACTGTTTTATATGCTAAGCTCAATTGTTTCAAATGGAACTGTTTTTGACATTGAAACTGTACTTACGCTAAACTGAATTGTTTTGAATAGAACTGTTTTAACATTTAACTGGATGTAAACAAAAACTATACTGATACTAAACTGAATCATTTGAATTAGATCTGTTTGACTAAAATGAATAGCTTGAAATAGAAATGCGTTTGATAATTAAACTGCGTACTTATGTTAAACTGAATTGTTTGAAATAGGAGTATTTATTTGTATAAAAATGAATTTGGCATTAAATAACCTACAAAAGTTGATATGCGATCAAAAAAAAACAAACAGGCTGTATGTGACACATGGTCAGTTTTTAAGCGAAGTCAAGCTGGTTTAACATTCAGAAATTTCCTGCTCCAGATTGATTGCCGTAAAAATCCTTCAGAAGCCAGAATACCTAAAATCTTTCATAGCTGTGAGAACATATAGATTCATGCCTTTCCCTTGAATATTAGCGCGAAATACAGTTAAGCAATTCGAAATCCACTTTGATATATATTTTCTCATTTTCCGATTGCATTTCTTTCTTATACCACACAAAAAATGCACGAAATTGACAGTTACGGGGCTGCCAAAGACGTGTGAGTGCATTAAAATTTGTTGGGTGTTATCCGCCTTTACTCGTCAATATTATACTTTTATTTTTCTTCTTTTTTTAACAACGTTTTTAAAAAAAATTTTACATTTCCTGACTTTTATAACTTATATAACCAAATATTTTATATATATATATATATATATATATATATATATATATATATATACTATTTGAATCCTCATAATTTTTGTATTTGTCTCTGTAACCTTAATCTAACACCAAGAGTCCACTGTAACTAATGTCTGCTTCGACGAGAACTTTTGAAAAATTAACTCTGAGAACACACACACACACACACACACACACACACACATATCTATATATATATATATGTGTGTATGTGTGTGTGTGTGTGTGTGTGTGTGTGTGTGTGTGTGTGTGTGTGTCCAATCAGAATCCAGCACAAACGACAAAATATCCTGAAAGTCCTGTTAATAAAACGCTTTTAAGATTCTCTAACTTAAAGTATAAGTCAATTTCCTGGTTGGTTTACTATTGAATGACAATTATCTAAGTCTGAGTCACGTTGCGCGTCATTATGTATATATATATATATATATATATATAGAAAATAGGAAGGTCCACGAAGAGATTTATATTTTTTGAATTTATTTATTTTGTTCATACATACATGTTATATATATGTGTAATTTTCCAGCTTGTTGTTTTTCGTCAGAGAACTTGTGTAGCACAAGGCCTTTTAAATGGGGTACTCAATGAGATTTGAACTCACTCCTGTTTACAGTATAAATGAATCTTGTCTAGTCGGACTTGTTTTTATAAAGGGTTTTTGTGTCTTTTTCCTGGAGTGTGTTTACTTTGGTCTGCTTTACCCTTCTTTGATATTTGATATGTATATAGTAGTGTATGTGTGTGTGTGTTGGAGAGGTTTTGGGTTTCACTAACGGCTTTTTTTTTTTTTGTATCATGGGGTGTTATGTGGTTTATGGTGGAAACAGGGGTGAGTTCAAGTCTCATCGAGTACCCCATTTAAAAGCTGGAAACATACACATATATATAACACGTATGTAAAAAGAAAATATATAAATTCGAAACTCTTCGTGGACCTTCCTATTTTAAAGATATCCTTATTCTTTCTCTGGACCTACAACTATCTTTGAATATAAATATATATATATATATATATATTCTCAGCCACACTGTTTCGTTGTATCACAACTCTTACGCGTGGCTAGACACCTAGGACGCTTCAAACTGGGATCGAAACCCAACTATCTTTACGCTAGACTTAGTATCTTACTGCTGAGTCATTTAGACGAACTACGTCAGTTCGAGTTTTATAATGGATTTTGTATTGGCTTTCCTTTGCGCTTTTGGATACCGAAATGCTCAATAGGTTTGAAGAGATTTGCATTACGCGAGTAGCAGCTGTTAATTCCTTCGCCAGAGTGCTTAACTTCAGTGAGGAGAACGTATATATGACTTTTCATTGAGAAGCCAAAAAAAAAAAAATCAATAACTATATTCCATTATAAATCTATTTCGGCGGTTCTTCCGATATATATATATATATATATAATGAGAATTCGAAAAACACACACACACACACACACACACACACACATATATATATATATATATATATATATATATATATATATATATATAACTGTTTTTAATTTTCATTTTTTTTGTATATATATGTAAACGTGACACATAAAAAATGGCATACCATGGTGAATACTTTCTAGAGTAACACTTTTTTTAAAAATCCTAACGTAGAGTAGATAATGATATACAGTTTACTTTACAACGGAATAATAATTTTGTGGGGTCTGCGTCAAGTTTAACACCTTTTAATCATTTAAAATCTCCACATAACGGAGTTAACAATGAAATTCTAATCACATTCCTTCACTAATTCCTAAACAGGTTGGTTGGTTGGTTCGGATTTTACGGCATATCCACACTTTAGTTACTTTTTGGCGAAGACGTTTTTGTTCGTTCTTTACCAGGTGTGGTTTTTAGTCAGAGCACTTTTTTGTATACTTTTTCAGGTGATACTTCAATAGGTAATTGAATATTTGTTATTATCCTATTTACCCAACCCCTCCGCTCGGGCAGGATATGACACAAGGTCGATTTTTAAGCGGAGTTTAACAGGTTTGAATTCAGAGTTTTCCTTATCAGGGTCCCATATATGGTTCATATTGAAATACCTATTTCCAATATTTGAAACCATTTAACTGAGAGGTAATGATCCTATTTACCAACCCCTCCGCTGGGGCAGGATATGACACAAGGGCAATTTTTAAGCGGAGTTTAACAGGTTTGAATTCAGGGTTTTCCTTATCAGGGTCCCATATATGGTTCATATTGAAATACCTATTTCCAATATTTGAAACCATTTAACTGAGAGGTAATGATCCTATTTACCAACCCCTCCGCTCGGGCAGGATATGACACAAGGTCGATTTTTAAGCGGAGTTTAACTGGTTTGAATTCAGGGTTTTCCTTCTCCTAGACTAGTTGCCTCACCAAGGCTGAAGAACCTAGTCTGCCCTACTATTTACCCATAGCTGGAGGAGAATAATTGGATTCATACCTTTCCCAAGGGTATTACAGCTATGTGAAATGCAATCAGTCTCGTCTAGGATTTGAACTCGTGTCGCTGTGTCCATTTCCTACGACGATAACCATTATACCACGGACACCTCCATATAATTATTGTAAGGGTTTGGTTGTTGAAATCTGGTGTTGTAAGACTGACTTTTAAGGGTTGGTAGAGCGAGTGTATGAGAACCTACTAATCAGGAGCACCCTTATATTTATACACTCCTATGACTATGAAGCCTCAGTTTGTTCACGGGTTTTCTATTTTCCTTCTTTTTATTATATATATATATATATATATATATATATATATATATATATATATATATATATATATAATATATATATATATATATATATATATATATATATATATATATATATATATTAGGTCTAATCAAATCTTCCTTGGCCCAGTCAGCTGGAGCTATAGAATACTTTGACTGCTTGTCTGTTGAGGGGTAAGACCCCCCCAACGATCGCCCTAGATATGACACTAAACAATCCGATGGTGAGGTTGCAGTAATCCTGGAGCTTTGGGGAATGTAGAGTACTCCTTCGTTGCCATCGCTCACGGGTTCACTCTGTCCCGGAGTGGTAGCACCTTATAGGGTCCTATCTATGGCTCAAATTGAACTAAACTGTGTACTTATAATAAACTGAATTACTTGAAAAAGGAATTATTTGACATTTAAACCGCGTACTTATGCTAAACTTGATTGTTTGAAAAAGAACTGTTTTTGAAACTTAAATTGAGTACTTATGCTAAATTTAATTGTTTGAAAGAGAACTGCTTATATGTATGTACTCCTATGGACCCCCACATATGGCCGAGCAAAAGCAGGACGACCAGCTCGAACATACATACAGCAGTTTTTTGAGGATACGGGATGTAGCCCTGAAGATCTGCCAGAGGCGATGAACGATAGGGAAAAGTGGCGAGAGAGAGTCAGGAATATCCGTGCTAGCAGCACGACAT